>JAVGWX010000002.1:23678264-24055764 GCA_036924085.1 Ariolimax columbianus
ATTATTCCGAGTGTATATTTTTAAATTGAAAAAAATAATTTATTTTTGATTGTTGTCGCTATCAGTCTCCTTTGTTTATATATCAATCAATCAGTCAATCAATCAATCAATCAATCTGATCTTTGAGAGCATCCCATGGATCTGATGTTTACAATAAGTACAAGCAAAGTCAACAAATGTTGACCAGGCTATATCTGTTGAAGTTTTTATGGCTCAACGTTTCTGCAGACAAGGGTAGCATGCCCCATGTCCCTCATTTTACGACATACCTAGCAAGTTACGATTTGGGTACTCTTTGCTCCCTTTTCGAATCTTTGTAGCACTCTTGGTATATATATATATATACATATACACTCACATAAGTAGTCCATTTCAGTCATGATTGACTATATCATGATAGCATGATATGACTTGGAGAATATACATGTTTGGGAGACCGGTGCTTCTTCTTCTTCGTCGTATCGGTGCGAGATTGCATCTTTGCATTTGTAACTCTGTCCCTCCATGTAATTCCAAGAATGAATCGTAGATGCTGTAAATGGAAGGTGTTAAGGCTGTGTTCTTGTTTGGCATATGTTGTTAAAGTCTCGCTATCATACAGTAGTGTGCTGACGACACATGCATTGTACACCCTGACCTTGGTTTTAATTGTCAGTTTCTGGTTTTGACAAACACGCATTGTGAGGTGAGCAAATGTAACAGCAGCTTATTCAATGCGACTGTCTATTTCTGGGTCTAGAGAGAGATTGTCGTTGATGAGGGACCCCCAGGTATGTGAATTGGTGGACAGATGCCAGTTCATACATATCGATACTAAGCTTTGACGTGGCATCTACTTCATGTTCAAGCACCTTTTGTTTTCTGAGAACACAATATTTGCAACCTTGGAAGAGGCGATCTATTAACCTCTGAATCTCCTGCTGACTGTGGCTAACAATCGCAGCTTCATCAGTGACAAGCAAGTCCCTGATGGTGATCTCCCTTTTCTTAGTTTTGGCCTTGAAACAGCAGACAATTCGATATAGTGTGAACGCAGATTCCTTCATTTGCGTATCAAATGCATGTTTAAGTAACAGAGCTAAGAAGATTCAGAACACAGCCCTGCAACCACTTCAAATACCAAATGGTTGTGATATGCTACCATCAATTTAACTGTTCCTTTCATACTCTCATGGAACGGTCTTAATATTCGCTGTAGTTTGCTTGGGCATCCTATTTGTGAGATGATTTTTAAGAGTACATTCTTACTAACTACATGACTTTGTCAGGTCAACGAAGTCAACATAAACGTGCTGATTAGGCTGACGTGACTTTTCATGAAGAGAGAAAATCAGGTTGATCGTTGATCTACCAAACCTGAATTCTCACTGTGACATACACACGGTCAGCAAATTTTGTGTAGCTGTAGTAAGACACCTGATAGTTACTACAGTCACTTCTATCATAATTGATTTTGTATAATGTTACATTATGCGCAGCTCTCATATCTTGAGGTATAATGGTTTCTTTTCAGCACTGGCATAACATCACAAACAGCGGTTGTAAGAGTGTATCATTACAACGCTTGAGCAAATCAGGTGGTACCCCGTCAATGTCAATACCTTTATATAGATCTGCTATTCGTGTCTTTCTTATATCATTCAGGTTATTAGACATGCGTCACTGTGATCTAGAGGTACGGCACTCACTTCTCAAAGCTATGCACGGAAACAGCGTGGGTTCGAGACCCGCAGGTTTCAAGCGAACCCGAGAGTGTCTGCATCCTGAATTATCTCCAGTCATCTTGACTTATGTTTTGCACTAGCCCAAGGTAGCTCGAACCAGAGAGTGAGGCTGATGACCAGATCAGCTTCTTCCTCACAATAATCCAAAAACAGTGCCAGTTACGTCACCAAGACAGAACTGTTTGATGGTGTCGTACTCATCACTTGCAAAAGGCAATCAACACCTTATGGGACATTCCAGTCAGCATGGTACGGACATTCCAGTCAGCACGGTACGGACATTCCAGTCAGCATTGTACGAACATTCCAGTCAGCATTGTACAGACATTCCAGTCAGTATGGTACGGCCATTTCAGTCAGTATGGTACGGACATTCCAGTCAGCATTGTACGGACATTCCAGTCAGCATTGTACGGACATTACAGTCAGCACGGTACGGACATTCCAGTCAGCACGGTACGGTCAGTCCAGTCAGCATGGTACGGACATTCCAGTCAGCACGGTACGGTCAGTCCAGTCAGCACGGTACGGACATTCCAGTCAGCACGGTACGGACATTCCAGTCAGCACGGTACGGACATTAAAGTCAGCACGGTACGGTCAGTTCAGTCAGCACGGTACAGACATTCCAGTCAGCATGGTACGGACATTCCAACATCCCAATTTAACTGCAGATGCACGCTTTGTATCAAAACGGTAGGGTAAAACTGGAAGGCATGTCCAGCTGGGGCACCTTTCTATGAAGAACAAGCTGTGCATCAAGTCCACCCATCATCGCGAAGCTAATTGATCCAGGGGACCGGCATTAGCCTGGAATCAGCGACGTTGCAGGACTTGCCAGAATAGCTACGGAACCACCACGAGACTGTCTGAGGGACACCAGCTTGGAATTTTTTTCTTAGGGTTTACTCCCGAAGCCGTTCCAGTGAACAGGTATCCCACGAGGCAGTGGAAACTGAACTAGTTTATTAGGTCTGCTTAGCCTTCATGCCCAAGCGGTAAATTTACGGGTCTTTACTTAACTTAGCTTAACTTAACTTAACTTATCTTAACTTAATGTTTAGAAGACCCTGCAGATTTTGTATACAACCAGTTTCAGTTATATTACCTTGCTCTAAAAGATATGCGCATCCAATCTATTCTTAAATGCATTAATTGTCCCTGCCTCTACTACTTCCTTTTGCAATGCATTCCAAGCATTCTCCACTCTGACTAAAAAAAATATTTTCTAATATCTAATCTGGACCTTTCTTCAGTTCATTTGTAGCTATGTCCTCTTGTTTTTGTAGGTGGTTGTATTTAAAAAAAAACATGACCAGTTATTGATTATTTCATTACACTATATGGGGAATTGTTGTGTTTATAAATGCTTTCGTGGGAAAGTTTGGTTACAATTGTCCCCCAAAACTGTCCCAATTATATATATTTTCTTAGATCCTTCGCCATGGTCTGGCGTCATGCCAGATGACGTCTTTGAGAACTGGAACAAACTACCTTCAGTACATCCATTCTTCGCACTGTACCCCGGCTCTATTTCACGACTTCCATTTGGACTTCTGTAGTTCTTCGCCAAATTATATTAGATCGGCCTCTCTTTCGCCTTACCTCTGGGATCCATAGTATAACGGTCCTTGTGATAGTGTCAGGTTTTCCTTTAATGACCAAGCCGACCAATTTCAGCGACCACCGTCTGGCGTAACTGTGCTTCCCAAGTATGTAAATGTGGACGTCTTTGCTAACTATTTTTTCCCAATTTTAATTGGCGCGGGATTAATTTCTCTTAGTGTCATGACTACTGTCTCATGTTGAATCCCACTTGTATACACTCAGCGTTTCAGTTGTCCTTTGAATCTGTTGATGTAAGTGTACACATAGTGGAATGGCATATGCGTATAATAGGTTACCCAGTGTTGTAATGTCTATTATAATCCTCTTTAGATGTCCTCTGTGGACTGGCCCATCACTCAGTTAATGACAACTGGTAAGTGAATGGTTAATTAAGAGGCATCCTTGTCGTACTCATCTTATAACTTCGAAAGTTTGAGCCCTCTACGAAACGCTGCATTTAACTAGTGTATAGAATATCAATATTTTTAGCCTCTGATTGACGTAGTGGTAGAGCATTCGCTTTTCACGGCAAAGGTAGGGGTTTCAATTCCCGAAACCGTCATGCTACAGTCGGCCCAGCTATAAATGGGTGCATGACGCGTTTAGGGAAGGAAAAGGTAGCAAAGAAGAAAATTGGCCACCTCATCTCACACTCTGTGGCATAGTATACTATAGTCTCTAACACTTCATTCTCGATCAATGGTTAATTCTTCGGAAGAACACAGTTTAACTTTATATATATACATGAAATATACCACTAAGTGCCCTAGACACATACCGACTTTACGCAATGTTAGCATTATGGAGGGACTATATAACATACACAATATTGTATTGGTATACATTGTAAGCGGCCAGACGTAATGTGTGCTCCAAGAAACAGACTTTCATAGAACACAAAATAAACTCAAATGGGATACTTTAAAACTGTGTCAAGGCATTTAAATAAATGACAACACCAGTTACATATAATTGGGGAAGCATATGAGAAGAGAATCGAATAATCAAAGAAAAAAGTAAATAAATTTGAGAGAGTGAAAAGTAACACATGCACAGATTCTTTTACCGACAAAGTAAGAAAGATACATTTAAAAATAACACACAAAGTCACCCCTTTCACAAAGAAGCGAATTCAGACAACCAACTTATACAATAGAACGACCAACTATACACGACACACGGGCCTTTGATAGCAGACATCTGCGTCAAAGCAGGAGGAATGCGAAGGAAGTGGTGGATTTACAGTCTCAAAGTATGTTTGAAAATACTAATGACCTACACATAGCACATAAGCGAAGGATGCACCTACCAATGTAATTTGATTACATACGTGGACACACGAGGTGAGATGAGTACAAAAAATGGAAAACAGAGTAGTACAACGAAATAAGGTTAATATGCGTTTGTTAAAAGAATCGCTTTACCATACAATTGTTGTTTGAGGAAATTTAAATGGCACAGGACGTTTATTTCACATACAGCAAAACCTATTGGTCATGTTGTGGAGAGGAGTGGAGGCACATTAAATGTAAATAACTAAAGATTTGCTGTAGAATAACACCGAACGACAAAAAACACGTGAGAAGATGATGAACAATTTCAGATGATGAAAAAATGAAATCAGCAACATCAATGATAAACAATAGAAAGGATATAACATTTTAAAAGGTAATAGAAAAAATAGTCGATAGATAAATAGATAGATAGAAAGATAGATAGAATGATAGATAGATAGATAGATATATAGATAGATAGATAGTAAAACGATAAATAGATGCACAAATGTATGAATATTTGAATGTAGTAATTTGTACATTTATTTTCAATCATTAGAAAATAATCGGCAATTATAAGTCTAAACTTTGAACAGCACTAACTAAGGGGAACTAAGGCACGGCGAATGAACTGAAATCTTGCATCAGGGTCTGCGAACCACACCTAACCAACATCTTATTTCTCCGCCAAGTTGTGGTCCTGGAAACAGGCTGCACTTGTCTAGACTGGTTAAAAGAACAGGGATCGCAGAGGGAAGACAAACATCCCCAAAAATGCCGTGCGAAAAATCTGATGTGTCCGGCTGAAAGGCGCAGATATCGCAGCCTCGCTGTAAACTAGGTCACAACGTTATTTCTAGGGCGAACGACGACGAAGAAGAAGAAGAAAAAGAAGAAGACGAAGAAACAAATGCTGATGGCAATGAAAGGGACCGAACTGTAAATGATTCCTAATTGCCGAATCACGATCAAAGCACTGCTTTGCACGAGAACAGTAAGACACTTTTACAATGTAAAATTAAATATATGAGAAAATGACCAATGTCACAAAAAGAGATAAAATGAGAAATGGCAACATTAGAAATATTGCGAGAACTTCTCTTTGCACTGAACCCATATGACAGAAAATAACTTGGCACAGTCATCTGAGATACAAATAAAACAAAGGTGCGACAGGAATGAAGGTCAACAGTCGATTAAAGAAAACATAAATGTGTTACTCATTTATCGAACATGGACCAAAAAAACCAAAAACACCGTTATGTTCACAAGGCCATCTTCATGGGTAAAGACAAAAGAAAACAGCTGACAAATTATACTAAGAATGACTATGAAGTAATGGAGGCAGGGCCAATTAATGCTAAGGGTGTTTTATAGATCAAATGAATGTAAAAGAAACATACTCTACAGATTCTTCTAAACCAGTATAAAGATGTTAAGTTATGACAAAACCTTTGGAGAGGAAGATTAATGTCTAGTCAGGTAATATAGTGATCAGACATGTTAGTCAGGGTTAGGCAAAACATACTGGTCAGACATGTTAGTTAGAGCCAGGCAAAACATACTGGTCAGACATGTTAGTCAGGGCCAGGCAAAACATACTGATCAGACATGTTAGTCAGGGTCAGGCAAAACATACTGTTCAGACATGTTAGTCAGTGTCAGGCAAAACTTACTGATCAGACATGTTAGGGTCAGGCAAAACTTACTGATCAGACATGTTAGTCAGGGCCAGGTAAAACATACTGTTCAGACATGTTAGTCAGGGCCAGGCAAAACATACTGGTCAGACATGTTAGTCAGGGCCAGGTAAAACATACTGGTCAGACATGTTAGTCAGGGCCAGGCAAAACATATTGGTCAAGACCCTCACCTCGGCTTTCTAGTAGCACTCCCTGGAAACGGCTGTTTTCATGGCAGCCTGGCTAACTGCGGTGAGGGATCGACGTGATCCCTGAAGTAATGAGCGACACGCAGACGAAGTCAAGTATAGCACAACCGCCTGGAGGACCCCGGTATACCTTTATCAGCACGCTCAGGATGTGAAGAAAGCTACTGCAACCCGCCACTTTAGGTTCTTTTCAGGGTGCACAAAAGAGTAACCTAATCATTGTGGGCATTTCAAACAACAACACGACAAAACCTGACAACTGACAGAAATGTGAAACAACCATCACAGTTAGCCAGTGAGTGAATGAGAATATATTTACTTTCGACAAGCCCCTTGGGATATAATAGGTCAGACACGAAATAATATTTTTGCTTAGTGTTTTTCTGTGTTGTTTGTCTGTGACGAACTCCTTGTGATTGTAACCTCGGTTATGTATGAATGGAATAACATACAGCTTACAACGACACGGTGTTACACCGACCGACACAAAACACTTGCCCAAGAAAACCAACGTCAGCTCCCCCTGGATCTTAACGATACAATTAAATAAACTTACTGTCATTGTGTATATTGTTATTCTAAATCGTGTTTTTATTTAAGCCGTGAATTGTATAACGTTTAGCTGTAGTACATTATACACACGAGTGGTAATATTTTGGCATTATACAGTCACGCCATTTACCAAAGAAAGCACTGCGTACCTGTAATCCCTCGAGGCCCCATTTCACCTTTTTCACCTGTAAGTCCGATGGGCCCACATTCACCTTTGCTGCCCTTTTTTCCTCGACTGCCCTTTGGACCGACAGGCCCGACATCTCCCTTCACTCCTAGGGTAACAAACAAATAAATACAATGTCACACAATGGAGACTGGAATAACTTAATCCATTTAAGGAACTACAGATGGACCCGACATGTGGTAGGAGTACCTGTCAATAGATGAGCACGTAAAGGAGTAATCCAGTGGCCATGTAACTATAAGGGCCCACTCGGTGACCCACCAATAAGATGGAGAGAGGAACTGAGTAAAACCCCTGAATCAGTATGAGCTTCGTTTTAGAAAATAATCGTTCACAAAAGCCCTAAACAATTATAACAGCTAGGACTACCTGGCATTAAGTACAACATATGTCATATTCTTCTTCTCGTTCGCAGAATTTTAATTACGTACACAGGCTGCTGTAGTGGAGAGTTCTTCAATGCTTCCAAACAGCTTTGTCTGGAGGTTCATATCTATGGGCCAGTGTGAGTATGCAATTGGCTAAGCATATACCAGTCTTGCCGGATATGTACGGCTGTCTGAGCTACTTCCCCGCACATGCACATAGATGATAGAGTCAATTTATGCCAGTGTAAGTAGCCATTCAATCTGTTTTGACCCTTTCTCATGCTGAACAGAATCATCTGCTCCGCTCGATCAAGGCAGTGTTAGTTGTCTCTCGTTTGGTAGATTTTTTTCATGGTTTGGATAAGCTTCGTTTTCGGAAAGTGATTGTTTTTTTTGTTTGTTTTCGCGTTGCTTCCTTTGCTGTCTTATTTTCTTCCATAGTGTGAGGGTATACATTGTAGCACTAACCTTATCTTGACTTTTAGTTTACATAATACTTGTCTAACCTCTGGCGGTATCGTTCTTGAAGGCTTGCAGAACTGACGTTACTTTTGTGAGAAATACAGCCAGTTGGCATTGACTTGCTGTGTTCTAATCGTTTCTGCAGCAATAACTGGTGTCTGTACTTCATCCGAGCAGTTCCTGAACATAATTTTTCTAGTAGACGAACTAATGGTTTCGTTTTCTTTTTCTGGAAAGAAAACAAAGATTCCTGCGCAACCATTCTTCGCTGTTCAAGTTGCTAATCTATCAGTATATGCGCTGCTGTATACAACATAAATACGATAACCGAACGAAGCAAAATATACTAAAACGTTCGTTTTCGCGTTTTTCTCGAGAAAAAATATGCACAACAATTTGTGCCATGCGTTCTATACACAAACATAAAAAAAACGACTATGATAATTGGGAAAAGTGACAAGAAACCATGTATGCAGATAAAAGTAAAAGATCAACTACTTAACAGGTACAGAGTTTCTCCTATCTAGGTCATATAATAACGGAAGAAGGGAGCTGGGAAAAATAAATCGGAAAGAGAAAAGGTATGGCCAAGATGGTATTCGACAAAATGCGACACATACTGACATCCAAACAGATAAATCAGAATTTGAAAATGAGAATTGTCAGGTGTTATGTATACTCGTCACTACTTTCTCCGCAGAAACATGGACAATGAATAACACGTTGGAAAAGAGTATTGAAGCCTTTGAAATGTGGGTATATAGAAGATTGGGTCACATTTCTTGGAAATAGAAGAAAACACATTTGGAGGTATTGGAAAAGTTGGGGATGAAAAGAGAAATAATGACGGAAATCATGGTTAGACAGATACGTTATTTTGGTCATATAACAAGACATACCTCTTTGTTGAAGACCATACTAGAGGATAGGGTGGGAGACAGTCGTTCAAGAGGCAGACAACGCCTTAAGTTGCTGGATGTAGTCAGGAGATGAACTGAAAAAAGTCTCTCAGATTGCACAATTACGGCAAGAGATAGAGTGCACTGGAGATCCATTGAGGCCGACCTTGGATGCGGAGATGGCACTTAAACTGATCTGAACATGTCTAGTGACATAACCAACATATATTTTTTGTCTGTTTTGTATTTAATTCAGAAGCGTCTTCTCTACCTGTTGGTTCAGGACTTCACTATTTGTTTTCCTGTCTTTCCAAGAAACTCGTCCAAGTCTTCTGGAGACGCACATTCCAGAGGCTTCAATATTCTTATTCAATTTCTTTGTCTGGAACCAGGTTTTTACTACATACAATAAAACTGAACGCATATCATTTGATGGATCTCATTTTTATTTTCTGAGATATCTGCTTGGACAGAAGCTATGTCTCATGCTGTTAAATGTATTCTTCGGCATTGCAATTCTGTTAATGATCTCCCCTTTACATGTGCCATCTTCCGTTATTAGCTGGCCAAGGTATAAATATCTTGACACTTGTTCCAGACTTTCTCCATTTCTGTTGATGTCAACTAGTGGACATTTTAGTTTTTCATGTTGATTTCCAGTCCCCATTGTTGGCTCATGCTGTTGTTGTTGTATCCATTAGGTTCTGCTGAGATGTACTTGATTCTCCGCCATTTACATTTTATAACTAGTATATCTGATATTAATCATACTTCGTGCTCCTATATTCAAGTCAGACATTTCTTATAATTCATTGAAATATTCTTTATATATTAAACAGGCCAAAGAAGAGCACACCCCCTTGTCTAACCCATTTTAAATATGTATACTTGGTGGCGCCTTATCTCTGTCGAATAAGTCGGACTGAAAGGTGCAAATATCACAGACAAGCTGTAAGCTACGACATAACGCATTCCGTTCTCCGGTCTACATCCTCCTACTTGCAAAACCATTTATAGGGATTGGTATCGGGAGTTTGAGAAGGAAGAAGAGGAATCTCTAGCTCTCAACAACCGATTGATTCCAATACAAGTTTGTGCTTAAGTTGCATATCTTTAACATCCAGAATTTCCTCCAGACATTTTATTAGCTGTCCCCACTTGACGCTAACACATACTCAAGTGTTATAACAGAGCGTAATAGTTGTGACATTTTGGAGATGGTTGACAGCTTCGAACAAATGTTTTGTTATCGAAATGATAACATCTGAGCTGGAAAAGAAAGTGAAATATTGATGTTAAACTGTTTATCTAACAATCCAGCAGTTGCATACAGCTCGTCATCACAGGCACAGAACGCTAAAAGTTTGCAGCCAGCGAACGAAGGCTGAGAAATCGCTTCGTTCCAGACACAGAACGCTAAAAGTTTGCAACCATCGAACGAAGGCTGAGAAATCGACTCGTCACAGGCACAGAACGCTAAAAGTTTGCAACCAACGAACGAAGGCTGAGAAATCGCCTCGTTCCAGACACAGAACGCTAAAAGTTTGCAACCAACGAACGAAGGCTGAGAAATCGTCTCGTCACAGGCACAGAACGCTAAAAGTTTGCAACCAACGAACGAAGGCTGATAAATCATCTCGTCACAGGCACAGAACGCTAAAGGTTTGCAACCAACGAACGAAGGCTGAGAAATCGTCTCGTCACAGGCACAGAACGCTAAAAGTTTGCAAACAACGAACGAAGGCTGAGAAATCGCTTCGTTCCAGACACAGAACGCTAAAAGTTTGCAACCAACGAACGAAAGCTGAGAAATCGTCTCGTCACAGGCACAGAACGCTAATGGTTTGCAACCAACGAACGAAAGCTGAGAAATTGTCACAGGCACAGAAGGCTAAAAGTTTGCAGCCAAGGAACGAAGGCTGAGAAATCGCCTCGTCCCAGGCACAGAACGTTAAGAGTTTGCAACCAACGAACGAAGGATGAGATATCGCTCTGTAATGTGTCCATGTGCTCTATCAACCGTTCTCTTTGAACCTGGTTTCGATTGATACAAGTGATTAGCCGTGACACATTAAATCAAATTGTTGTTTTCTCTTTTTTAAACACGTCTTCAATGTGTTCTTTATTGGTCGAGGCTTTCACCAGGTTAACAGAAGTAACCTAGAAAGAATCTTATTCATTCTGCATGCTCTGTGATTTCTCTTGCTCTTTTCTCAGGTCAAAGAATGTAATTGTTTTGAAATGTAATGGGTTGCTTTCTTAATGCTTTGTGCCATCAAGTTAATCACTTCATTTTGTCGGCAGAACTGCAGTTATTGACATTGCATTTATGCATGCACAACAGCTTTTCAAGTCTATGATCATACCATGCAAGGAAGGTCATAACACCTGTTATTCCCGCCATCCTGTTTCTTGTGTCCCCTACATGCCGATTATTCGCAGCTAGCAGGAGTCTTACGTTAACTATTCTATCAGTAACTAGCCCACTGCAAGTTAGACGCGGCGAGCAGGAGTCTTATGTTAACTATTCTATCAGTAACTAGCCCACTGCAAGTTAGACTCGGCGAGCAGGAGTCTTACGTTAACTATTCTATCAGTAACTAGCCCACTGCAAGTTAAACTCGGCTAGCAGGAGTCTTACGTTAACTATTCTATCAGTAACTAGCCCACTGCAAGTTAGACGCGGCTAGCAGGAGTCTTACATTAACTATTCTATCAGTAACTAGCCCACTGCAAGTTAGACTCGGCTAGCAGGAGTCTTACGTTAACTATTCTATCAGTAACTAGCCCACTGCAAGTTAGACGCGACTAGCAGGAGTCTTACATTAACTATTCTATCAGTAACTAGCCCACTGCAAGTTAGACGCGGCGAGCAGGAGTCTTACGTTAACTATTCTATCAGTAATTAGCCCACTGCAAGTTAGACGCGGCGAGCAGGAGTCTTACGTTATCTTTTCTATCAGTAACTAGCCCACTGCAAGTTAGACGCGGCTAGCAGGAGTCTTACGTTAACTTTTCTATCAGTAACCAGTTATTAAATCACGCATTTGGTCATTCAACCTCCTTCAACCACAATACCACTATTGAGTGCGTGTTTGTATGTTCGGTCTTGATTTTAGCACATTCACATTGGACGTATAGAAATACACTCCACACGCTACCACACGCTATCAAACGCTACCACACGCCCTTATGCAATTCAACAACAAGCACAACCCATTGCTGCCCACCTGGATTTCATTTCTTGTAGTATTGTGTCTCTCAACACAAGTTGATTTCTTTTAATAAAGTATATGGTAGATATCATTGTTTTGTTTTTTGTCTCCTTTTGGCGAGACACCTCACTGTCAACCCCAGTCTTTGATCATCACGAATGATGGCTTTTTTAAAGGTCGCAACACACTCTTTTCTCTTCACCCAGTCTGAGGCCATTCTTTGTACAGTACCCTTGCTCTGATTCATGACTTTCATTTAAGCGTCTATGATTCTTCAGTTCTGACGCAGCTTCGATTTATTATCATGAACATTACAATCCTAAAATTTTCTATCACTTCAATTCTATCATACAAACATTGCCTCCGTCATTCTTCATCATACCACAGTCCAATCACAACAACAACAGCTAAACCTGTATTTCATGACACACCTGGAAACCCCTTCGGTCCCATCTCTCCCTTCTCTCCCTTGGGTCCAATGTGTCCGTCATGCCCCTTTGCTCCGTGGGGACCTCGATGTCCAGTGGCGCCTTTTTCACCGGGTATACCCATGCAGCAGCAGTTACACTGGTCACCGTAGTATGTGGCGCCAAGGTTGGGGTTGATGACGGTCATCACTAGGAGGATTGTGAGCTTTGCAGTCCGATTCATGACGCTGGGGAGCACAAAAGACCAGACATAAGTCACCAGTAGCCTTTTTCTATCGCGTGTGCATACTCACGCACATACATACAGAGAGAGAGAGAGAGAGAGAGAGAGAGAGAGAGAGAGAAAGAAAGAAAGAGAGAGTTTACCTATGTATCATGCAGTGAGGGAAATTAGGGGAGGGGGGGGGGGTGTTAGGTGTCCAATATTCTGTGACAAGGTGTGACGAGTGGGAGGGTGCAATTTAAAGAAATCTGACATCATCCATTCAATGACACTGTCTTCAAGTATTGTTATATATTGTCTCATATTAATGGTTTTCTTGTCTGCTCTCTGTTACAAGGATCAGACGTAGTCATTATCTAGGGCACAGAAAATGACAATTATTACGTATGAAATGAAATGTCTGAGAACAGTCATCATTGTCAACAGGAGAGATGGAATGAGAAATCCCGACAGTGTAAATATAATGAGAAATGACTCCTTGTGTCAATACATAGCAGGACAGGAGATTGGAGAGACGTGGAAATGTAACCTGAACAACTACCACTGGGCACAGACAACACAAACACGATCTGACCACACGGCACATGTAAGACAACGTGGAATACGGACATAAATAATTAACAACACAGGCTTACAAGAAGAAACATCAGTTCCATATGACGTTTGGCGACATAAATTGGAGGGAAAAGTAAATACGACACATTCAATAAAATTGTGGAACACGTTTAAAAAAAAATGTCTAGAAAATTGCCTAGTAACTAGCTTATATTAATATTGTTGTCTCAGCTGATTTATGTGGGAGATTAATAGAACCGTTAACTAGTTTAAACTGTTACAAACATGTGTGTACTTATTTTTAAAAAAAGAAGTAATGTAACATACTTCTTAAAAACCAAATGTAGACCACATAAACTGTAGGCCTATTGATGATTAAACTTACAATTGAGATAAACAGTTCATCATGCCATACACAACAGTCACTTAGACGAACAAAGTGAAGCAATTGACATCGAGTTACAGAAGGAAAATAATTACCCACACATTTGATTTGTATGGCAAAAGTCTTTCATTAAGCAATGCTAATCAAAGAAAATGATTGAAATCAAAGGAAAGAGTAATGATCGAACAAGCGCTCCTTTAAGGTTAACGCAAGTTAACCTCGACCAAATAGCCCACCAATTACTGATGAGTGGGAAAACCAATCACAAAACTGAGCAAACAAAGATCCAACATCAATGTGAGAATGAGAACCACACAATGAGCACACCCTTCAATGATATAAAAAAATCAAATGAAAAACAATAAAGCAGCTGGCCCCGACTAAAGTTCATGATAACATGAATTGACAAAATGCAAATTCCTAAAATCTGGAGAAAATCTCACGTGGTTGCACTAATAAAACCAGAAAAAACACTATCAGTCCTTCGGACACCTGCACTTGCCTTGTGTTTTTCAGTAGCTGAATATGCTGCACCAGTCTGGAAAAACTCTACCCATGGGAAACTATTTGCACAGCAATAACTGAGGCGGGTGGGATAGTATCAGGGCGCCTCAAACCCACTCCCATCGATAAAATATACCACATAATTGGCAGATCATCACATAAGCTTCGAAGCGTCTCAGCAGAAATCGAACGAGAATAACAGGAGCACGACCCAAGATACCGACTGTTTAGGCATCAGGTACAGAGCACACGACTTTTATCCATACATAGCTTCCTAAAATCAACAAAGCCGTTACAACAGCAGCCGTATCCAGAGATGGCACGAATTGATGCAGGCCCCAAGGATGAAACTTCGGGAGAAACCTGTTTCCGGACATCATCTGCCATACACGACATGGAAGTCGCTGAACCGACTCCAAACTGGTGTATCACGATGCAAGAGGAATATGAAACTCTCGGGATACACAGATGATGTCACACGTGATTGTGGTGTAATACAGGACCCAGACCACATGATGACCTGCCCGAACCTCCAGGATCCATGCAATAGATACGACATGCTGGAGACAAATTACAAAGCAATCCATGTCACTGAAGTAAAACGTGGTGCTTGGACATGGAAGGTAAGTGTCACATGAAAAGCGATATAGTTTCTGTTCAATGGAGGATCATCTGATATTGACTTGAGATAATAAACACTATCGTGAGAAATAATTCATTGACAAATACTTCACATATTAAATTATTGATGCTTTTCTTTGTTTGTTATCAAGATAACATGATTATATAAATCGTCAATGTTGGTAATGATTGTCGTGATTGGTGTGATTATTTTACATTTCATTAATTGATCTTGTGTTACATTACAAAATAATTTAATAAACTTCTAACTAATCAAACAATCCATATGACAGGTATAGTATTATTATACTATTACTCTTTGACAAAATGACGTTGTGTCAGGTAAAAGTAACTTCTTTTTCTTCGTCGTTCGTTCTCAAACCCCCGTTACCAAGCCCTGAACGTTCTCGGACCTCCGTTACCAAGCCCGGAACGTTCTCAAACCTCCGTTACCAAGCCCTGAGCGTTCTCAAACCTCTGTTACCAAGCCCGGAAAGTTCTCAAACCTCTGTTACCAAGCCCTGAATGTTCTCAAACCTCTGTTACAAAGCCCTGAACGTTCTTAAACCCCCGTTACCAGGCCCTGGAAAGTTCTGAGACCTCCGTTACCAAGTCCTGAACGTTCTCAAACCCCCGTTAC
Organism: Ariolimax columbianus; assembly: GCA_036924085.1. Lineage (NCBI taxonomy): Eukaryota > Metazoa > Mollusca > Gastropoda > Stylommatophora > Arionidae > Ariolimax > Ariolimax columbianus. The sequence goes on from JAVGWX010000002.1 coordinate 23,693,801, forward strand.
CAAGCCCTGATCGTTCTTAGACCTTCGTTACCAAGGCCGGAAAGTTCTCAAACCTCCGTTACCAAGCCTTGAGCGTTCTCAAACCTCTGTTACCAAGCCCTGAACGTTCTCAAACCTCCTTTACCAAGCCCTGAACGTTCTCATACCCCCGTTACCAGGCCCTGAACGTTCTGAGACCTCCGTTACCAAGCCCGGAAAGTTCTCCAACCTCTGTTACCAAACCCTGAGCGTTCTCAAACCCCCGTTACCAAGCCCTGAACGTTCTCAAACCCCCGTTACCAAGCCCTAAATAGGGCTTTGCACGCAGCAGGATGTTGTCCGGAGAACAGAATGCCTTGTTGTAGTTGTTGCTGACTGCGATATTTGCACCTTCCGTTACCTAACATCCGACTTCATCATGACATGTTTGGGTACCGGGTAAGTCTTCCCTTTTCGACCCCTTCTCCTTAGCCAGTCTGTCGTGTTGCAGCGTGTTATCCACGACCCCCTCCGTGGAAGTGTAGAAGGGTTTTGGAAGCTTAGGGCCGCTGGCCCTGTTCTAACAGTCGGCTTTGGGTGGCTGACAGATGCAGCTCATGCATTGCTCAGCATCTCGATCCCGTAAAAGCAACTAATCGACATTACGTCTAGGTGTCAATATTTTACACAATGCATAAAAGGGGGAGGGAGGAGGAGGCAGCAGGGTTAAAATAGTTTTTTCTAACGGAGTAACAACAAATGGCCAAATCTGCATGACGTCATATTGGAACTATTTGATAGAGAAAGAAGGAGCGAGAGAGTGAGAGAAAGACGGAGAGAGCAAGGCAGAGCAGGGGGAGGGTACAGGATACTACATTGTGTAGAGACCAGCTAACTTAATAAAAGCGTATAGGTAACAAAGACAATAAGTATCCCGTTTCTCCTACTTCGGAACTTCGTGTGTAAAATACATCTATTTCATTTATGAACTCCAGTAGAATTATATATTCATTTGTATCATTTCAATTATAATTTCATGTATCATTGCAATGTTCGTCACCTATTAGTGTGACAGTGTTTAGATCGTACTCTTATAATCCGTATTTTAATTCATAAACAAGGTCTGAAGCAATTTTCTACTAAACTGCATGTTAGATTCAAATGATTTCTCGCATGCAGGCTTAGAATATATATGATGTTGAGTAAATATTTTTTTTCTATAAGAAATTTGATGTATTTTGAAAAAATGTATTCATTAGCCTATATTAAAAGCAACCTCACTGATTTGGACATAATTATAACATGTTTACGGTACACGGTCGTACTGTTTTAAAAATAGATGTTTTGACTTTCAAATAGGCTGAGTTAAAAACAATTTCCTCATTTTTCCGTGCACAAATTGGACAATTTGTCGAGTTCGGAAAACAACCAAGGCCATTCATGTGAAACTTATTCATCATAGGCGTATCCCGATATTATAATTTGTGATGTTATTGTGACAAACAGTTGCTTTTTTAAAAGTTTCATTGATATCAATTTCAAAATGAGTTTGAAGTATACATTTATAACAATGCAGAAGGTTACCGATTTACTATAAGCGTTTTTCCGCAGGAAATCTAAGATGGGTCATTAAATTGCGATATCCATGACCCAAAGGAACGAGCGAATTTGTCGCTTTGTCTGGATAGATGATCCTTTTACCGTTGGATTAGACAGGACTCAGAGTGCACTAATATCAAGTAAGGCAACAAAAGGAAATTTGATGATTTCGAGAGAGATGTCATACAACGAGAGATTTTGAAATTGTTGATGAAAAGTCAACTTGTTACCATCCGGAAACTAAAATTAACATTGCATTCCAACTGCAGTATTGAAATTTCCAAAAGTACTCTTTTAAAAATTCTAAGAGCCGCCGGCTTTACATTCAGGAAAACTTTAGGCGGCAGGAATATTATATGTAAAAAAACCACATTTGATTTATGCCAGAAGCAAATACCTTAGATAGATACGTGAACGGCGTAGGCAAGGCTATAGTCTTGAATACTTGGACAAATCCTGGGTCAGTGCTCACCACACCTATGGTAAAAAATTACAATCAGTTGATGGTGAAAAGAAAAGACAAACTCCAAGCAGCAAAGTGCATAGGATTATATTAATGTATGCCGGAAGCAATGAAACCGGACTTTTCCGTAACGCTGAACTTATTTTCCAATCAAAAAGTACCGACGTAGAGACTTTCACATTTAAATGAATGAACACATTTTCTGGCAATGGAAGAGGGATGATCTGCTTCTAATACTGGATAAACCATCATGCTGGATAATGGATAATGCATTTTATCACAATACAGTATCAGAGGAAGACAAAGTGCCAAATGGATCAAATACAAAAGCTCAAATTAGGACATGGCTAGTTAAGGAAAAAGTGAATTTCGAAGACACGTATTTGAAGCTCAAGTTGTTGCAGCTTGTGAGGAAGACAAATAATACAAAGATGTATCATATTAACACAATCATTGAAGAATACGGCCACACTTATCTACGACTACCTGCACATCATAATCCTATAGAGTTTGTGCGGCTAAAGTCAAAGCACAAGTTGCCGAACAGAATAGGGCATTTAAATTGTGTGATATTGAAGTGCTGACATGTGAGTACCTTTCAAAAGTAGACATTCAGTTCTGGAAGAAGTGTGTTGAACATGTGCTTCTGGATGAAGAACAATACTGATAACGAGATGGATTACAATATGTCCAGCCAGTAACAATGACCAATCTCTTTGAATCGACAGATTCGGAATGATTAATGTAGTCTTTTGTGGATATGCTGATTAGCAGACTTGGATGAATTAGCGTATGTTTATCAAAACAATTAAGTGTACATACAATGACAACTGCTTTAAGCAACATAAATTGATACAACATTGGGGTCTAATGGGGACCGAAGGGCTGTACTAACTGTTGCATATTGGTGCCATTTTTGCGATTGTACATAAAGGGTAAAATATACAACCAATTGATCTATCAAGACATTAAGGAGATATGCCTATGAACAAAATACTACAAGATATTAAGCTGTGTACTGTAACATCTTAAATTGAATGCCATTTATTTGCAAAAGTTATAAAATATCAAACGAATTCGCCGATGTGCAAAATTCTTAACATCTATGGAGTAAATAATATAAATGTTTTAGCGTCATGGCTATTACAAAGCTGCATGCGAAAAATCATTTGGATATGACATGCAGTTTTGTAGAAAATTGCTTCGGATCTTGTTCACGAATTAAAAGACGGACTATAGTTTCCTCTTAGTGTGACAGTGTGTATAGCATACTGTTAGTCCCTTCTTAGCGTGACAGTGTTTATATCGCACTGTTAGTCACCTCTTAGTGTGACAGTGTTTATATTGTACTGTTAGTCTCCTCTTAGCATGACAGTGTTAATATCGCACTGTTAGTCCCCTCTTAGCGTGATAGTGTTTATATTGTACTATTAGTCTCCTCTTAGTGTGACAGTGTTTAGATCGTACTGTTAGTCTCCTCTTAGAGTGACAGTTGTAATATACTGGCCTCTTTCACGTGAGTCTGATTAGCGATGTGGAGGAGTACTGGATTTTCCCGGTAAAGGTGCGGGGGTTAATCATCAGCTACCGGCACGCTCCAGTCCTTCCGGCGGTGACGGGGTTTATTTGTTAATGGTTATCTACCCTACGGATAAAGACAGAAAAGGTTAATTTATAAATGGTTATCTAACCTACGGATAAGGACAGAAAAGGTTAATCTGTAAATGGTTATCTAACCTACGGATAAGGACAGAAAAGGTTAATCTATAAATGGTTATCTAACCTACGGATAAGGACAGAAAAGGTTAATCTGTAAATGGTTATCTAACCTGCGGATAAGGACAGAGAAGCCAGCGATGAAGGGAACTGGCCACTTCACCTCATACAAAATGTGGCTCAGTACATTGAGGTTTCTATTACTTCACATCTCACCGCAGGTTCCTATATGGCACTCGATTATTTGCTTCTGTCACACCCAGGGTTCTCCCAGAAACAAGACCAACCAGTTAGATCCATTGCAGCCAATTTTCGACGCGGAGGCGGCACTCAATATCATCACTCCTAGAATGCGCTTATATTTATCATTGTTTAAAGGGACCACCTTAAACTTTAAAGTTACCGAATTTCCTTCACTATAGAAACACTCATCAGTCTACCCATCTGTAAATTGTTACCTGTCAGAGAATGAATGACAGCGAGCATAAGAACTGGCCACTATACACTCTCTCACACGCGCACACACACACACACGCACACACAATCTAAGACCTAGTACAATGAAATCTCTGACACTGCAACCCTGATAGCAGTGTCTGGACTGGAACAGAAGGCTTGCTTCTATCGTCACATGAGGCGTCCACTACCTGTTAGGACCACCACCAGTTTACCGAACAGAAAGTCCCAAATGTACTAGTATATTGCTCGCTTCGGTGCGATGGTTCACCAAGAAGTCTATTGTAATGCCAAAAGATGAAGTGGTCTTATCGTATATACTTCTTCTTCTTCTTCTTCTTCGTACGCTGTCAGACGTCAACTTGTATTTGTTCGAATAAAGCAGCTGTCATCCTGGGGCTGTCGACACTGCCATAGAGATTGTTTAGTGTTGGCACTGGTGATGGCCACATGTGCTTTCTCTGGTCCTCGTATGTCGGGCAGTTTTGCAGCAGATGTTCAGCGGTCATTTTCCCGTTACCACAAGTGCATTCGTCAGTGCCACCTATCTTCAGTTTATTGAATAGGTGGTACCTCAGTCTGTTGTGGCCCGTGCGGAGTCGGAAGACCACGACCTGCTCTCTTCTGTTCAATTGGTAATAGGCATCATTTTTTCTGTAGCCAGTATGTTCTGTTTCCCATTTGGCCATGTATCTGGCTCTAATAAGCCTTTTGGACTCTTCGTAGGTCACACTAGAATCTGGTTGTGGTAGTCTTGCACCTTCTTTTGCCAGTCTGTCTGCCTCCTCGTTGCCTTGGATGTTACAGTGGGATGGAACCCACTGTCCCACTACTCTTTTTTGGTGCGGACTGCTGGCATAGTTGACAGAGTACTGCTCTTAAATCATTAAGTTCAGTATTTTTCTGGCTTTTTAGTGCTGTGACTACGGCCAGGGCATCTGTAAACAGGACTATCTGGCTTTCATTTCTTTTGCCTGTCAGCGTTTCTTCTACTGCAGCCCTCAGTGCCTCTGCCTCCGCTCTGAAATTGCTTGTATATTTTCCAGTTGCCACTGACAGTGTTATTTGTCTAACATTTGGTAGGCTCAGGAATACCCTTGCCCCTCCGTTCTGTGTTGGGTTTGTTACAGAACCGTCGGTGTATGCATGGGTCCAGTCCCTGCTTGGGTAGTTTTCCGTTATGTACCTCAAGGTTATGTCTCTTCTTTCTTTTTCAGTCTGGCTGTTCTTGTTTCCAATACCTGGTATATTTTCTACCACCTCCAGAATTATATGCTGCTTCCATGTAGGTTTGCGTACAGTATTGATGGGCTTTGGTGTTGTTAACGTGTTTATAGGGTCTTCGCTCATCTTTGCTTTGGCTATTTCTGCAAAGTTTCTCCGCTTTAGTTTCCCATTTCCAAATCTATTTAGTCTCTGGTGCATTGGCTGGTCTGTCAGTCTTCTGAGTTTCTCTGCTTGCTGATGGGCTCTGCAGTCTCTTCTGTCGGTCATGGATTGCAGATTTGTAATCTTTTCAAGTTCTACAATTGGCGTTGACTTCATGCCTGCTGTTATAACTCTCATGGCTTGGTTTTGAAGTTTGTTAATTTTATCAAAGTTTGACTTTGCTGCTGTTGTCCATTCCGCAATGCCATACTCTAGAACTGGTCTCACTCTTCCAGTGTACAGTTTCTTTAGTATGCCTTCGTCTGCTCCCCAGCTTGTGCCAGCAAGTTTCCTCATGATTGCCATTCTTTCTCTGGCTCTCATTCGGTTTCTCTCGATCTGACTTTTCCATGTCATGCGCCAATCAAATGTGACTCCCAGATAGGTTGGGTTGTCGTTTGGCTGCAGGAATTTGCCATTTAAGCTTAATTTGGTATTTTGGGGTTTGATTGAAAGCGAGAATATTGTGCATGTGGTTTTCTCCTCGTTTATTTTGACCAGCCATGAGTTCGCCCATTCCTCCAACGATGTTAGGGCCTGCTGCATCCGATTGCTTGCTATGGTGAGATTTTTCTCAGAGGTCCACATAGCCAGATCGTCTTCAAACATGGAGCTGTGGACTCTTCTTTGTATATTGTCTGAGATGTTGTTTATATACACCAGGAAAAGTCTTGGGATCCAACGGACAACAAGTTAGTCATTCGTTGATTCCAGTACGATATACGGTAAGTTTTGTGTCTAGTTTTCTATCAACGCCAGAAAATGTATTCCCATTCAGCAGCTTGTTGAATGAATGTGTTGCTATTCGTTCAATTTCATGAATTAGATAGTGTTCATAGTGAAAACAATTGCAACTGACAACATTGAAGATATAGACAGTGAAGATTATAAAAAAAACAACAACATTGCAGATATAGACATTATATGTTTCAAGCGAACGAAAGAAGAAGAATAAGTAGAGTAAGAAGATAATGTTTTGTGTTGCAGATGTTAACTCCTACTGTTAGCAATATCTGGAGAGATATTCTTAGTGTGAAGGTGGGCTTGTGCTCGTGTCGATCACACACGCATTACTTCCAGGAATCACTATGTCATGTTGTAGCTGTGCCACTGATCACTTCCCGGAACACTCTGTCATGTTGTAGTTGTGACACTCATCACTTCCAGGAATCACTATGTCATGTTGTAGTTGTGACACTCATCACTCCCAGGAACACACTGTCAGGTTGTAGTTGTGACACTCATCACTTCCCGGAACACTCTGTCATGTTGTAGTTGTGACACTCATCACTTCCAGGAATCACTATGTCATGTTGTAGTTGTGACACTCATCACTCCCAGGAACACTCTGTCATGTTGTAGTTGTGACACTCATCACTTCCCGGAACACTCTGTCATGTTGTAGTTGTGACACTCATCACTTCCAGGAATCACTATGTCATGTTGTAGTTGTGACAATCATCACTTCCAGGAACACTCTGTCAGGTTGTAGTACTAAGTGATGAGATAACTGATCAAAGAATGGAGAGCAGTGAATTTCCTCAACCATTTAAACAAAGAATTAAGATGTCTATGATGGTTGTCTATTCAGTGACAGCAAAGTTAAGTTTCAGTTTGACGTGGTCTCATCTGCTCTTAGTTTGGACAGTTTAATAACACTGATTGAGTTACCAGTAACCAAATCAGTGTTTAGTGTCGTATCACCAGGTATTGACTATTGCTTCTCTCAATTTCCAACGATATGTGGTTTGCCTTAATTAGTTTTGTCTCAGTTTCCTTCCAATTCCGTGAGTACATTTTATGTTCAATTGTGTCTGTGTAGCACTTTGATGGAGCGCTCGCGTTTCACTTCAAAAGTGTTGCGCTTGATCCCCGCTATCAAAACGCTGCAGCCGACCCAGCTGTAAATAATTACATTTCTTGCTGTTAGAGAAGTTAATGCAGACAATCTGTGACCTCGTACAATGAAGTCTCTTCTTCCTCTTCTTCTTTTTCTTCTTCTTCTTCTTCTTCTTCTTCTTCTTCTTCTCTTTTTTACTTCTTCTGCTTTCGTCCTGAAAAGGACGCTAATAACTGTGTTCCATAATTGACATTAACGATAATATACCAAATATAGAGCCAAATGTTCCTCCTGACCCCAACTTTTCCTATCCCATTCGATGCTGCAGCCCCATCCACCCCACCAACCAGACAGTGCCAGGAGAACTTGAACTGCTGCTACGTCACATATGCTTTAAGGTTTAGATACTGGTCATTTGATCTAGGGAGATCTGAGCTGAAAACCTAAGTAAGACATATATTTTTTCTATCTGGAGGTTAACAAAGATTTTAATTTATACTGAATGGGGACTGTGGGGACAAGCGGCATTTATTCCTTAGCCCTATAATAGTTCCTATGAATTGCAGCAATATGAATAAATACTATAATGCTAGCTTAAACAGAATTAAATAATTGAAATTATATTCAGTGCCACAAGAAAGTAACTTACTGCTGTCGCAAAATAAGCGTTATATTATGTAGACAGCTGATTTTGGCTCCGAAATTCTTAATCTTACCTAGCAAATATGTGCATGTTCTCTAGTCCAGATCAATTGTATCTCATTATATCTACTTTTCTTTTTAAATGTCTGATTCGAACACTCATCAACTTGTGTGTTTCTTTTTTCAATATTGGTTCCAGAACATACTGTACTAATATATGCAGGTTTTATTTCTAATTTCTCCTGTCAAATGTACAGTCCTCCCATGTCCTACATTGTTTTAGCTTTTCCACGGAGAACAACAATACATGCCAGCGACACAGAGTCCTTCCAGTCTGATCATGTCTCTTTTGACAGAGGACCTTCTTCTGTCTTATAGGGTAGAGATATATTTATGTTTAATATAGCAAATGACAAGCAAGAGAAGGTGGTTACAGTCAAGTTAACGTACTGGTGAAACATGAAAAGGTTCAAGATGAAAGGTAACGGGTGACTTGACTTAGTCGGTTCTTTTGTACTATAGGATGTAGAGGTCTCTTATTTTTCGTCGTAGCTTATAGTTTCTGCAGGATTTGGTAGCCACGCCCCCCCCCCCCCACACGCACACCCCACCCCATACAAATCCTTCTCCGTCGCCTTTAATGACACGTCTTGCAGGCTTCAGTGAGCTATTCTTTGCTCCTCTTTCGAGTCCCATAACAAACGGGTATGGATAGTAAGGAAAAAAATAAAAATAAAAGTGGGAAATATGCTAGACGAATATATGTACTGTATTCAAAGCATGTGGGTTTGAGGCACCCCATAAGGAAGGTTTAGCGGTAATCAATATCAAAGCGGTTGCTTTTGAAAGGATAATATGTCTGAATTACAGTTACCCGGATATCGCGATAGAGTTTGCAATGTAACCAATTGTAGTGGGTAGATATAGCGGTCAGAGCCTCAAACTATCAACTATTATTTTGTAAGCTTTGCCTGTGTCTGTCTCGTTGTCGTTTCATGTTCTCCACCTCGGCCATGATCGAAGACGCGTCAGACCTGGAAGAGAACTCCATCACTTTACCGTGAGAAATAACTAATGAGCTACCACTGGGACTCTTTAACGAACAATACTTATATTACAAACATTATCACATGCAACTACTTACTATGACCAGTCGGCGTTGACGGTAGTCACCAAGAGACAATATCCAGCTTCACAGTTTTCTCCCAATCATTAACAGCACCACTGACTACAACAATCCGTTCATGTGTGGCCTGGTTGGGTCAACAACAATCAATCAATAATGATGTCCAAATGGTTGTCTATACCAGTTTGTTGTTTGAAATGGAACGGTTTTAATGGATACTGAGCCTGCAGCATTTTTTTCTTAGCCCGGAGCGTCTTTGCTTCATCAACATACTGATGGTTACACGCAGAAAACTAACTTAACTAAGTTAATGATTGTATTACCTTCACACGCATATAACTGACGGAACTAAGTCAATGATTGTATTACCTTTACACGCATATAACTGACCGAACTAAGTCAATGATTATATTACCTTTACACGCATATAGCTGACGGAACTAAGTCAATGATTGTTTTACCTTCAGGCCCAAATCACTGACTGAACTAAGTCGATGATTGTATTACCTTCACAAATAAATAACTGACTGATGTGAGTCAATGGTTGTTTTACCTTCACACACAAATAACTGACTGAACTAAGTCAATTATCTTCACATGCAGACAGATGGCTGAATTAAGTCAATCATTGTATTACCTTCACACGCAGACAGACCACTGAACTAAGCCAATGATTGTATTACCTTCACACGTAGACAGATGACTGAACTAAGTCGCTAATTATTTTACCTCATGCGCCAACTATTTTAGCTTAGCTGGGTCAATGAATATATTACCTTCACTCGCTGACAGATAACTGAACTAAGTCGTTGATTGTATTACATTCACACGCAGACAGATGACTGAACTAAGTCAATTTTTGTATTATTTTCCCGCGCAAATAACTGACTGAACGAAGTCATCGATTGTATTACCTTAACACGCGATAGATGACTGAAGAAAGTCAATGATTGTATTACATTCAAACATAAAATATTCTGTCCAACTGCATCAGCGATAATAGTTATTGCTGTTCCGGTGTAGTTATCTAGTTCAATTCAGACGCAGAAAACAGTTGCAAACTGGATCATTGATATAGTTCTTTCATACAAACAAATCTTTTGCTGAGCCTGTTAAATTGTACGACCCTTTCACGATAAAGAACACTTTTTATTGAAGTGGATGTAGTGCAGTTCCCTTCACATTAAGAAAGCTGATGTTGAACTGCATAAATGATCTAGTTGCCGTCACTTTTGGTAGTAGATTTTTGCTGCACTTTTCAAATTATACTAAATTATATTTTAATGAAAAGACACATATATTAATTACAGAATGTTCATGCAGAACTGCATACACGAGTAAATGAGAAACTTCAAGGCTAGTAAATTTTAACATAAAAAGAAATAAGGATTCTAGTGACAACGTCTTAAAGAGAAGTGTTTTAGCACTCAGAAAACATGCGTGTAACCATTAAAAAAGAAGGATCGTACTAGGCTCTATGGAAGAAACCCATTGTTTTCCAAACAAAGAAAGGGTCTCGATACCATAACGAGACAGTTAACGGATTCAGCTCACTGAACACCCCAAAACGTCTTGTCATTGATCTATTCTATCTTTACCGAGAACTTCAACATATGAAATATAAACCTAATTTGAAGCAGACAATTGCATTAGATTAATTATATCTGAATTTGTCTATTTTAGCGAGCGCAAAATAAATATCCTGGCGCTTGTTCTAGCTACGAGACTTTGTTTGAAAGCGAGAACCACATACTAAAAAATGTTCTCTTCAGTTCATGAAGTCACATCGTATGACAGACAATGAAAGTCTTCATCAGGGCTAGAAATCACAGCGTATGACCCAGACAATGAAAATCCTCCATAGGGCTAGAAGTCTCAGCGTATCACACAAACCATGAAAGTCCTCCTCAGGACTTGCAGCCACATCACATCACATGACATAGACAAGAAAAATCCTCTTCAGTGCTTGTTGTCACGTCACATTATACATTAAGGGAAGCTCTCCTCGGGACTTGCAGCCACATCCCATCACAAATGAACAGAAAAGTCTTCTTCGGGTATTTCAGTCACATGAAATGACAAAGACAAGAAAAGTTCTCAAGGCCAGCTCCAGACAAATACAATATCAGCACCTAAGAGTCTAAGTCTTACAAGTCCCAATATTCGACAAAAACACGAACAAATTCGACGCAAGAGTAGCTTTCGGTCAAGCAGTTCAAATGTTAACACTTAAAAATGTGTCTTAGACTAAGCAAGAAATACAAGACTCAAAAGACCCAACAACACCCAATGCAAGATAGCTGCCAGGTAGATAATAATCAAGACTGAACAGTATTGCGATCTGATCAAAAGCAGACACAATTGCAGATTTTAAAATACATATAAAAAATAATGTGTAAATAATGCTACATTACATTTAATCTGCATATTCCCTGGTAGGACCATACCACAGATAATGAAGTGCTATCCATAGCCAGCATACCAGGTATTCTTGCACTGTACCAAGAGCCCCAACTGAGATTGGCTGGCCACCTTGCTGGAATGCTAATCGAAAGGTTTCCAAACGGGTTCCTGTAAAGTGAGCTGCGTGAAGGACGAATACGAGGACTTTCAAAAACGCGCTTCAAGGACGGTCTGGAGGAGTTCACTAAGTGCTGTCAAATAGATATCGATCGACACATGGGAAAATCTGGCTCAAAATCTTTCAACCTGAAAAGATGCAGTCAAAAACGAGAGTTGCAATCAGCGAGGTGCTCCGTGTTGAGGTAACACAGGATAGACTCAGGAAGTCTAGAACAGTGGGACTAACAGTGGCCGCTGTGGATTATGTTTGCCAATCGTGTCATTTCTTTCCACGCTCGCTTCTACTAGATCGGTCAGAAGCGTACGCACATATTCAAGGATGCAGCATGGCATGGGATGATGTTAGTAGTCCTCATTGACGACGATGAACGAATGTATTTATTCTATTTTTATATTTTACTTGAAAACGATCAAGCAGAAAGCACATGTTAGGCAATTTCAGCTCATCACGTCGTCCAACTACATATGTAGACTGATGAAATGCGATGAGGTAAATCATGTTATCTTTAAAGTAAACATAATAGGACCATAGTCGAGTAAAGAAAGCTGTTCATGGGACTTACCACCTCACCACATAAAACCACGTTGCAAATAACTGAATTTATACTTTCCTAAAAGCTGAAGAGAGTAAACAAAAAGCAGTTAGACCTATTGATCACCATCTGGAGTTACAGGAATATGATGAATTAATGAATGTAACATTACCTTCATGAAATAACACATTCACCTTAACTAAAGGACACCGTGCAAGTCAAAGGAATAACACTAAAAGTGTTTAGTAATTGATAAACACTGCCGAGAAATTATTGTGAAATACGTGTAACAATTTATGAAACAAAGCACTATACAATGTACAGTCATGTAATAGTCCACATCGTTCTGTCACAAAGTTGGAAATCCATGACGAAACAGAGTCCTCCAACTCTGCGTTGCTGCTTTATCACAAAACGTACATCTCAGCATTACGTAAGTTTAACAGCCTCTAAGGTGTTCTCAAAGATTCACAAATACAAGTTATCCTTTCTCGTGTCTCGTACTATTTAAACCTCTCCTATTCACATTCAATTTGTCTTCCTCATTCCGTCGAGTCCTACACCCTGTGGCACTCACCAAACCAAAGCTCATTAATTTTTGGAAATGTCTCCTTTATAAAACAGGCTCCCTCCCTGCGTTCACTCACTCACTGGTGAGGAAAGAGGTCCAGTTGTTATTTTACAACCACACTTCCGAGTCGTTGCCCCAACTATAGCTCTCAGGGGCTGTTATTCCAGTCTGGACCCTGTCCTCGAGGGCTGGAATGAGACGGCTCCAGCCAGACAACTCGTCACGAGCCGGCGAAATGATTGGTCTCCATGAATAATGTCATTATGATTGGAGAGAAGGAGCGTAAGTATAGGGAGTGTTCGGTCATTGAACAGATATGTCACACGTTTCCCAGTGGCGTAACTACAGTGTAAGGGACCCGAGATATACATTAAAATGGTGTACGTTACGTAATGGTTTACTCTTGGTCATTGTTTTCTTTGAACCACTAGAAAAACGACCCATTCACATTAGCATTTTCTGTATCCGATGTAGCTTTTTCTTCTAAAGTTTACTGTGGAAACCATAAGACTGCGAGACTTGATTGTACGATGTCCCAGCTTCTGTGGGGTGTGATAATTAGTTCGTTTTCGCACAGTCTTGCTCTTCTCATAGCAGTGAACCGTGTACTATTTTACTGTGGATAAACCACAGCGTCCACAACCAGAGGACAAATCTTGTCCATATGTTGCTAACGATCAATCACTCGTACTATCTAAACGCGTAAGTACAAATATTGTCCATATGTTGCTAACGATCAATCACTCGTACTATCTAAACGCGTAAGTACACATCTTGTCCTTATGTTGCTAACGATCAATCACTCGTACTATCAAAACGCGTAAGTCAAAATCTTGTCCATATGTTGCTAACGATCAATACTCGTACTATCTAAACGCGTAAGTACATTTGTTCTACTACTGCTTTCTTCTCCTTAGTCTTCCTCTTCTTCATTTTCTTCTTCTTCTTCATTTTCTTCTTCTTCTTTTTTTACACCTTTTTCTTCCGGAGCCTGCTGGTGAAAAGAAAGGTACTGCAATCCGCCACTTAACGCCTTTTTCAGGGCTTCACAAAAGAGTAAAGTTACTCACTGTGGATATTCAACAACACCATTCAATCGTAGGCATCTGTTAAGGAAGGACTAGAGTCTGTGTTGCCTCTCCTTGGCCGTTCTCCATATTTCTGCTACATACAACAGCACCGACTTGACACTGGCAATGAATATTCGAACTTTGGTAAGAATCATAATTTCTCTGAATCTCCATTATCTTTTTAATGTTAGGATTGCCACTCTTGCCTTTCCGATGCTTGTCTTTTGATTTCCATCTGTGCCCCATGTCAATTGTGCTGCTAAATAAGTAAAGGCATCCACCTTTTCTAACGGATGTCCCTCCATCATGATTGGTTCTTCGTTGACCGGATTAATATTAAGGAGATTGGGATCAAGATGCTGAGCAGCGCATGAGCTGCAGTGGTCAGCGACCCATAGCTGACTGCTAGCGTCAGGGTAAGTAAACCAGAGCTGCCAAGAACCTTCTACACTTCCACGCGGTGATCCTGAATAACAGACTGCAGCAGTGCAGACTGGCTAAGGAGAGGGATCGAAGAGGGAATGCTAACCCGGTACTCAAAAATGCTTGCTGAAGTCGGATGTGTTGGACCGAAAGGTGCAAATATCGCAGTCAAGCTGTAAACTACGACACAACGCATTCCGTTCTCTGGACTACATTCTGCTACTTGAGCCCTTTCAGGGTCTGATAGTGGGAGATTGAGAATGAACGAAGCCAAGACATATTAAGGAGATTGACTTTATTGGGCTTAAAATGTCAGGACATGATTAGAAATGTTGAGACTAGAAGCCTTTCACATGGGAGACCAGCGGCGTATCCTGGGGGGAGCCGATTACATGACTCCTCAATGGGAAGGTCTCTGCTAAAACAGGCCTCCACCAAATCTCAGAAACACTTGACTGACGCCGAATAACTTTGTTCGGTCATGTTGTAGGGCTGGACAAGGAAACACCGGCCCACAACTTAACTAACTTAACTTGACTTAACGTCTTTATACTGGTTTAGAAGACCCTGAGAGTCTGTATACAACCAGTTTCATTTACTTCACCTTGCTCTAAAAGCTATGCGCATCCAATTTATTCTTAAATGCATTAACTGTCCCTGCCCCCACTTCCTCCTATGGCAATGTATTCCAAGCATTCACCACTCTCTGACTAAAAAAATATTTCCTAATGTCTAATCTGGACCTCTCTTTAGTCAACTTGTAGATATGCCCTGTTGTTATTGTGGGTGGCTGTATTTAAAAAAACTAACTTGTTATAGTCTAATTTATCCATTCCTCTGATCATCTTATAAACCTGTATTAAGTCACCACGAATTCTTCTCTCTTCTAGACACTGTAAGCCGGTTTTTCTGAGTCTTTCCTCATAACTGTAATTCTGGAATCCCACTATCAGTTTTGTCGCTCTTTTTTGTATTCTTTCCAGCATATTTATATCTCCTCTAAGATAAGGACTCCACACCTGTACACAGTACTCTAATCTAGGTCTAACTAATGCTTTATACATTTTGACTATCACTTACTTGCTCCTATGTTTAATATTGTTCTCTCCCATTCTGTAATTATGTTCCATATTGAATCTACCCATGTGGATGACTGTACATTTATCTACATTAAACTCTATTTGCCAGCTTACAGATCATTCTCGGATTTGATCTAAATCCGACCTCAATATATCCACTTCAGCACAATACTACACAAGTCGTTCTCAGTGCCAAAAGTCTTCTACCGACCGGCTGGAGGCTCAGTAGATGCCGTCGCCGCATAATGTGGCTCCAGCAGATAGAAACCTCCTCCTCTGTCCCGGATGAGGCCTGGAACCTCGCTACAGCTGTGGGTCATGGATGTGGCCTCAGACGCCTAAGCGAACATTATTATTATTAGGAAGGAAGACTTGTAAAAAATAAGCCAACAACAGCCACTGAAACAACACATTTAGAAAATAAAATGAGGCTGGATAGAACATGCGATGGAGAAGGCTAAATCCATCACAGCCAGACAGACTCTCCCATGGAATCGGAAGGGGAAGATAACATGTAGTAGACCTAAAATTACACGGAGAAAAGAATGTGAGAGCGAATTACGATTAAATGGAGAGAGGCAGAAAGCGTGAGTGCTGGCAAGATGTGGTCAATGGCTTATGCACGATGAGCAGCGACAGGCTATGATTGATTGATTAAAATATGGAGTATAGCTTCTTGAACTATCTTATACACCCTGAAGGTTTACATTCATTCTCTGCCTGCAGGCTTGTGTAAATGAATGGCTGTACAAACCCATTCGTAGGCGAGTCTTCCACATTAGAGCAGTGTTTCTTAAACTGACTAACCTCACATCACATGTTGGATGTTACACGATTTTTGACAGTATGTAGCCGGATTGTGCTAGAGGTGGTCTGGCTACTACGGTCGAACTTGGTTTTTCAGGTGGCAGTGATAAAAAGGCAAAGGTAATGTTAGGTATGAGAAAAAGAAATATTAAACGTAGGAGCAAGGACGTGATAGCTAAACCATGTAAAGCATTGGTTAGACCATGATTGGAATACAGTGTACAGGTGTGGAGTCCTTATCATAGAGAGAATACAAACATGTTGGAAATGATACAAAAAAGAGCGATACAAATGTAGGTGGGATTAAAAAATTACAGTTAAGAGGAAAATCTCATAAAAACCAGTATAAGAGAAACTAGGAAAGAGAAGAACTCTGGGTGACAATCCAGGTTATAAGATAATCAAAGAAACGGATAAATTAGGATTTAATAAGTTTTTAAAAATACAACCACGTATAAGAACAAGATGGCATAGAGACAAATGAACTAAAGAAAGGTCCAGATTAGATATTAGGAAATATTGTTTTAGTCAGAGAGCGGCGAATGCTTGGAATGCATAGCCACTGGAAGTAGTTGAGGCAGGGACAATTAATGCTTTTAAGAATAGATTGGATGTACATAGCTTTTAGAGTAAGGAAATGTAAAAGCAACTGGTTGAATACAGAATCTGCAGTCTTCTAAACCAGTATAACGACGTTACGTTAAGTTTAAATTTTCTGCCAAATTGTAGTTCGAGAAATTGTCTAGAGCGCTCTCTGACTAACGGATTGGACATTAGCCAGTCAATACTGATGGCTAATTCAGTTAACGCTGAACTCGAAACAAAGAGGTCTTGATTACTTGTGGTATGTTTACTCTACTCAGTCGTTCTTTGTTGTTTAAGCCTCTACAGTTGATTTAGTCATTTTTATTTGTGTTTAATATGAAAAAGTTTAAAGGTAAATGTCAGAGGTTT
Organism: Ariolimax columbianus; assembly: GCA_036924085.1. Lineage (NCBI taxonomy): Eukaryota > Metazoa > Mollusca > Gastropoda > Stylommatophora > Arionidae > Ariolimax > Ariolimax columbianus. The sequence goes on from JAVGWX010000002.1 coordinate 23,711,049, forward strand.
AGAATCTAAAGCGAAGATGCTCATTGTGAAAATACAACTAGGAATTTCGCTGGATCAAGCAATAGTGTCAAAGCTAAAGCGATACATCACCAAGTGCTGTGCGCAAGCTTCCCGATAGTTATTGAAGTCATGAATTTATTAACACTAGATAGGACACTTATTCACTGCTGAGTGTGTTGTATGTAGCGAACAATTGAGCAATACGCAAATGTTTCCAAGCAAATTGAGTTTAGTGCTAAAATAGGCAAAGAGATATCAGTTTCCGTCGATTGCTGTCTTCTCAGTAAAATCAATGGACAAAAAATAAAAACAATTGCAGAAAAGGTGCAACTTGCGAGTTATAAAGTGACAAAAATAATTGCTAGGAACGTGCAGCCACATTTGATAACGCAAACTTTGATTTCACCTGCTTGTAAAGAAATATATCAATCCGTTTTAGAAAAGCCTACCAACAGGAAGATAATAAAAACGATCTGTGTTGAATATTTTCCTTCATCTTCGTTCGCTCTCAAACTCCCGCTACCAAGCCCTGAAAAGGCTTGTGTCTGTGTCCATGGGTTGGTCATTAGTATATGTGTTATATAGCATGGGTGTTTGGACACTTTCGTGTGCCAGACCGTTATTTTGATGTCGCCGTCTGCTGTCCTTTTTCATCTAAAGGGACATATAATCGTCTATTATGCAGCAGGCATTTGATTATATTGGTCAGGCGCTGGTCTTTTGTCATGGTGTATAGCTTTGATAGTAGTCTCAGATGGTTTATGTTTTCATAAAAAACTACAGGTGTGATTCCACCAGTCCATATTGAACAATTAGTGCAAAAATAGACGAACTCATTATGCAAATGTAATTTCTGACTAACTTTAACCATCTCAACTTTAACATTAACTGTACTTGTTAATCTTGCACTAATAAATAACGTGTATTACATTAACTTTACTTGTTCGTCTTGCACTAATAAATAACTGGTACTACTTTAACTTTACCTGTTCCTCTTGCACTAATTAGCTTACGTTTTTGAAAATATTTAATACCTGTTTTATATTGGGAATACTTGGAATCTTGGTATAAAAAAAAGGCAGGCTGCGGCCAAGATGCAGCAGTGCATGAGCTGACAGCAGTCAGCGACACATAGCTGGCTGCTTGCATCAGGGTCAGCGATATAAAGATGGCTGCTTGCATTAGGGTCAGCGAACCATAGCTGGCTGCTTGCATCAGGGTCAGCGAACCATAGCTGGCTGCTTGCATCAGGGTCAGCGAACCATAGCTGACTAAAACACCAGTCGGCTTCCCTAGAAACTGGCTGTACTAGTGTAGTCTGGCCAAGAGATAAGGATCGCCAGCAGGAAGGCAAACACGGTATCTACAAAAGTCAGTTGAAATCAGATGCGTCGGGCCCAATGGCTCATATATCGCAGTCTCACTGTAAATTACGCCACAACGTCAATACGTTCTACACAGCACGAACGTCGAAGAAGGAGAAAAAGAATAAGACAAGATTAAACCTGCTGCCAGGTAGCTCAACTATCCGTTGTATGTTCTTTTCGCAATTTCACTAGCTATGGCTTACTAGGCCTGGGGAAAGGTCGGTGGTATTTTGGGTAGGAATTTCATTATCTTTCTACATTTGTTGACAGGACAACATCTAACCGCCTGCTCTTTTCAATTTTCAGCTGTTAAGAGTTCTTCCCCGTCAACAGCGTGTAAATGAAATCTTCGGCTTTTCATCAATCTCCAATATGACTAGTCACTGGTCTCACCACCCTTTAGTCCCGGGGACGACATGGAACTAATGGGATTCGGAAACCCCACCGTTTCGCGCTTTCGTTTCATTAAAGGGAAGCGTCTTACCTCACAGGTATTGCTATTTCCTCTTAATTTCCGGTTCTAATTAAATATTGTGTTCCATTAGTAACACAGCCACGCCATTTCACGTCATGCTAGTAGCTGTGCAAATCGCTGCCTCACTGAGTTCAAATAGTAAACTCAACAGTTTTATACATTATCAGTAAAATGTACACTAATATATGTCTAGTACAAGCTCAAAAAGTGATAGGAAATTGTGTACATAACTGTTCACCTGTGGTTTACCTGATCGTCCGAAGTGGCTCCAAAACCCAACATGTATTTTGGGTGTTTATCTTCTGGAAACTATAGGTGACGAAAGAAGGTAGACCCTAGACTGCTAGCTACAATTGACATATTGTTGTTGCTTTTTGCATTCCTCCTAGACAAGAGTTTTATCTGTGTGCCGAGCTTGGGCAAACGATGAAACGTAGCATTAGAGATGTATATTAATTTTCTGCGGCATCTACAATAGGATCTATACCACGTGACTTGAGTCCTTTTATCACTACCCCAAATACGTCGTCTTACCAAATGTTCAGATTCTAAAATCACCAACGTGATGATCTATACAACTAAAATATTGCTAAATGTAGGAGACAATAAGGCTTACAGTAAATAATAACGTACATGGAGAACAATTTAAATTTAAACAGAACAAGAAAATAAATATGTTGTATAACAACTCTAGCAGAAAAATGAATAGAAGTTTAGAAAGACATTTATATAGACTTCTAAAAAGTATTCAGGCAGAGTCAGGCAAGACCTGCTAATTGGACGTTTGAAAATAAATGATATAGATTACAAAGACTCATACATACTCTGTAATCTATTTGGGGTCAAGATGCTGAGCAGTGCATGAACTGCAGCGATCAATGACCCAAAGTTAAGTTCTAGCGTCAGGGCCAGCGAACCAGAGTTGCCAAGACCTTTCTACGTTGCCACGTGGTCATCCTGGATAATAGGCTGCAACAAGGCAGAATGGCTAAGGAGAAGGAATTGAAGAGGGAAGACTAAACAGGTACCCAAAAATGTCTGCTGAAGTCGGATGTGTCGGACCGAATAATATCAATGTCAAGCTGTAAAATACGACACAGCGCATTATGTTCTCCGGACAACATCGTGCCACTGACAACGCCATTTTCAGGGCGTCGTATCGGGAGTATGAGAACGCACGGCGAAGAAGGAGAAGACGTCATTTATTGTGACAGCAAATTGCCATTGTAAGATCTGGCAGCCTTTATTCACCTTGTATTGCTGCAAAATTAGTTGTGTGAGGCAAGGATGCGTATTGTCCCAGTACATGTTTTAAATTTACGCAGAACACACTTTTTAAAGGACAGAGAATTTGTTAGAGCTCATTATCGGTGGAGTGTCAATAAAGAGTTTCAGATATGCAGAGGACACAATTCTGTTAGCTGGAAGTGAACAAGAAATTACAGCAATAGGCGAATAATGCAAAAAAAAAAGAAAAAGAAAAGAAGTCAAGAGTATGGATAGAGACATTAACACAGAGGAAACTAAAACTATGCTATTTGAAAAAAGCAGACACGACATCTGCATTAAAATTATGAATGAATAATCAAATTCTTGAATAGGTAAAGAGTTTCTCCTGTGTTTGGAAATATAATAACGGAAGACGTTAGATGCTAAATATAAATTATGAAGAGAATATAGTTTGCCAAATCCTGAAATGTTGAAATTAAAAAATTGTGGATGGTATCAACTGTCGCCAGCAATAGTCAGGGCACATACTGATGATGGTGCTTACTTATAAAGTCTTTCCTCTTCTATCCTGGTATGGATATAAAAGAGAAGACCTGACTATTCTTTCTGCCGTCTTTCCATTAGCCTGATTCCAATACAGTCCTCATGTAACAGCCTTATTCTACCTTTCTATCAGACTAACCTAACCATCTTACACTCACTCAACTTATACTGTTTTATAGTGGCCTCATATCTCTTTCAATCAGTTATTCTTTCCACATAATATCAACATAGAAAACACTAAAACTTATTGAATGTAAAGTTACAAGGTAATTCATTTATTACTTTGTCTAATTGGGGGTGTTGCTAGGCCCTGTTCATTTGTTAGAAGTCCAGAGCATACTGTCATGGAGGGAACTACTTCTCTTCCAGTGTTATGATTGAGGATACTGTTTTAATTGTTTGTTCTTGTTGTCTCTGTGGTCAGAGCTCCTCCCTATTTTGATGCTGGCATTTCTCCAGAGGGAATTTGGCTGTTTATGTGGTCTAGAACTTCTCGCTAGTTTAATGCTGGTATCTCTCCAGAGGGAATTTGGCTGTTTATGGGGTCTAGAGCTTCTCGCTAGTTTAATGCTGGTATCTCTCCAGAGGGAATTTGGCTGTTTATGTGGTCTAGAGCTTCTCGCTAGTTTAATGCTGGTATCTCTCCAGAGGGAATTTGGCTGTTTATGTGGTCTAGAGCTTCTCGCTAGTTTGATGCTGGTATCTCTCCAGAGGGAATTTGGCTGTTTATGTGGTCTAGAACTTCTCGCTAGTTTAATGCTGGTATCTCTCCAGAGGGAATTTGGCTGTTTATGTGGTCTATAATTCGCCGTTCTTTTGGCGTTTCCATCCGTACAGAGGTCATGTTGCCATTTGCATATGTGTCTCGGGTGTCTTGACTTTCAATTATGTGTCTGAAACTCGTGTTTTGTCTTTGGCGTTCAATTGTCCAGCGGCCATTAAAAGAACTGTAGACGTAAGGATCTTGTTCGCAAACCTCTCTTATAACTTTATTTGCTGGGCTCTGTGTCCCACGTGTCTTGACCTTCTATTACGATATGACGTGTTTGCCGGTTATGTGTACTGAGCAAATAACTCTAATTGAACACACTCATGCTCGAACTGTTGATGCGCACCTCTGTAATGGGCCAACTCTTGATGTCAAACCAATGGAGCCTGTCAGTTGCTAATTTCTTGATTGTAAGGCCAGTTTTCTACTGGTGCTCATTGTTTAATGTTTATATATCGCTATACACAGTAAATGCATTGGTCTGATCTGACTATTTGCCACGTAGAGTTGTAGATCTTTACTGGGGAGGACAGAACAAAACCCCTATCACGAAAGGCGACTAACGAGAGGTCTGTATGGAGCTATCAACTTAATCGTGTTAAGCAAACTGCTATAAAAATATAATTACTGCACTAACAAAGTGATTTGATGCAGACTTCCTGAAGGAGGGAACTTACTGCTCTGCGCTTGCTGGAGAGATGTATGATAAGATGAGATCATCTTATTGTTCATTTAATCACACAGCACAATATTGAAGCTATATCTTCAGCTAGTTTCCTTGAGGGATATCTGCACCACAGCATAATATTTACTACTACAGAAGAGGTTTATACAGCATTTTGCTTTCTGAATCTTTGAGCGCATGTAGGACAAGATGCGGTTGTCGTATTCTTCACTCCTGAATAAATGTGCATCTGGATCCAGACAGGTAAAATACATACAGAGCCATATAACTCATTTAGATCCTAGTCGTCCTTAAACCAAAACTAATTCACAGAGGTCCCTAATTCCCTTCACGAGGTAAAATTAAAAATCTAAGCACAAAAACAAAATGTTACAGTCTACGCTTGGTTGACTGACCTCTGCAAAAGTCTTCTCTAATCTTCCGTAGTTCACAAGCTCTAGGTTTGGAACCACTACAATACTTTAAACACATACTGAATAAAAGATTGATAGAAAGGCTAAATGAATCTATTAAAAAAAAAGATTGTTAAACCAGCTGGAGAGAGCATTGCAGAAACAATTGTTAGTAGATACAATTTGACATTTGATTGTGACAAGAGGAATGAAGAATAACACACACATAAACACACACAAGGAAACACACACACACACAAACACACAACAACATCAACAACAACAAACAAACAAACCAGTTAAGCAAAACGAAAAAAGGACAGTAACAGATTAAATAAAGAAATAATAAACGAATGCAAAATCATAAAAGAAGTTAAGCTAGAACAGTGGTGCAATTGACATGCAGCACAGAGGCATGCATCATCTAATTACAGCAAATAAATGAATTATCTGGCAGAACCTCTCTCACACACACACACACATACACACACACACACACACACACATACACACAATTACACACACATCATCAAGATATTCGAAATTGAAAGAACGATGAATATTAATTGGAAAGTAGAATATAATAAATATGGACAGAAAAATAAATAATGGCGATACAAATCGGAATTGTTTTTCTTTCATGTCTAATCCTTGATGGAAAAAGTGATTAAGTCTATGATAAAATGGACATATATGGGGTATTATTTCTAGAGCGTTCTTTCAAATGTAGATTGTTATTCCATACACTACATACTTGTGAATTGTATGTGGCAGGCTGTTAAATTTCATGCGTTGGTATGTCACATATCAGACTTGGATTAGACTGCACTCATATAACATGCCCTGAACATGACAGAGTTAGTATGTCATGTATCGTACTTGGGTTAGACTGCACTCATTTAACATGCCCTGAACATGACAGAGTTCCCATTTTCACCTTTATCACACGCAGGCTTCCCCAAAATATCTCTACTGAATTGCGACAAAATGTGGGCAATCAATGGGCATTTGAAGAAGTGAATTGATGCCCTTGAAATATGGGTATACGGAAGAATGGGACACATCTCGTGGAAGGAAAAAAGCAAAATAATTAAGTCTAGGTGATACGAGTGAAAAGTGCAAAGAGGGTTGATGAAAGAAATCAGCCGGTTAAGATATTTTGGTTACAACAAAAGACGTAACATCTTGCTTAAAATGGACCATAATATATTTCAACTCTGCTCAGTTGAAACTAGCCAGTTCTACCACAAGGATCCATGCAAGCTATGTGCTTGATGTAATTCTTGGGTGACACTGCATTTACTGCCGGCAGCCCAGATCAATAGTAGGAGTTGTGAAGTGTCACACACATATCACTCGATTCATCATGTGTGAGACAATGCTTCGGAATACGTATTGCTTCGTCCACAATATAAAAGACTGTATTGCCTTCTGTATCCCCAATAATATGTGACGAAAGACTGTTGCTTCCTGTATCCCCAATAATATGTGACAAAAGACTGTTGCTCCCTGTATCCCTAATAAAATGTGACGAACTACTGTATTGCTTCCTGTATCTCCAATAATATGTGACGAAAGACTGACGACTTGGAACACATTTTCTTTGTCTAGAAATATCTCTCTGTTTCTTCCTTCAACCACTCTTTGATAAGACTTTCGTCGGTGAATTGATTGCCTTTTTTTAAAGCTAAAATATAAACTAGTTAAGGCTTTATTTTCCGTTCAATTTTCATCAGAAGAAGAGTGTGTTTGACAAGCAAACTGCGTTATCATGGTCAAAATATTTCTCGTGAATTGGGAATCACTTGATTCACCTTTGGTCGCATAGTGCCGACACACATTGTCCTTCATCAAAACAGGTAGAGAAGTATTGCTGCATGTTGAAAACTGGACTACATCTACTTGCGCAACTGTATGCGCAATTCATCACTTAACAGTCGGCACTCAATATCCATTTTCTTTTCTTTCTCCCTTCCATAACTAGATGGTAAAGAAATACGATATACTGGCCTTCTATGCATTAATTTTAAAAAGAAAACCCAAGTTAAGTAACATTACTCCCATTGACACTTCTTGTCTGGTGAAAAACACTTTTGGTAGGTTGGAAAAATAAAAATAAAACACAAGTTAAGCAACAGTACTCGCATTCGCAAGTCTTGTCTGGTGGAACACACTTTTGGTAACAAGGAAAAAGAAAAAGAACGTACACGATGCATTCATTTCTTCTCTTATATAATATTGTATGTACGACATAGTCCTAACTTGACACCGAACTACTTAGGTGTTTCTTTTATTTAACGGGTTGGTCTTGTATTTCTGTGTTGTTCTTTTTTCCTCTCTGTCTGGCAGCACCACTCTTTACGTCTTGTGATGTTTGTTCCAGGTTTTCACAGCTACGGTAATTTTAACCTAAGACTCTTTTTTATTATATCAGAGTGCACTTATTGATACAGAACAACTCACACAATGCCTTTGAAATGGAAAAAAATCATTTTGGTTTATTTATTGGCACTGAACACTATACTGACCACAGAACTTATATTTTGATGTATAAACAACTCAGTCCATATTCAGTATATTGGTAACCATTTCGCATGCGCAATTTTGCAATTCTATCTTCATATTGCGTCTCCCCACCAACCAGCCACACACACAACACTCTCGATCCTATTGCATTATTTTATTATATTCTAAAGCTAAGTCATGACATCCTGCCGTTACAATCACTGACGACATTAGTGCAGTTGTTGGTGGTAAGCCAAGTCTCGTAAGGCCCACAAGTCATTTGGGCAACTCCTATTTGCACCTTCGCCATAAATACAATACAAGTGACCCATACAGGTGTAGACCAGCCGTATTGATGTCTTGAAAATGTGTCAATAGTGCAGATATCTTGTGTTACAATTGAAGCAACGTAATATTTGCAAGCCAGAAAAGGGTCATCACTTCAATAGTTAAAAAAACAGGCGTTTGACCTTTATTTATGATGCAAGATTTGGGACCTTGGCGTGGGCTCTAGACATGTGTTGCAGTACCTTTCCGAAGTGGCTGAAAGACGAATAAGTGACGATGCCATTTGCAGTTTCTATGGTGTGAAGAGAGTCAAGCAATCACGTAAATGACTATTACTTCAGCATGATTGATACCACTTGTTTCTGCAGCCATCCTCAAGAAAAAACAAAATTGGGAAATATGGTATCCCAAAATACAACCTACTCTCTGACCAGTTCCGTACGGCGAAGGACTAACTGTTCGCAGTCGTCATGACCAGTTTGCTCCTTACTTCCGAAAAGGCGATGACTGTGTCTTCTACTCAGTTGAATAAAGTCTATAAATCAAACATGACCCACACAAACGGTAACTGTTCATAGACTGCACTAAATGAAGCTTCAAGGCGTTGTGTTGCTACCTAATGAAAACCCGCTTCCATCTATTCTAGTCGCACACGCAGTGTACATGAAAGAATTCTACGATAACCTAAAACATCGAAACCCTCTTCAACACAGCAAGTAAGGATGATAATTATGTTGTGACCTTAGGGTTGCGGCTGTGACCTGAGGGTTGCGGCTGTGACCTGAGGGCTGCGGCTATGTTGATGGGTTACTTTCACCAGATAAATGTATCTTTCTGCTGAGGTTAATATTTGTCAATTGAAGCATCATTTTCTTTCAAATGGTCAGTGGGCTGTAATTTGAAGATCTCTGGAATAAAGTATATTACAAGAATAAAGCATATAACTAGAATAAAGCATATAACTAGAATAAAGCATATAACAAGACTAAAGCATATAACTAGAATAAAGCATATAACTAGAATAAAGCATATAACTAGAATAAAGTATATAACAGGAATAAAGCATATAACAAGAATAAAGCATATAACTAGAATAAAGTATATAACAAGAATTAAGCATATAACTAGAATAAAGTATATAACAAGAATAAAGCATATAACTAGAATAAAGCATATAACAAGTATAAAGCATATAACAAGAATTAAGCATATAACTAGAATAAAGTATATAACAAGAATAAAGCATATAACTAGAATAAAGCATATAACAAGAATAAAGCATATAACAAGAATAAAGCATATAACAAGAATAAAGCATATAACATATTGTAATGTTTCTGGTTTATTATGGCGGATGCAAGATACGTGGTCATATGCGTTCACACCTGTCAGACTTAGAAGTTTCAGGTTGTGAAAATGTATTGTCGCAATATTTCTGTTGCTGCTTACTATTACCACATGTCGGTGATATGCTTACCAAAGTCGTTCATATTTTCCATCATGTCCCACAGGAACATAGTGTTGTATTGATCGATCATTCTGGGATTAGGATTCTGAACAGTGCATGAGATGTAGTGGTCAGCGGCCCAAAGCCGTCGATACCAGCGACCAAGAGCTCCCATGACCCTTCTCCGCCTCCACATGGTGACCCCAGATAACAGGCTGCAGAAGGGCAGACTGACTTAGAAGAAAGTAACGACGATAGAAGACTAACCCGGTACTCAAAAAAGCCTGCTGAAGTCGGATGTGTCGGACTGGAAATTGCAAATCTCGCAGTTAAGCTATAAGCTTCGACACAACGCATTCCGTTCTCCGGACAACATTCAGCTACTTGCACAATCTTTTTCAGGACTTGGTAGCAGGAGAATGAGAATGAAGAAGTAGGAGGAAGAGAAGGAGGAGAAGAAGAAGAAGAAGAAGAAGAAGAAGAAGAAGAAGAAGAAGAAGAAGAAGAAGAAGGAGACCAATCACTCTTTATAGATTTTGATAATGTTCTCCTGTTACCAAGACTTATCTCTTTCCTATGCAATTTATATGTTATTTTATCTCTCACGGTTCACTTCCGTCGCGAGTTGTCAGTCATACACAGGTCTAGTTACGTTGTTACATTTCTTCCTGAGAGTATACTTTGAGAGCTTTTCTCTCTCTCTCTCTCTCTCTCTCTCTCTCTCTCTCTCTCTCTTTCTCTCTTCCTTTTAACTCCAGCTGTATGTGGTTGTCAATGCGTACTTTGCTATACATTTGGTTTGTTATTTTATTTGGCCATCCGATGAAAAGACCCGGTCATATTTTGGGGAAAATATGCAGCCAGGATGTGATAGTAGTTGTTATACTCGTACCATGTTTCCAAGTCACAATTGGTGGGAGGAGTGTTCTCCTGCGCAGCTCGTTAGCTCGGTGAATGTCATATATAAATGGAGGTTATCTATCAATATCCTAGTTACAGTCGTGAACCAGAAACAATGAAGCCAAAAGAAAGCAGATGTTGAACCATTCAAAAACACAACATGTCGATCACCTGTGTGTTCATACACTCGACTAGAAATATACACAGAAATAAAACAGGATGGATCTTTAATTCGATGAACTCACGAATATAGACAACAATATTTTGCATACGGAACATTAGAATTATCATGGTAAAGGAGAACGAGCTCACATAAATACTGAATACATTCAAATAAAAAATCCGGGATCAAGATGCCGAGCAGCGCATGAGCTGCAGTGGTCAGCGACTCGTAGCTGACTGCTGGTGTTAGGGCCAGCGAACCAAAGCTGCCAAAACCCTTCTACACCTCCACGTGGTGATACTGGATAACAGACTGGAGCAGGGCAGACTGGCTAAGGAGAAGGGATCGAAAAGGGAATGCTAACCCGGTACTAAAAAAAATTCTTGCTGAAGTCGGATGCGTTGGACGAAAAGGTGCAAATATAGCAGTCAAGCTGTAAACTACGACTTCCGTTCTCTGGACTACATTCTGCTACTTAAGCCCTTTCAGTGTTTGGTAGTGGGAGATTGAGAATGAACGAAGCCAAAGCCAAGCCAAATTAAAAATCCAAGCTCTCCCAGAAAGTATGACAAAAATGACAAAGGTCGTGGATCTTTTTTTCTAACATGTTTCTCTACAGTAGAGTTCTCACTATGGATATAGCCGTAGCAAAGTTGGGCTGTCTTGTTATTACGAATGATAGCAACACAATCAAGGGATGGACATGTATCTGGTTCTAGACGTCAAAGAAGAAGACAAAGTAGTCATCCATCGCCATTGTTTATACAAGAAATGAAGGGCTAGAATGTCACAGAATAATTCTTTGAGCTGTTTAAAAAAACAGTGGATGATTGCCATGTTGAAATTATCCTTGGGAATTTCATTGCGCGAGTACACCATCATCATTACAAAACCTGGCCAGTACAAATACAAAGTTTACTTACAAGGGTATACACACACTTGAAACTGACAAGAGGTAATTCATTCATTATTCAGTATACCATCGACACTTACAAGGGTATACACACACCTGAAACTGACAAGAGGTAATTCATTCATTATTCATTATGCCATCGACACTTACAAGGGTATACCCACACTTGTAACTAACAAGAGGTAATTCATTCATTATTCATTTTGTCATCGACACTTACAAGGGTATAAACACACTTGTAACCGACAAGAGGTAATTCATTCATTATTCATTATGTCATCGACACTTACCAAGGGTATACACACACTTGTAACCGACAAGAGGTAATTCATTCATTATTCATTATGTCATCGACACTTACAAGGGTATACACACACTTGTAACCGACAAGAGGTAATTCATTCCTTATTCATTATGTCATCGACACTTACAAGGGTATACACACACTTGGAACTGACAAGAGGTAATTCATTCATTATTCATTATGCCATTGACACGAAGAATTAATTTATGCCTGTGAGCGATGACAGAGCCTGGGGAGGACTAGAAATCGTAAAATGACAACTACCATCTCGTCACTTCAAAGAGAGCAACCGAAAGAGTAGCCCCAGGAAAATAAACGTCTACAGTTATGTAAGAAACGAAACACCAGAATAAGGGAAGAATAAGGGCTTATAAGATAAGAGATACATACATTTCGACCGGAAATCATGATCTTATATTGGAAGCAGCTGGAAGCACGGAGGAACCAGGATCTACAATCTCTCATATTAAAATTCAAGACTTTCCTCAAGAGAGCTGGGACAGAAGCATGTGGTGAAGTAATAATTAACAGTGATATATGGAGGACATACACGTGGTCAGGATGAGTCATTTAACAATAAAAGAAAAGAAAAAAAGGCAGGAAATCAATACTTGGAAGTGATGAATTCAGCAGGATAAAAAACACAGATAAGTACAATGAATATGGAACTGACGGGGAAAAAAGGAAAGTGCAGCTAATCAAAAACCAAAGTAGGACTTTGGAAAAGATCAGAAAAGAATGTCGGATAAAAACAAAAAAGTTGCTCTATGTGAGCCTAAATGGCACCGGGAACGAATAAAATGAAAATTATTTGAAAAAATGGAAAAGGTGCTTTGTTTATCAACTAGCTGTAGGTAATGGATAGATGGAGCGATTTTTTTCTCAGATCTCCTTGGAGGGATTGAATACGTTTCAGGCACAACAATTTCTATTACTCTAACAGAAGAAATGATCGAGCATACGACACGGCAAGTGAGCTGTTCTTCCTGAAGTTTCTCCAGTCATTCTCCATTCAATGAGTTGGGGGATTGTCATCGTTATACAAAATATTCAAAACGGATTATTGCAAATAATATGAAAACTATAAAGACATAGCCATCCTTAGTCTGCCCGTCAAATCATACTCTATCTACTCTACCACTCTAGCTGAGCAAGATGAATGAGACCCAATATGGTTTCAGAGCAAATCGAAGTATTTATCTTCAGACTAAGACAACTGAGTGAAATAGCGCATGAGTATTACGACGAAATGCGTATCTATTTTTTGGACCTGAAAAAGTCACTAGGAAATAATTCACGCAGAAGACTCTGGGAATTCCTGAAAAGAAAGATCTTTCCACTACAATTTATTTGCTTCCTATGTAAGACTTGCAGAAACTACATTCGGACAGGAAACTAAAAGCCAGAGGAATTAGCGACCACTTGTGACGTAAGACATGGGGCCATTATATTGGTTTATCATTCCATACTATGAATAGATGACATCGTCAAAGTCTGTAAGAAGAGGACCAAACCGTACTCAGTGGAGTACTAGAAGATGGAACCAGTTTATATATTGAAGCTCGTTGAGTCATCTCAACCCTACTCTCTCTTCTCACCTCACTCTGTTTCATTTGACTCTATCCCACAGTCACACCCTTGCGCAACTTTCACACGCGCCCTCGTGGTAAAGCCCTTCCATTGCACTTTGGTTGGGCTAGCTTCTGAGGGCGCACAAACCTAGCATAGGTACATACAGATGCACACATGCATCCAAGCACTGGTTTATGCGTCCTGATATCGCCCAATTGACTACGGTCTGGGGTGGAAAATGGCGCGCCTCCGCCAGTAGAAACTAGTGAGGCAAACATCTAAGCAAAAAAAAAAAAAAATTGAAGCTCGTTGGTGAGGATATGACCCGGGTACCAAAACTCTAGAACAGCCTTCAGATCTAGAAAGACGAGAAAGAGAGGAAATGGGTGACCCTTAGTAGTACCGAAAAAAACAAACAAACAAACAGGAGTGGTCTCTCGACTGGAGAATAGAAGAGTCATCATATTACAGTTTATGACCAGACTCTGGAAAACAGTTTAAGCAGTTCAAATCAGACTTGTATAGAATGACCAATTCGTTTTCGATTTGGTGCCGCATAATGCATTTATGGACTATTTGAATTCAGTCGAATAGTACCCTACAACTGAGGGGAGGATGACTAACGTCTGATCAGGCACAACATACTACTGATCAGACATGGTAGTCAGACTCAGCCACAACATACTACTGATCAGGCACAACAAACTACTGATCAAAAATGGTAGTCAGGCTCAAGCACAACATACTATTGATCAGAAATAGTGGTCAGGGTCAGGCACAACTTACCACTGATAAGGCACAACATACTACTGATCAGGCACAACCTACTACTGATCAGGCACAACACGCTACTGATCAGAAATGGTAGTCAGGCTCAGGCACAACATACTATTGATCAGAAATAGTGGTCAGGGTCAGGCAGAACATGCTACCGATCAGGCACAACATACTACTGATCAGCCACAACATTCTACTGATCAGGCACAACATACTACTGATCAGCTACAACATTCTACTGATCAGGCACAGCATGCTAATGATCAGGCACAACATGCTACTGATCAGCCACAACTTGCTACTGATCAGGCACAACATGCTACTGATCAGAAATGGTAGTCAGGCACAACATCCTATTGATCAGAAATAGTGGTCACGGTCAGGCCCAACATACTACTGATCTGCCACAACATACTACTGATCAGGCACAACATGCTACTGATCAGGCACAACATGCTACTGATCAGGCACAACATACTACTGATCAGGTACAACATGCTACTGATCAGGCACAACATACTACTGATCAGAAATGGTAGTCAGGCTTAGGCAAAATGTACTGACCCTCACCTCGGTTTCCTCGCAGTCCTTTCTGGAAACTGGTTGTTTTCATGGCCGACTGGCTAACTAGGTGGGGGATGGACGTGATCTCCGTAGTAGTGGGTTACACGCAGATGAGGCCAAGCACAGCACAACCGCCTGGAAGACCCCTTGCTACCTTCATCAGCACGCTCGGGATGCGAGGAAAGCTACCGCAACCTACCTCTAAACGTCCTTTTCAGGGCGCACAACAGAGTAAACTTACTCATTGTGGGCATTATCAACAACCCTATAACCGAATTCAAATAGATCAGAGAGGGGCGTGACAATGTTTGACATACATTTGGAAAACTTTCATTTTCAATTCGCATCGCGACATTACGTAATGACGCCCTTTGAACTACTCCCACGGGAGATCATCAGTGCAAATACGTTTTGACAATGGCGTTGCCAGCCGCTCAAGTTATCTTGCTGTTTCTGCGAAAGTACATATGTATTGCTGGAATAAAACATTCAGTTGCATGCAGAAATTATATCAGGTTTGCATTACATGCTTTCTTGTCTGTTTTATCTTGAATTGTTAGTTCCTACCTCAGGATTCAAATTTGTCGATTCAACAAATTCTTAACTAAGTACAACACATTCTTAAATAAGTACAAGCAATTTTAGATAGGACGGACATTATAGCAGCTGTATCATCATTGTGACAATGATAAGACACCAACACTGTCAAGGACAACACAAATATGAACATCTACACAGTAAACAGCAAAATAAGATCACATGTTTATTGTTTCTCACGGGATTCTGCTCAATCATACAACAGCCTGCCGGTGACAGGAACGGAACATCAAACCTTTTTGAAGGAGTTTTTGTTGTTGTTGTTGTTGTTATCCCATAGCTGCTGAGCAAGCCTTCTCTTGACAGCCCAATGCCATTCTTATGTAGTTGCAGGTCTTCTTTAGTTGTTTCACTTCTTCGTACAGTGTATTGTCGGCAGTGCTTGTAAAATCATTTCATATCCGCAAGCGCATTGCACTAAATGAGTAGTTATCTAACTATTTAATCCAGGTGAGAGTAACGTATGCACAATGACTAATATGGTTCAAGTGGCTATTGGCTCTGTTGTGGTCTGTTCGGAACTGAAATAAGAGACTTTGATGTCTCTATGTAGTTTATTGATTTCATCATTACTTTTGACTGTGATATTTCGCTAAATACACTGCGACCTGTTGTTTCCGTCGCCCACGTGTTTATTCAGATTTTTCTGGTATTCTTAATAATTCGTTTTACTGTGTGTCTATCCAATTGTTGTCTTGAGGCTCATGTTTTTGCCAGTCTGTCTGCCATATCGTTTCATGGGAGTCCAGAGATTAATTGCAAGGTTACATTAATTCCGTGGACAGTAATAATGTTGTTGATTGCCCTCCCCACCAAAAATATCTGCTTTTTTTGTATGGGGTCGGCTTTGACGCATCCAGAACCGACTTTGCGAGGGAGAAACCTGCAATAAAATAAACAAAAACTCCAACTCCATTGAAGGAGAACTGAACATGTTCTGAATGAGCTGTATGTCCTATTTTTGTGTTTTGTTCATACAAACCGTTGTGTAGGGTCACAACTACAGTTGGTCGCTGGTTCACTAAAACCGCTGTGTTGGGTCACAACTACAGTTGGTCGCTGGTTCACTCAAACCGTTGTGTAGGGTCACAACTACAGTTGGTCGCTGGTTCACTCAAACCGTTGTGTAGGGTCACAACTACAGTTGGTCGCAGATTCACTCAAACCGTTGTGTAGGGTCACAACTACAGTTGGTCGCTGGTTCACTCAAACCGTTGTGTAGGGTCACAACTACAGTTGGCCGCTGTTCTAAAACATATACCACATCTTTGTGTGTGCTTTTGCGATAGTGATTTTTGTAGCAATTTGTTTTACACGACTAGATCGCCGTTTACGACATGCATATAGGAACATCAATCCAATCCTTTCCTCCCCATTAGGGGATCTGGAGATAAACTCGAGAAGCCGTGTGTTCATGGGGATACTAAACCATTGTGGTTGCTACTATATTTCCTGTATTCCGCTCCTCTGCACAACGCTATCTCATCACCACTGCAACAAGCGCCAAAGTGAATTTATGTTTAGCACTGCCGGTAACACATTTTCGAACAATATACGTATACTTTTGACAGATACAGTTGAGAAACCATATTTGTAACAGAGCAGCAAAGATGGCGTAATAACTGGCTACGGTCTACATTACTCTGTTGATTCAGTTCATTATAGATGCCGCCAGACCATGGATTTTCCTGGAATTCACACTAGTCGAATTTTGAAATTGTTTATTTTAAAATATTTAGAAATTAGTTTGTAGCATTATATAGTTGTAATATATTTGCAAAATTTCTGTAATGATGGCACACTTTTAAGTCATTTGTTTTTCTTGATTACTTTATAATTATGAAAAATGTCGGTGGGGAGAGGAGAGTAAAGTCTGGTCAGGCAAAATATACTGATCGGACTTGTCAGTCAGGGCAGGTATAATATACTGGCCAATACTCCCATCTATACTTCCCCGTAATTCTTCAAGAAAACGGGCAGTTCTTCTTGACATTCTGGCTAATGAGATGTGAATCGACGTGATTCCCATAGTCGGGAGATGAAGCCAAACATAGCACAACCGTCTGGAGGACTCCAGTCAACTTTTATCAGCACACGCGAGATGTAAGGAAAGCCACTGCAACCCACCACTTAGCGTTCTTTTCATGGCGTACACACAAGTTAACTTACTCACTGTGAGCATTTACTACTATAGCAACAACAACAATAGCATCAACAACAACAATAGCAGCAACAACAACAATAGCAGCAACAATAACAACAGAAACAAGAACAACAACAAAAATATGTGAAATATCGGTAGATGTGTTGAACACAATTTGTAATGTAATGTCGAATGTTCACTTACCATTAGTTACCGTATTGGTTTTCAACTGAATAGTCTAAACCACTAATGGTGTATTCATAGTTCAGATACATTACATCTGTAATGACCAGGAAGGAGATAACAAAGAAGAGTTGACTATTCGAAGAACAACAACAGGCAGGCGTTTTCATGTCCTAAATATAGGATTCTTCTATAAACAAGAAATAGCAAAGAACATTTAACTGCCGTATAATTCTCCAACTATTTGTCTGGACTTACAGAAGTCAATCATGGGCACTGACCACAACACAATCAAGGAATGCTAGCTCCAAGTCTCTAAACTAAGAAACAATTAAAAGGTAGTCCAGGTAGCAAGAAAACAAGTTAAAATTGAAAAGTGGTCCATGTAGAGAAAAACACAGGGTCCACAATCAGACATGACTGCATGATTTCGAAATGCAACTTTTTAAACGTTCATTATTTGAATGTTTTATTTCAGCAAATAATTGAAAGTAGCGGTTGGTTGAGTGGTTATCATATAGGTGTGAAGACCAAGCGGGCATGGGATAAAAACTTCCACAAAGCCTAATTTTGTATTTCTATTTCATGTGTCATAACAACGTACACTGCAAAATGGTTGATGACTGTTTGAGCAAGCGTGGTAAAACTACTGGCCTACATATTTACCCAACAGAAACGCTCAAAGCAGACATCAACACTTCAACTATATATTATACAAATTATTTGATGTTTCGGAAATAGAAGATATACAAGCAGACTTGAAAGAAAACTGCCAAGTCAATCTGACAAAGAATTGAGATCTGCAACATTGTGTACATTATAAAGAAGTAATATTATTATCAGTGCCTAGAAAAATATTGAACAGGATCATTCCAGACATTAAAAAAATTGTCCATAGGCAAATAGCTGAGAAAAGAACAGATAGACAGTAGCACTGAGAATAATAGTGGAACAAAGTGTGTAACTGAATTAACCGAGGGAGGGCCACTCTTTTCCTTCTCTCTCCTCACTCTGTTTCATTTGACTCTATCCCACAGCCACACCCTTGCACAACTTTCACACGCGCCCTCGTGGTAAAGCTCTTCCATTGCACTTTGGTTGGGCTAGCTTCTGAGGGCGCACAAACCTAGCATAGGTACATACAGATGCACACATGCATCCAAGCACTGGTTTATGCGTCCTGATATCGCCCAATTGACTACTGTCTGGGGTGGAAAATGGCGCGCCTCCGCCAGTAGAAACTAGTGAGGCAAACATTTAAGCAAAAAAAAAAAAAAAAACTGAATTAACCACTTTATATCGGATTCGTAAATTAGGAAAAATCATTTGACAGCTTTGACTGAGAATCCCTCTCGAAATTGCTCATGCACTTTGGAATGTCCTTGAAGTTCACTAACATAATACTATAAACATATAAAAATGTGAATTTTAGAGTTCTATATGAAAGTCAACTTTCTGTGAACTTTTGTGAAAAGAACTAATGTGTCACAGGGATGTTTATTATATTTCTTTTTCTATTATATTTCTTCTGACCCTGGCTAACATTCTCTAATCAGTGTGTTTTTCTTGACCAGACGTTAGTCTCATCGTCCCATCAGGTGAGGATCTTGACCAGTATATTTCTTATGACCCTAGCTAACATTCTCTAATCAGTGTGTTTTGCTTGACCAGACGTTAGCCTCATCATCCCATCAGGTGAGGATCTTGACCAGTATATTTCTTCTGACCCTGGCTAACATTCTCTAATTAGTGTGTTTTTCTTGACCAGACGTTAGTCTCATCGTCCCATCAGGTGAGGATCTTGACCAGTATATTTCTTACGACCCTAGCTAACATTCTCTAATCAGTGTGTTTTGCTTGACCAGACGTTAGCCTCATCGTCCCGTCAGGTGAGGATCTTGACCAGTATATTTTTTCTGACCCTAGCTAACATTCTCTAATCAGTGTGTTTTGCTTGACCAGACGTTAGCCTCATCGTCCCGTCAGGTGAGGATCTTGACCAGTATATTTCTTCTGACCCTAGCTAACATTCTCTAATCAGTGTGTTTTGCTTGACCAGACGTTAGCCTCATCGTCCCGTCACTAAATAGAGAGTGAGAATACACAGAAACAAAACACAGATTATGAGAATAAATGCAACTAACGCCAATCAAATTGTGCTGGAGGGGGACGGCGTGGCCTAGTGGTTAAGTGGCACGGCTCACAATCAGAAGGTGCTGCGTTCGATCCCCATCACAGCACCGGCCGTTACCCCGGGGAAGCAAACCCTTAGAAAATGCAGGAGGAAGCAGACCCTTACATAAAATGCATGCTGAAGTCGGATGCACTGGGCCGACAGGGGCAAAATAAAAACCACAGTGTAACGCACACACGCCTTGGGGAATAGATAAATAAGGCGAACGCAAAAAAAAAAAAAAAAAAAAATTGTGCTGGAAGGCACATTCGATGTGCAATAATGCATGTGCATTGGTTAGCAATATAGACGAAATAGTTAAATATGTATCAAAATAAGAATACAAAGAGCTAGAGGAGACCCATAAATACATACATACTATTAACAATAAGTCAAGGGCCACTTACAAAATCTCATTGTACAAGAAAATAAACAAAATGAGAAGTCAATTATATTTAATGAAATTGTTGTTCAGTAATTTGGACATCAGAGTGTGACAGTTTCATGAATAAATAGGAATATGTCTGAGCGAAATTACTGTTTAACTGGATACACCATTCTTTCTAAAATTGTTGTACTTCAGTAATATGGACATCAGAATGAGACAGTTTCATGAGAAAATTGCTAATTGATAGTCAGTAACTCGTGTGACATACACGGGCATTGATATAAGAGAGGCAGCGATGCCTTATGGATACAATCAATCTTTTGATAGTGTGCTGTGAATCGCTGTATGTCACTTCATCAGAAGGTATTAAAAAATTGGTTCACATCCCTACCTGGTAGATGGTTAGCTCTTACTGATCGTTCCAAGGCGTCCCAGAGATGTTCGTCTTGTTAATGATTTCCTCTAGCAGCAACATTTCACACCAGGATATACTGGCCAGCTTACTCACCTCATCTTCTGTTTCTTATTTTTCTTCTTCTTCTTGTTATTGTTCTTCTTATTCTTCTTCCTTTTCTTCTGCTTCTCCTTCGTTCGTTCTCAATCCTCTATTTCCCTCATAAACCTGGTGGTCCTTGTCATGCGTATGTCGTCGTCATACAGTTTATCTAGCAATTACATGGAAAAAAAATTTTGTAATAACAAAACGATCAATCATTTAAAATTTGTGAACTAAATTAAAAAATATTTAAAATATTTGGACTAGCAAAACATTGCTCAGAAAATGAATAAAGCAGCAAAAAAAGCCTACGAAAAAAAACTTGCTCATAAGATCAAGACTGATAGCAAAAGCTTCTTTTCTTATGTTAGAAATAAACAAAGAACGAAAGACAAAGTTGGACCTCTCATAGACAGCACAGAAAAAATAATAAGTGAGAATAGGGATGCAGCTTATTTACTCAATCAGTACTTTGTCACAGTCTTCACAAAAGAAGACTGCTCCAAGATCACAGAGCCTGTAAATGTCTTCCAAAGAGACATGGATACAGTGGAACTAAAACAAATATGTTACCGAGGAAATGGTTTTTTTAAAAATTGAAGGGGCTGGATGCGAATAAATGTCCATGTCAAGGTGGTATTCATCCAAAACTGTTGTTTGAAATTAGAGACATATTAGCAAACCCATTGACTATATTATGTAATCAATCACTTGCAAAGGGATTGTTCCAGGAGATTGTAGATTTGAAATGAGAGATCTGTTAGCAAAACCATTGGCTATATTATGTTATCAATCACTTGCAAAAGGGATTGTTCCAGAGGATGGCAGATTTGAAATGAGAGATCTGTTAGCAAAACCATTGGCTAAATTATGTTCTCAATCACCTGCAAAGGGGTTTGTTCCCGGGGATTGGAAAGATGTACGAGTGATCCCCTTTTCAAAAAGGGCAAAAAATCAGATCCAGCAAATTATAGACCGGTGAGTGTAACGACCATAATCTGGAAATGTTAGAATCAATAGTCAAAGAGAACATTGTAATACATTTAGACAGGTTTAATCTAATCAGAAATAGTCAGCATGATTTTACTAGAGAGAGATCGTGCTTAACAAATCTATTAGATTATTAGGTTACTAAAATGAAAGATAAAGGGAAGCCAGTGGATTTTATTTATCTAGATTTTGCAAAAGCCTTTGATAGAGTACCTCATCATAGCGTATTTAGGAAGTTAAAATCACATGGAGTAGGTGGCCAAGTTGCCAAATGGATTGAAAATTGGTTACGGGCAATAAGACAGAGAATAGACATAAATAAACAGTACTCTGAGTGGTGTGAGTTAAAAAGTGGAGTGCCACAGTGCTCAGTTTTGAGACAATTGTGTTCTTTATATATATATGGGCAATAATATTGGATCCATGATTGCAAAATTCGCGGATGACACAAAAGTATGCAGTAGCATTCCATCTAAAGCAGATATTGATATATTGAGATGGCATTTAGATAAACTCCAGGAATTGTATGTTAGCTGGCAAATGGAGTTTAATGTTGATAAATATAAAATAATAATAGATAAGATAATTCAGCCATGATGATCAATCCACATGGATAGATCCAATATGGTACTTAATTTCAGAATGGGGGTGAACAATATTAGAAAGAAAGAAAAGGAAAGGGCATATGGGTTATAATAGATCATGCAGGTAAGTCGAGTGAGCAACTCCAGTGAAAAAGACAAATGCAATGTTACGTATGATACAAAGAAAAATTATACATAGGAGCAAGGAAGTGATAGTTGAACTGTATACTGCATTAGTTAGAGTCTAACTGTTCGATGTAGATTGAACTACTGTGTACATGTGTGAAGTCCTTATCGTAGAAGGGATATAAACAGGCTGGAAAGGATACAAAGAAGAGTAAAAGAACTGTTAGTAATATTCCAGAATAAAAGTTATGAGAAAAGACTCAGAAAAACCGGCCTACAGTGTCTAGAAAAAAAAAGAATTCGAGGTGACAATACAGATTAATAAGATAATCAACGGAAAGGATAAATTAGACTATAACAAGTTTATTTTCAAAACCCAACCACCTACACGAACAAGAGGGCACATATACAAATAAATTAATTAAACGAAAGGTCTACATTAGATATCTGGAAATATATTTTTAGTCAGAGATTATTGAATGCTTGGAATGCATTGCCACAGGAAATAGTGGAGGGACTGCCAATTTATGCATTCAAGAATAGATTGGATGTGCATATTTTTTAGATCAAGGAAATGTAAATGAAACTGGCTGTATACAGACTGCTTATTCTTTTAAACCAGAATAATATATATATGTTGCACGCTTTCCTTTTACCAGATTTCTATTTTATGCTTGTGCGATATTAGACACTTTTATGTTTACATTGTTGAGAGACTTTGTAAGTTTCCATCATTTTACAACTTTAAAAAATCTATGTTGAGGCTCTCAGTTGTTTTAGGACTGTTTCGTGTTGCCTCTTTCAAAGTCTTTATATAATTTGCTTTGTTTATTTATATGCTACTTCCTAGGTTTCTGCTAATACTTTGGCAGTCGACAGTTCTTCCTAAAGTTTCCTTAAATCTTCTCTCCATAGGTATGTAGCTCTTTATAGTTCTTCTGGAAATTGCTTCCGTTTCTGCTTCTAGCACTGCTCTGCTAAACTTGTCTACCATTTCTTGCACTTTTTTTTAAAATGTCGTACGCTGGTGTTTTTGCAATACTTCTTGGTTAGTTCTGTAAACTGTTCCCAGTTTGTCTTTTTTATAGTTCCATCGTGGCAGAGGCTTTTGATGTGGTGGTGTATAATTTAAATTAACTGCCAATTTGATTATCTCTGGTAATTTCTTCCAGTTGTTCTTGGAATATTTTGTGTATGTTATGTTTTCTGCTGTATAGGTTAGGCCTGGAGAAAATGTTGATTTCCACTGCCTTGAATGAAAGGTTTGTGGATTATCTGCACGTTGCTATAAATCTCCGCCCCTAACTTCCTCTCATCTTGTATATCTTTTTGTAGCTCCACCTTTCTGAATG
This sequence comes from Ariolimax columbianus, assembly GCA_036924085.1. NCBI lineage: Eukaryota > Metazoa > Mollusca > Gastropoda > Stylommatophora > Arionidae > Ariolimax > Ariolimax columbianus. The sequence goes on from JAVGWX010000002.1 coordinate 23,734,975, forward strand.
ACTGCTAAATCCTCCAACTATATACTCAAAGAAAATGATAACATCAATTTTTATGAATATTTTGAAAATTGTAGCGTAATTTGAAAGGACAGTTTCTCACAATTTAGGTGCTGATCACAAAATTGAAATGAGAAGTGTTTACTGGCGATCTGGGATTATTTTGCCATTCATTTTATTCAGAAGCAAACTAACTGAAAGTATGCCACGAACGGGGCTAAATGGGAGGTTACGAGCTGTTGGCATGTTGGAAGGAGGAATGGCTGTGTCTGCAACAGCAAGACAATTTGATGTGTTAGGCTGTGGTTACATCGCTACCAGACGACTGGGACTGTTTATGACCTGCCCCACAGGGGACGTTCTCGATTAACGATCAGACGTCAGATTCGTTAAATCACTCTCATCATCTGCTAAACCGATTTCAGTCAGCAACTGTCAGCGCTGGCACCATCCCCGGACTGTAGAAGAATAAGTTCAGCTACTGTCAGAAACCGTTTGTGCGAGTATGTCCTACATGCAAAACGTCCTGCTATTTGCGCAAGTATGTCCTACATGCAAAACGTCCTGCTATTTGCGCGAGTATGTCCTACATGCAAAACGTCCTGCTATTTGCGCGAGTATGTCCTACATGCAAAACGTTCTGCTATTCGTTCAGCTCTGCAGCCTCGGCATCATGCCACACCACTAACCTGGGCAGACAGCATCTGCGCCTTGGGAACGCTCTGTAGGGCAGAGTAGTGTTTACTGACGAGTGCAGGATCAACCTTTCAAAAGCCGGTGGTCGCCAGAGAGTGTATCGTCGCCATGGAGATCGCTACGTCAACAACTGCATTCAAGAATGGCTCGTTATGGTGTCGGAGGGATACTGATGTGGGGAGGCATCTGCATCAATCATCGGACAGACCTCGTTATCTTAGACGGTGCTGTTACCGGCTATCGGTACCGGGATGAGATCGTGAGGAACCACCTCGCGCCTTGCATGCTAAACCATGCACCAGGCATGTAGGACAATGCCCCTCCACATGTTGCCAGAGTCGTGTAGGATGAACTCCAAGCTAAAACTGCAATCTTGCCCTGGCCAGCCATTTCTCCTGACTTGTCACAAATTGAGCATGTCTGGGACGAGCTGAAACGTCGACTTCAGCAACGACAGTATTCACCGCAGACGGTACGGCAACTTCGTCAAGAAGTTATGCAGGAGTGACAGAACATTCCACATGATTTACCGAGGCGCTGCATTCGATCCATGAGGCGCAGATGTCTATCCATGATCAACGCACGTGGTGGACACACGTGGTATTGAGTGTTGTCATTTAAAAAATATGATCCCTATGCTCGCAGACGCTGCGGAGACAATCACACCTGACACTAAAATGTCTTTTCAGTTGTTTCAGTTTCGAATTATGGAATTAACGTGTTTTTTCTCTCCCAAATGTCGTTGTTTTTGGATGATAAAATTGAATGATATGATGAAAAACATTACGTGGAAAGTTCCTTTTTTCGTTGAGTACAATGAATCTATTGTAATTCGATTGTTTCCAATTCCAAGAATCTTCTGCTGGGGCAGAGTACATTACATACTTTGAGGGTTTCATCTCATACCACAGTGTCTGCACATGCTCTATCTCTGTGTGTCTTCTTTTTTGGATTTCTTTAGCTGGCAGTACTTTTTTTTATTAGGATCAAAACTCCTTCTTCGTGCCCGTCCCTTTCCACCCTTATGGTTTGATATCTTCTCATTTGGAACTGATGCTCTTTGTTTAGGAATGTCTCTTGAATGCTAGCTATTTCGATTCACTCAGCATGGAGTCTTGCTGTAAGGGCTAGCTCCTTATTCATTACTCCTTCTGCATTCCACTGAAGGATATTTAGCAGTTTCACCTTGTTTGGGGTTTTGGCCAGTAATATTTTCTCTTGGTTTCTGTCTCCTGGATCCCCGGTACAAAGCAGGGTGGCCACCAGTTGCCTTTGGTTGGCCCCTTCGAGACTTCAGGTCCGGCATTACGTTTGTCTTGCAGGACTCCTCACATGGAACGCCACATCTATAGGAAATATGTTCAATTTTAGGTGTGAGCGTGAGTTGCGTTGCGCCACATTTTATAGTTATTCTGCGATATCTACGCCTTTCGGCACGGCACATCTGTTTTCGGCATAATATTTTGCTTTGGGCTAACTCTCCTTAGCCTTTTGATGTTCCCAGTCTTTCTGCAAGGCAGCAGGTGGTTTTGGGAACAGAGATGTTCTTCTCCTAGATGTGCTGCTTTCTTAGGCTTACGAGTCTCATCTAGCCGAAGAATCTATATGGTTTTATGGCGTCAGAAACTAGCCCCTCGCCCCTTCTCCTGTTAGCATAAAACATGTATGCCACGGGAAGACCATGAGTTGGACATTTGCTGTAAGAGGCTTTATGAGACGCTTATGAAGTGGAGTATTTGATTGGAGATCTTGTTCTCCACTTCACTCCGGCTATGACAAGTATTAACGACCCACTCACCTGATCTAAACTCTATTGAGCTTTTCTAGGACGTCCTGATTGAATGCAATTGACTTCTCACTTTTAAAATTTTATGTACGGTGAGATTTTATAAGTGATCATCAACTTATTTTGTGTAGTGTAGAAGAAAGTTCGAGACAGACATCGATGGAAGAGGAAAGATTGTGACAAAGTTGGATCGGACTGTCCAGCACAGGGTGACTTTTATAAGGATGTGCAGACCACAGATAAAGAAATGCAGTCCACAGATAAGGAAGAGCAGTCCACAGATAAGGAAGTGCAGGTCACAGATAATGATGTGCTGTCCACAGATACGGATGTGCAGTCCACAGATAAGGATGTGCAGGCCACATGTGCAATCCACAGATAAGGAAGTGCAGGCCACATATATGGATGTGCAGGCCACATTTATGGAAGTGCAGACCACATTTATGAAAGTGCAGGTCACAGATAAGAAAGTGCAGGCCCCATATATGGAAGTGCAGGCCACAGATAAGAAAGAGTGCAGGCCACATATATGGAAGTGCAAGCCACAGATATGTAAGTACAGACCTCATATATAAAAGTGCCGGCCTGCAGGTCACATATATGGAACTGCAGACCCCAATTATGGAAGTGCAGGCCACATATAAGACTTGCAGGTCACATGTGTTGGCCAAATATAGCATACCGGCATTGTATTTGAGAGCACTTCTAAAATCGGTCACACGAGAGTAACCGAGGAGCAAGGAATAAAGTCCCTGGAACATTCCAACCATGTTGTGATAGGCGAGGGTTGTGCACTAAGCTAGTAATCTCATGTAGAATTACTACAGAAATAACCACTGCGCATGTAAGTGATATTGTATAAACGTATTGTAAAAGTCCCGCTACAGTGACATCCTTTGCTTCATGTGAAGAGAGAAGTAAACCTAAAGACAACATATACGTGAACTACTTGTATAGTTGTGTTGAACAGTCATTCTTATTGACCGATACGCTCTTCCTTTAACAGCTCCTTACGCCTTTGAAACAAAACACACTAGCCGGTCCAGCCAGTCAAGCATATTCGTTGGACATTAGTGTCGCTAGTGTTTCTCCAATTCCACGGAAGTCTCTGAGGAATAATGACTGGTTTTAAAAAAAAAGTGCTTTTACATTTTTCTTGTGGCGTCAAATGGCTGTAATCATCTTGTTCACCTCAATTTTTGTGAAGTTCCAAAATGTTTCTGATGTATTGTTGGCACCGCAGTACCTGTGTATTTTTTAATGTGTGTGATTGTTTCGTTGTTACCAGTGTTTGTGTAGCTTCAAATAAATGATAGTGTTATTGTAACCAGTGTTTTTGTAGTTTCAAAAGAATGATAGTTTTGTTGTTACCAGTGTTTGTGTAGCTTCAAGTGAATGATAGTTTTGCTGTTACCAGTTTTTGTGTAATTTCAAATGAATAATAGTTTTATTGTTACCAGTGTTTGTGTAGTTTCCAATGAATGATAGTTTTGTTGTTACCAGTGTTTGTGTAGTTTCAAATGAATGATAGTTTTGTTGTTACCAGTGTTTGTGTAGCTTCAAGTGAGTGATAGTTTTGTTGTTACCAGTGTTTATGTAGTTTCAAATGAATGATAGTTTTGTTGTTACCAGTGTTTGTGTAGTTTCAAATGAACGATAGTTTTGTTGTTACCAGTGTTTGTGTAGTTTCAAATGAATAATAGTTTTGTTGTTACCAGTGTTTGTGTAGCTTCAAATGAATGATAGTTTTGTTGTTACCAGTGTTTGTGTAGTTTCAAATGAATGATAGTTTTGTTGTTACCAGTGTTTGTGTAGTTTCAAATGAATGATAGTTTTGTTGTTACCAGTGTTTGTGTAGTTTCAAATGAATGATAGTTTTGTTGTTACCAGTGTTTGTGTAGCTTCAAATGAATGATAGTTTTGTTGTTACCAGTGTTTGTGTAGTTTCAAATGAATGATAGTTTTGTTGTTACCAGTGTTTGTGTAGTTTCAAATGAAGGATAGTTTTGTTGTTACCAGTGTTTGTGTAGTTTCAAATGAATGATAGTTTTGTTGTTACCAGTGTTTGTGTAGCTTCAAATGAATGATAGTTTTGTTGTTACCAGTGTTTGTGTATTTTCAAATGAATGATAGTTTTGTTGTTTCCAGTGTTTGTGTAGTTTCAAATGAATGATAGTTTTGTTGTTACCAGTGTTTGTGTAGTTTCAAATGAATGATAGTTTTGTTGTTACCAGTGTTTGTGTAGTTTCAAATGAATGATAGTTTTGTTGTTACCAGTGTTTGTGTAGCTTCAAATGAATGATAGTTTTGTTGTTACCAGTGTTTGTGTAGTTTCAAATGAATGATAGTTTTGTTGTTACCAGTGTTTGTGTAGTATCAAATGAATGATAGTTGTGTTGTTACCAGTGTTTGTGTAGTTTCAAATGAATGATAGTTTTTTTGTTACCAGTGTTTGTGTAGCTTCAAATGAATGATAGTTTTGTTGTTACCAGTGTTTGTGTAGTTTCAAATGAATGATAGTTTTGTTGTTACCAGTGTTTGTGTAGCTTAAAATGAATGATAGTTTTGTTGTTACCAGTGTTTTTGTAGTTTCAAATGAATGATAGTTTTGTTGTTACCTGTGTTTGTGTAGTTTCAAATGAATGATAGTTTTGTTGTTACCAGTGTTTGTGTAGTTTCAAATGAATGATAGTTTTGTTGTTACCAGTGTTTGTGTAGTTTCAAATGAATGATAGTTTTGTTGTTACCAGTGTTTGTGTAGTTTCAAATGAATGATAGTTTTGTTGTTACCAGTGTTTGTGTAGTTTCAAATGAATGATAGTTTTGTTGTTACCAGTGTTTGTGTAGCTTAAAATGAATGATAGTTTTGTTGTTACCAGTGTTTGTGTAGTTTCAAATGAATGATAGTTTTGTTGTTACCAGTGTTTGTGTAGTTTCAAATGAATGATAGTTTTGTTTTTACCAGTGTTTGTGTAGTTTCAAATGAATGATAGTTTTGTTGTTACCAGTATTTGTGTAGTTTCAAATGAATGATAGTTTTGTTGTTGCCAGTGTTTGTGTAGTTTCAAATGAATGATAGTTTTGTTGTTACCAGTGTTTGTGTAGTTTTAAATGAATGATAGTTTTGTTGTTACCTGTGTTTTTGTGTAGTTTCAAAAGAATGATAGTTTTGTTGTTACCAGTGTTTGTGTAGTTTCAAATGAATGATAGTTTTGTTGTTACCAGTGTTTGTGTAGTTTCAAATGAATGATAGTTTTGTTGTTACCAGTGTTTGTGTAGTTTCAAATGAATGATAGTTTTGTTGTTACCAGTGTTTGTGTAGCTTCAAATGAATGATAGTTTTGTTGTTACCAGTGTTTGTGTAGTTTCAAATGAATGATAGTTTTGTTGTTACCAGTGTTTGTGTAGTTTCAAATGAATGATAGTTTTGTTGTTACCAGTGTTTGTGTAGTTTCAAATGAATGATAGTTTTGTTGTTACCAGTGTTTGTGTAGTTTCAAATGAATGATAGTTTTGTTGTTACCATTGTTTGTGTAGTTTCAAATGAATGATAGTTTTGTTGTTACCAGTGTTTGTGTAGTTTTAAATGAATGATAGTTTTGTTGTTACCTGTGTTTTTGTGTAGTTTCAAAAGAATGATAGTTTTGTTGTTACCAGTGTTTGTGTAGTTTCAAATGAATGATAGTTTTGTTGTTACCAGTGTTTGTGTAGTTTCAAATGAATGATAGTTTTGTTGTTACCAGTGTTTGTGTAGTTTCAAATGAATGATAGTTTTGTTGTTACCAGTGTTTGTGTAGTTTCAAAAGAATGATAGTTTTGTTGTTACCAGTGTTTGTGTAGTTTCAAATGAATGATCTTGTTATCACAACAGTGTTTGCGTAGTTTGAACAATTTGTCACCAGCGTTTTGTGTTGTTTCAAATATTTGTATTACATTTTTTTTTTCAATTAGTATTTAATGTTTGAAATCGTCTTGCTGTCACTTACATCTTTCCATACAAGCTTGTCCCCTGTTTGTGTGTTTTCAAATGTTGGAGAAATGGCTTTGAGCTCGACAGTCAGCTTTCCTACGAGAGACAAATCTGAAAAAAAACAAAAAACAACTGCTGCCTTGCAGGTAAACTAGGAACAGTCAAAACATAGAAAACAGCTTTACACAAATGTATACTTCTTCTTCTTCTTCGTTCGTTCTCAATCTCCCGCTATCAAACCCTGAAAGGGCTTAAGTAGCAGAATGTAGTCAAGGGAACGGAATGCGTTGTGTCGTAGTTTACAGCTTGATTGCGATATTTGCACGTTTCGGTCCAACACATCCGACTTCAGCAAGCATTTTTTGAGTACCGGGTTAGCATTCCCTATTCGATTCCTTCTCCTTAGCCAGTCTGTCCTGCTGCAGCCTGTTATCTAGGATCACCGCGTGGAGGTGTAGAAAGGTCTTGGCAGCTCTGGTTCGCTGGCCCTGACGCTAGCAGTCAGCTATGGGTCGCTGACCACTGCAGTTCATGCGCTGGCCAGATACATGACCAAATGGGAAACCGAACATACTGGTTACACCAAAAACGATGCCTATTACCAGTTGAACCGAAGAGAGCAGGTCGTTGTCTTCAGACTTCGCACTGGCCACAATTGACTGAGGTACCATTTATTCAACAAATTGAAGATAGGGTGTACCGACGAATACCCGTGCGGTACTGGTAAAATGACCGCTGAACATCTGCTGCAGAACTGCCCGACATACGAGGATCAGAGAGAGCAGATGTGGCCATCACCAGTGGAACTGCAAGACAAGCTCTATGGCAGTGGCGACAGCCTCAGGATGACCGCCACTTTTTTCGAAAAATAATGGTTACTGTCTGACTGCGTACGAAGAAGAAGAAGAAGAAGTTCATGCGCTGCTCAGCATCTTGATCCCACACAAATGTATACGAAAACAGGTTCAATGAGAGTTTTAGACGCAAAACACAGCCAACCTCATACATACAGACACGGATTTGCTGGAGTTGTTATTGTGGACGTCTGACTGACGGACGGGTAGGAGACAGGAAGGAAACGTATGAGACAGGTTGTACAGTGTTTGCGTGTCATGAAACGTTTGGGATATGTTTGTTGTTACCGCATTGTTTATATGATCTCATATGGTTGAGATACGTTTGTACTGTGTTTGTATATCTTCAAATATGACCTGGTTTGTTGTCCCATTACATTTGGATAACCTCAATCGCTTGAGACAGATTTGTACACGTATTGTTTGTCTTAAATGTTTAAGACACGTTGGTTCTTGCAACTTTGTTTGTATGATCTCGAATGTTTAAGACAAATTTGCATAATGTTTAATATCTTCTAACTGTTATCGAAACAGTAGTGATATTACCACAAATACTATTCTTATTATCACATAACCTAACTAACTTAAATCTCTCTCTCTCTCTCTCTCTCTCTCTCTCTCTCTCTCTCCATTGTCTCTCTCACTCAATTCTTCTATTTGTTCCATTCTGTCATTTCTGCAATTTATCTCTTTCCCTTTTTTCTTTCTATCGCGTTCTCATGTAATTTACATCTCAGTTCTCGTATGCACGAACTCTGGTTGTCCCCCTATTTGGTCAGCGAGTGTCCGGTTAAACAAAACTCTGTCCACACTGAAGGACCTGGGGTCCTTCTCTTCTTGACATAATTAGATATTGACCAAATCGATGACCGCTGTCAGTGGCGTAACAGCAGTGAAATGGGGCAGTGGCCCAAATTAAATCGAGTGCTTCTTGTATAAAACCCCTTTCTGATCCCTGGGTCCCCTATTAGGGTAGAGGTAATAGAAAGACTGTACCGCCATTCATATAGTGAATAACCACTAAAGTTGGTTGGAGTAATTACTATCAGAAGCATAATGTTCAACACGATGTTACTGAAATCAGCATTGTAAAGACACACACAGTGCTTTGGTATATTTCCTCAACTGGCTCTTCTATACTCATATGGATAAGTAGATAAAGAAGACTCATATGGATAAGTAGATAAAGGTGAAGGCTCTTTACACTAAGTTGAGATATTCTTCATCTTTCCCTGAGCCCCCGTTAAAGCGAGGTATTTTGCCTTTTATTTCCGATTTACAAAGTAAACGTGCACAGACCTTGGTCTAAAGTGATTTGATCACTTCGTACTCGGTGACGTGTTCAAACCCAAGTGTTGAAGCGTCTTCTACGTTAGACCGGACTAGTCCTAGTTAGCCAACAACTATATGTAGCGAGTCTTCATTTTAGAAAATGTACACTTCCTACATTTTTAAACCACTTTTAGAGCCCATAAGTGACAAAGTAGTTAGAGCTCTTACTTCTTACAGTAAAGGTGCGTGGTTGTTATCCGATGAAAACACACTTAGTTCTGATGCTGAGCAGTGCATGAGATGTAGTCGTTAGCGGCATAAGCTGACTGATAGCGTTAGGGCCAGCGACCCAGAGGACACAAGATCCTTTCATCCGATGATCCTGATAACAAGATGCAATAAAGCAGACTGGCTAAGAAGAAGGGATCTGAGGGGAAAGGCTAACTCGTTACCCAAAAATGTCGTACCGAAGTCGGATGTGTCGGACCGAAATGTGCAAATATCGCAATCAAGCTGTAAACTACGACACAACGCATTCCGTTCTCTGCACAACATCCAGGTACTTGTGGTTTGAGAACGTTGAGGGCTTGGTAGCGGTGGTTTGAGAAAGTTCAGGGCTTGGTAGTGGTGGTTTGAGAACGTTCATGACTTGGTAGCGGTGGTTTGAGAAGGTCCAGGGCTTGGTATCGGTGGTTTGAGAACGTTCAGGGCTTGGTAGCGGTGGTTTGAGAACGTTCATGGCTTGGTAGCGGTGGTTTGAGAACGTTCAAGACTTGGTAGCAGTGGTTTGAAAATAAACGACGAAGAAGAAGAAGTCTACCCCGCTGAAAAAGAATAATTGTCAATCATAGTGTACTAGTGGGAGCCAAGTTGGTTAGTCGTTAGTGCCCTAGCTTTCCAGCTAAGCGATCTGGGCTCGGTCCCCAGTTGGTGCAGGATTTTTTTCAGATGGTAAAAAAAAAATTTGAAAGGTTCCCAGGATCGTCCCGGTCTAAAAGAAATTGGGTACAAGAACAATCTGGGAAGTAAAGGCGGTCGGCGTAATGTTGGTCACATCGACCCTAGTATGCCGGATCAGGATAATATGGACCGAACAATATTCCAAAAATGTCGCACAGACATGTGAAGGGAATGTTTACTTTTACTGTACAAGTAGGTAAGGCGTATGACCTCGTCTACTACACTTTGCTTACATCGTTTACATTATACAGTGGAATCTCTAGAACTTCATCATCGGTAGCAGTGACTGCTATCTTTTATAATACTAATATTTGCTTTTCATATACAGCAAAATATTTTGTTAATGTATCAGTCATGGCTGCCCACGGGAGATGTTTGCCTATTCGATCATTTGTTACGCCACTGGGCGCATCGTTAGTGGACGATAGTGGACAAGGGTGAACAAAAGAGAGAAAATTAGACAGATGCGTTGTCAAGTTTAGGGGTGTTGAGAGGGAGATGATGGGACGATGGAAGGCGTAGTTAAGACTTGTTTGAGTTGGACTGGATAATAAATTGGCAGGGGTTGTTAGACAAAGAGAAAAGCCGAAGAGACATGAACTCTAAAGGAGTATAATGATAAATAGGTACAACAAAAATGTGTAGCATTTGTTATATTTATATTTTGATATTTAGTATAATTTATTTATTTTAAAGAAACAGCATTTAGTCAGGTCTTTGTAAATGTCTCTCTGACTGTTTGCGACTATCTGTTCTGATTTTGACAATAAGTCATTTACGTTACCACCACAAGGCTTTCGTCAGGGACAAAGAACAAAATAAATAAAAACATTTAAAATTACTGGAAGACCCGTTCTTCAGCGGCGGTTACACCGTTGTGGGTCTCAACTTCTCTTCCAACGGTCTCTGTCTTGGGCCACGGTGGACCAGTACAGAATGAGACGCCCATCTGTGTCATCGGGAATGTTGTTGCGAGATGCAAGGGAGTCGGACCATCGTGTTGGTTGTCGTCCCCGTGGTCGTTTCTTGTCTCTGGGCACCTTGGCTCGATCATCCGTTCTTCGCCGTAAGTGATCCTCCGGCGATGTTTCATCTTGTCTGCATAAATAACTGCATCTTCCACCAGGGATAATTGACGCATGTCCGAGTTTTGAAGACCTTTTGTGCGGTGGCTATGAATAGTTAGTCCGACCATGCGTCTCTCGACGGAAGCTTGGGTCACTGTGAGTTTGGAATCCATCTCCTTCGTGAGTGTCCATGTTTCTGCCGCATAGCATATTGCAGGCAGTACTGTAGCGTTGAAAAGAAAGGTGCGCAGGCTCTGGTCGGGGATGTTGTCTAGTACAGGCTTTATCTAAGAGAAAGTCGCCCAACCCACGCGACGCCGTCTTGTCAACTTTGGGCTTAAGTCGTTCTGCATGTTGAGCAGGCATCCAAGGCAGATCAGATGTACTCGTCCCAGTACTTGTTCCAGTACCAAAAACAGGAAAGGACAAAACAGATCCAAATGGATACAGGCCCATCAGCCTACTGAGCTGTGTCGGCAAGCTGATGGAACGTATGATAAACACCAGACTGATGTGGCATCTGGAAGAAAAACGAATACTAATTCCACAGCAAGCCGGCTTTAGACAGCACAGATCCACTGAGGACCAGGTCATCCTCATAGCCCAGGAAATAGAAGATGCCTACTAGGCACAGAAACACACAGTAGCTGTTTGGGTGGATCTGGAAAAGGCATTTGACAAAGTCTGGAAAGATGGACTTAAGAGTCAAGCTAAGAAGAAGTGATGTTTGTGGGAAAATGTACAAGTGGATCAACCACTACCTCAAACAAAGAACGGCCAGAATCCAAGTATAAGGGCAGATGAGCAAAAAGGTGACACTCGAGCAGGGAGTACCCCAAGGGGGAGTACTGTCACCCACACTCTTCCTGGTATATATACACGACATTACAGAGAATATACCAAGAAGAGTCCATAGCTCAATGTTTGCAGACGATCTGGCTATGTGGACCTCTGAAAAGAATCTCACCATAGCAAGAAATCGGATGCAGCAGGCCCTAACATCGCTGGAAGAGTGGGCGAACTCATGGCTGGTCAAAATAAACGAGGAGAAAACCACATGCACAATATTCTCGCTTTCATTAAAACCCCAAAATACCAAATTAAGTTTACAGGGCAAATTCCTGCAGCCAAACGACAACCCAAACTATCTGGGAGTCACATTTGATCGGCGCATGACATGGACAAGTCAGATCGAGAGAAACCGAATGAGAGCCAGAGAAAGAATGGCAATCATGAGGAAACTTGCTGGCACAAGCTGGGGAGCAGACGAAGGCATACTAGAGAAACTGTACACTGGAAGAGTGAGACCAGTTCTCGAGTATGGCATTGCGGCATGGACAACAGCAGCAAAGGCGAACTTCGATAAAGTTAACAAACTTCAAAACCAAGCCATGAGAGTTATAACAGGAGGCATGAAGTCAACGCCAATTGTAGAACTTGAAAAGATTACAACACTGCAAATCCATGACCGATAGAAGAGACTGCAGAGCCCAGCTGCAGTCAGAGAAACTCAGAAGACTGACTGACCATCCAATGCACCAGAGACTAAACAATTTGGGAAATGGGAAACTAAAGCGGAGAAACTTTGCAGAAATAGCCAAAGCAAAGATGCACGAAGATCCCATAAACGCACTAACAACACCAAAACCCATCACTACTGTACGAAAACCTACCTGGAGGCAGGATATATTTCCAGAGGTGGTAGAAAATATACCAGGTATTGGAAACAAAAACTGCCAGACTAAAAAAGAAAGGAGAGATACTACCCTAAGCTTTATATCGAAAAGCTACCCAAGCAGGGACTGGACCCATGCATACACCGACGGTTCTGAAACAAACACTACACAGAACGGAGGGGCAGGAGCATTCCTGAACCTACCAAATGGCAGACAAATAACACTGTCATTCGCTACTGGTAAGTACACAAGCAATTTCAGAGCGGAGGCAGAGGCACTGAGGGCGGCAGTGGAAGAAATGGTGACACACAAAGAAAATGAAAGCCATATAGTCCTGCTTACAGATGCTCTCGCCGTAGTCACAGCGCTAAAAAGCCAGAAAAACACTGAGCTTAATGACTTAAGAGCAGCACTCTGCCAACTGTGCCAGCAGTCCGCACCAAAAAGGGTAGTGGTACAGTGGGTCCCATCACACTGCAACATCCAAGGCAACGAGGAGGCAGACAGACTGGCAAAAGAAGGTGCAAGACTACCACAAACAGATACTAATATGACGTACGAAGAGTCAAAACGGCTTATCAAAGCCAGATATATGACCAAATGGGAAACCGAACATACTGGTAACACCAAAAACGATGCCTATTACCAGTTGAACAGAAGAGAGTAGGTCGTTGTCTTCAGACTTCGCACTGGCCACAATAGACTAAGGTACCACCTATTCAACAAATTGAAGATAGGTAGTACCGATGAATGCCCGTGCTGTACTGGTAAAATGACCTCTGAACATCTGCTGCAGAACTGCCCGACATACGAGGATCACAGAGAGCAGATGTGGCCATCACCAGTGGAACCACAAGACAAGCTCTATGGCAGTGTCGACAGCCTCAGGATGACCGCCGCTTTTTTCGAAAAAATAATGGTTACTGTCTGACTGCGTACGAAGAAGAAGAAGAAGAAGAAGATGTACTCGTCCACGTCGTCTAGTCTCTCTCCATCTAGGAAAACTAGGTCGCGGGAAGCGATAGGATTGCGCATGATTTTTGTCTTGGACGTGTTCATTTTGTGTTCCGCTTTCTTTCCCTCTCGGTGGAGCGCTGGTAGTATTTCATTGGCGTCTGTGACTGCCTCCGTGTTGTGTACTAGCGTACTTGATTTACAGTAACATCAATTACCACATATTTCTTTTTATATTCTTCCCTGCCTTAGGTTAAAAGTCGCATACACGTTTCACCGCAGGCTTTTGATCAGATGCATTCTAGTGGGCTGTTCCAGGGTAACAGATACAGAGTCACGTGATGCTAGCTCACACAGGCATAAACATCCCACATAGGCAAGTTCTTTGAAACATTAATGTTCCACCTAAAAGTGAATAACCTATGCAGGTTTCATGGAAGATCGAATCAAACACTACAATTCAAACAAGGAGATAATGCAGGATTCTAGAAAAATTAAAAAACAATTTGTGAAATCTTGCTGGACGTGGAAAGAACAGTTGGCGAATATTGTAAAAAATATATACATGTATGATTAAAAAGACAAGTATTTATGGCGAAGTATAACGCTATCTATATAGCTCTATACAAGATAGACACTTTAGTACGAATAAATAATGAACAGCCCAATACATTTGAACAAAAAAATGGCATAACCCAACAAAATGGCATAGCCCAACAAAATGGCATATCCCAACAAAATGACATAACCCAACAAAATGGCATAACCCAACAAAATGACATAGCTCAACAAAATGGCATAGCCCAACATAATTCTCAGAGCAATAACCTCCCACAATTTGCAGATAACGAAGCAATATGGAGAACAGGCAAACATCTGCCTCACATTTACAAGAAAGTACCAACCAAATGGAACAAGTTACATAATATATGTACACATGGTGATTTAAAATAACTATTAGTAAAACTGGGATAATGGTCTTGAGAAAGGACCACTCAAAACAAATAATTGACATAAAGATAAAGGGCAACAAAATAAAAACAGTAAACAATACAACATCCCAATGATTGATTCTGAACAAAGAACTGCTGCAATAGCAACACTAATAAACAAGTAGATAGCTGTAGATAGACAGTTCTCGACGTCCTTCAGAGTAGGAAGCAACTTCCGCTGCTCTAATTGGTATGAGGTCATCTTTTGAACGACGGCACAAGCATGGTTCATTCTTGTCATTAGTTATGTTAGTTATCAGTTCACTTGTACCCTGAAAGGCACCCTGGGGAATCTAAGTTGCCTTTCCTGGGCCTGATGTCGTCAACTCATGTTGCTGAAAAACTGTCTAGGCATCGTCTATCTACATTCACTTTGGTCGCTCTCTCGCGCGGAAGTCTGATCGTTGGACGTTTGTAACAGTTCCCTGTAGAGCATAGACGCTTGGAGCAGTAGAAGTAGGGGCTGGCGACTGAATTCTCTGGGAATCAAAAGTTGACTGAATGTTGGCTGACGAGCCCAGGTCAAGTTACCCTGGTGTCAACACTTAGCCGACCAGGAAGCGAGAGGTCATTGGTCACTATAGGTGAAAAACTTGTTTAGATTGAGAGTAGGTGTCAGAATGACCATTCTGGTACCAAACATAGGTGATGGGGGTTAGATTGATAACTGGAACGTGCACACCAAACAATCACATTTAGAAGGGCGGTGGCTTGTGTGTATTGCAGCCAATAAGATATTAGATGTAAAAGTAAAGTCAAGTAACCCATAGCATTACTGCCGTAGGGGTGTGAGGTGTTAGCGATCTCACATTTCAAAGGCTCGGCTTTATGAGGGCCGTAGCCATCTCCTCTCCCTCGTCGCTTTTACTTCCCGGACTGAAGCGGTACCCATTTAACGCTGGGTCGACCCGGGAGCCATTGCGGTCTGAAAAAACGTTACCGCCTCAACTGGGGAATGAGCCCAGGACCACTCAGATGCGAAGCCAGCGCGAAAACCCCTGCGCTACGCGGTTCTACATTAGATGGGTACGACCAAATTAGATTGACAGCTAACCAACCAACTAGGGAGAACCACTCTACGGCCATTTTTGTTTCTAGAACTAAGAAAAGAGTATAAAAGATAATCTAGACATAAACTCAACAGATTCGGAGAGAGAGAGAGAGAGAGAGAGAGAGAGAGAGAGAGAGAGAGATAGAGGTTACCGGGTGGTTTTCCCATCATACACACAGAGCCTTGCATACAATCTCAAAGGTGTGAATGTTGAGCACCCTACAAGCAATGAGAAAAAGCGATCTGATCACATGCGAGTGTGCAGATTTATCTGGGTATGAATTGAGATTGATCTATAAGGCAGTCCGACTGTTCTACAGGACCACTGTGTTGGTGTTTATTGGATGAATAGTGGCCCTTCTACGATCGAGGTCTTTTAGTTCGTGAAAATGGTCGTGGAAAAAGGGGTTCTTCCAGAATTCTGGGATAAAATCCTGGGATAAAATCCTGGTCTCATTCGGGAACTCATCTGTTTACCCATGTTTTGTACGCTCGACAGCATAAAGCAGTCAACCCTGACAGAGGTCGGCAGATTCATCCTGACCTAGACGACAGACGGGTGACGGCTAGTGATCAAGTGACACGGCCCACAACCCGAAGGTGGGGCGTTCGATCCCCATTACAGCGCCGACCGTTACCCCGGGGAAGCAAACCCTTAGAAAATGCAGGAGGAAGCAATCCCTTACATAAAATGCATGCTGAAGTCGGATGCACTGGGCCGACAGGAGCAAAATAAAACGAGTTAGCTAGGACCACTGATTTGTAATACGAATGAATTAGATTAAGTTTAAGGTTTATATTATTTTATATATGGGACTTAGAACCTGGGTATAACAGTTTGGAGGTGACACCAAAAGCTCGTGCTTGAATCTTCTGTGTTAGTTTAGTTTTTGATATTTATTTAATAAGTAGTTCTTTTCGTTTGTTAATATTGTGTAACAACTATTTATGCAAATAAATGATATAATTTTGTCTTAGTGGTTAACGATAGTTTTAGTATTTTCTGTGATTGAAGTGTAGCGTCTTACAGTCTCTGTTGTAACTCTTTAGATAACTAAGTAAGCTTACCCTGCTATACATTGGAAGTTACCAGGAGAAGCTGATCAGGGGGCCCTTCTCATGAGATAACTAACTACCTGGACATGTATTCAACACATGTGATGGAATCGATCTTTTAGCGAATGTTCTCGATCCTCAATATGTCTCTCACAGAGACGCTGTCAGTCATTCACAGTCATTTCGCAAGTGCAGATCTGGTGCCTTGCACGTGGCTTTGCCTCTGATAGTACAGGGTTGGTAAGAATATGTTGTGAATAAGTTGCAGCTTCGATCCCAGAACAATATACAACTATTTGACCAGTGACGCTAGTTGATGTCACTACAGCTGTTTTATGGCATCTGGTCACCATTTCTCTGTCCCCTCTGCCATCTTTCGAGTAAATGCTGCTCATGTACTTGATATGAGCCTACCGAAGAGAAAGGTTCCAAATGCTCAAGTTTAGCGGCCCCTTAGTTCTATGCACCCTCAGAGTTGTCGACCTTAACGTGGTGATTTACACCGCAGGTTGCGCCCAACACTGTCAATGAATTTTGCAGTTCTGTTGGTCTGTAAATACTAGGCATTGGTCATACGGGAGTCATATGGAATTCATATGAGAGTCATTCGGGAGTCATATGCACATAACAGTTCATATTTGGAATATAATCTGGATCGTGTGTGACAGTTTGATAGGTCTCTGGCACAATTTTGTCAAAATAAACGTTAAAATACAGGGGTCAGTAGATGTTAAGTTGAGGTTCCTAGTTCTTAATTCGACGCGTTCTTCGCCAGGGGTAGGTGGGGTGGGGTCGGGGGTTGTCTGTCCTTTTGTGGGTCCCAACTCAAGATCAAGTCGTTTCTGTTGCGGGCCCGTGTTATAACCACCATGTGGTACCCGTGCAACAAAAAGAGACATAGGGGACGACCCCCCCCCCCCCCCCAACTCGTTGGCGAGATTCACTAGAAAAACATAACACACACGACCCCATAACAGACTACTGTCCCACTGAACGACACGCGACCTCTACGTTGAGGACATCATGATATTCAATCGTTTTCTCTCACATCTGCCGTATGGTAAATACAGCAGTCGTGCATCTCTGGCCCTTACAGAAACTAAACTGGACTTAATTGAGCTGTAGTTCAGCGTTCGGTCACATTCTCTGTTCGAGAAGTTTTGCATACATCTTCCCTGCATGACGTAACAGCAAAATGACCCTATACGAGTCACAGTTCCGTTTCGAGGTCTTATTTTCCCCATATGTGCTATTGTAGCCCGCTTCCAATCGTCTGGGACTCTTCTTTCTCTCCACACAGCTGTAAATATAACTTTAAGCTTCAGCATTGAGAAGGAGGCTAACGTCGGGACAGGGAAATCATGCTTATTGGGCATGTTAGTAAGGCAAAATATACTGTCAAAGTTTTCCACCTATTGTAGTCCTCCCTGGAAACGGGCTGCTCTTTTTGGCTAATGAGGTGGGGAATTGACGTGATCCCCGTAGTAGTGAGTGACACGTAGCTGAAGCTAATCATAATACAACCACTTGCAGGACCCTGGTCTACCTTTATCAGCATTCTCTGGATGTAAAGAAAGCTACTGCAACCCGACACTTAACGGATTGGGTTCTATGAGCGTTCTGTATGACAGCGACGAGGAAAGGGTTTCTGCCGCACTGCGAGTCTAGTATAAGAGGCCACTTATGGTACGGTTTAATCCCTCTATTAAACTCTACAACTCATATTATGAGGGCGGCGAGTAACAGCAATCAGGTGGCAAAAAAACTGATCAAGACGACCTCTCATGGAAGCTGCAAGAAATAGCAGGGTCAGGCCAGCCAAACTCATGCACTAACCATACAACAAGATTGCCCAACCAGCAATGCCGTCCTTGACCAGCACCGTGAGGTGGACAAAATACCCACAAACAAGAAGGCATTCAATACACTTAGTAGGCTTTGTCGGCAAGAGGTCAAGGATGACCATGTCAATTTCTCAAGGCGCAACTCATTTCAGCCGCAGAGTCCGATAGAAGAATCCTGCAAACTGCACACACCTATATCAAGAATTGTCACGTGATCCTTCCTCTAAAATAGGGTGCTATAGAGGATGTAGTCAAAGGGGAGAGTTTAGGTCAGAGAAGTGGGAATTAAGTAGTGGAAAACCAAACATTAAAATGATGCAGCAAAAACAAAAAGTGGAAAAACAACAAAATTGCAAACTAAAATGTTTTTATGCAAATGTGAGAAGCATTGTAAATAAAAGAGAAGAATTGGAACTGTATGTAGAGGAAGAAAAACCAGATATAATAGGGTTAACAGAATCATGGGCATATGAGGACATTGCAGATGGTGAATTTGAAATAGAGGGATATACAATGTTAAGGAAGGATAGGGTAGTTGGAGACAAGGCTAAGGGGGGTGGTGTTTTATTATACTGTATACATTCTGTTAATATTACTAGCAGAGAGGATTTATCATGTGGTAACAAAAATGAAAGTGTATAGGGTGAAATAGAAAGTGGGGGTGAAAAAACAGTGATTGGACTATGGCTATAGATGTCCATCAAGTCAAAAGGAGGAAGATGAGGAGCTGATTAGTAGCATAGTAATGGCAAGTGATAGGAAATTATTATTAATGGGGGATTTCAACTTTCCAGAAATAAAATGGGATATGGCAGAAGCACTTGTAGAGTCAAAACCTTTTGTTTGGTGCATAACTGAACATTTTTTAATTCAACATGTAGTAGCAGCCACCAGAGGCAAAAACATACTCGACCTAGTTTTTACTACAGAGGAAAATATGATTGAAAACATTACCGTAGGGGAACTGTTTGGCTCAAGTGACCATCAAATCATCCGATGGGATCTTATTGCAGGGAAAGAAGTGAACATCAACACGCGAACATATGACTACTCTAAGACAGATGTTAAGAGGATGAAAGAGGCAGCGAACCACATAATCTGGGAAGATATTGTCAGAGGAACAGATGTTGAACAGGAGTGGGTGAGTTTTAAAGCAGTTCTCGAAACGCTAAAAGAGGAATGTGTTCCATATAGGGAAGTAAACCCCAAGCGTAAAAAGTGGATCACTAAAATTGTAGTTAAATGTAGAAGAGCTAAAAATAAAGCATGAAAAAATTATATAGAGGCAGGTAAATCAAAAGAAACATATTTAAAATATTTGGACAAGCAGAACATATCTCAGAAAGCGAATAAAACAACAAAAATAGACTTCGAAAAGAAACTTGCTCAGAGGATCAAGACTGATAGTAAAAGCTTCTTCTCTTATGTTAGAAATAAACAAAAATCAAAGGACAAAGTAGGCCCTCTCATAGACAGCACAGGAAAAAAAATAAGTGAAAATAGGGAGGCAGCAAATCTAAATCACTACTTTGGCACAGTGTGCACAAAAGAGGACTGCTCCAAGATCCCAGAGCCTGTAGATATTTTTCAAAGAGACATGGATACAGCAGGATTAGGATCAATCTGTATTACAGAAGAAATGGTTTTTAAAAAATTGGAGGGGTTGAAAGTGGATAAATGTCCAGGTCAAGATGGTATTCATCCAAAATTGCTGTTTGAAATTAGAGACCAATTAGCAAAACCATTGGCTATATTATGTTCTCAATCACTTGCACAAGGGATTGTTCCACGGGATTCAAAAAGGGCAAAAAGGCAGATCCAGCAAACTATAGACCTGTGAGCTTAACGAGCATAGTCTGTAAATTGTTAGAGTCAATAATCAAAGAAAACATTGTAATGCATTTAGACAAATTTAATCTAATTAGAAATAGTCAGCATGGATTTACCAGAGGGAGATCATGCTTAACAAGTCTATTAGAATTCATGGAGGAGGTTACCAAAATGTTAGATAAAGGGGAGCCAGTGGATGTTATTTATCTGGATTTTGCAAAGGCCTTTGATAGAGTACCTCATCAAAGATTATTTCGAAAATTAAAATCACATGGAATAGGTGGGGAAGTTGCCAAATGGATTGAAAATTGGTTAACGGGAAGAAGGCAAAGGGTGGGTATAAATAAGGAGTACTCTGAGTGGTGTGAAGTGAAAAGTGGAGTGCCACAGGGCTCGGTTTTGGGACCAATTTTATTCTTGATATATATATAAATGATTTGGACATAGGTATGGGATCCATTATTGCAAAATTTGCTGATGACACGAAACTATGCAGTAGTGTCTCATCTAAAGCAGAAGTGGATATATTGAGGTAGGATTTAGATAAAATTCGAGAATGGTCTGTAATCTGGCAACTAGAGTTTAATGTAGATAAATGTACAGTCATCCACATGGGTAGATCCAATATGGAAAATAATTACAGAATGGGAGAGAACAATATTAGAAAGATAGATAAAGAAAGGGACTTAGGGGTTATAATAGGTGAGGTGAGGGAGCAAGTTCAGGTAGCAGTAAAAAAGGCAAATGCAATGTTAGGGATGATACAAAGAAATATTAAACATAGGAGCAAGGAAGTGATAGTAAAACTGTATAAAGCATTAGTTAGACCTAGATTGGAGTACTGTGTACATGTGTGGAGTCCTTATCAGAGAGGGGATATAGACATGCTGGAGAGAATACAAAAAAGAGCGACAAAGCTGATAGTGGGATTCCAGAATTACAGTTATGAAGAAAGATTAAAAAGAACTGGCCTTCAGTGTCTAGAAGAGAGAAGAATTCGTGGTGACTTAATACATGCGCCATTAAGCAGATGGCTCTCCTTTAACTCGATCAAGAAGGCAACAGATGCGACGAAACGCAGCAGACTACGAGCAGATCTCTTCGATTCAGCGGTCTTTCCCGCACTCCACTACTGTAATGAAGTCTGGTCTCTGACAACAGCCATGGGGAATGAGATAAAGGCAACATAACCCTCAGTTGAGCGCCATCTCGTATCACTTGGGTATATCACTTACACAATAGTACCAGAGGGGCCTACACAACAGTAACATCCAAAACATGTCGCACGTCAAGGATGTCCTACATCATGTCAACAGCTCCAAGTACCGCTGGGCTGGCCATGTAATCAGAAGGAAAGACGAACTCTGGAGCACAGCAGCCTCTCTATGGTACCCACTGGACGAAGAGTGACCTCGTGGACGACCACAACCACTCGTTGGCAAGATCCGTTGCAGCTGCCCAACATCATCCCTGACCCTGTAACGAACATGCTATATGTTCTCAAAACAAAACGTGGCCATGACAGAACCGATTGGCACCTGAGATTGGATTGACACAATACCAAAGAATGCACTACTGCTCGAGCCCAACTCGCTAGCAGAAAGAAGTACCAACCGCCTTCCACCAACTCGTAGAAGAGCTGGGACCTGTAAATGGGCAACCACCCCTGTAGAAGAACAGGTCAACTAAGACCAAGACTTGGAGTAGAACTGAAGATGCGCTTTCAATAGTAAATAAATACTCCCAAGGCATCCGGGACAACACTTCGCCCCTGTCAGCAACATCCTATTAGATACTCAAGGCGGAACTGTTGCTATCAACAGGAGAAGTGGTGGGGAGGTGCGAGTCTCTGCCGCTCTAATCCTAAAAAGATCTGGGTAAATAATCAATATTCTTGAGATGACTATTCATCCATGAGTAGTACTAAGTTTACTTGTAACCATCTGCTATCTTGTAGGGGGAGGAGATGGGGGGGGGGGGGGGGGGTGTGTCTGGTAATAGTTAAATCCTATGAAATGTGGACATTAATAAAACGGATTAGAGGAACATGAATGTGCAGTACCGAAAATCCCAGACGTCTCATTCCATCTGCCACATTTTCTAAAAGGTGATTAAAAATAAGATAAAACTATGGAACAGATCTCATCTCTTGAACGGCAGTGAGCTATGTCCTTCCACGTTACACTGCCTGCCACAACTCATAAGCGGGGTTCGTTTTTTTCAGCCGACGTAGACTGATGCTTGTCGTGACCCTGGTGCGACCCCTTTGCTGCGTAGCACAAGTGTTTTTACAGCTTTGCCACCAAATAGTTACTGCTAATTGAATTTATAAGTAAGAAATAAAAGTTGTCGTTGCTAAGGTCTACCTGGTGAATTTAAAGGAATGAGGAAGAAGGTAAATTACCAATACACCAATAACACACTGCATATGCCCTAATAGTTTTATAATACGGATTTTATAAGTAACAATGAACAGAAGCTGGCAAGTGACAGTAACTCACACCATTATTTGCAAGTGTTTCAGGACAACCAACATTGTTTACATTTTCTGGGACTGTAAGACCTCTCCTGCGAAACACTTCTATACGATCTCTCAATGGACTGTTTATTTCGTGAGACTGCACTACCTTCTGTCAAAAACTTCTATAAAATATTTCAGTGCCGTTGACTGTACATTTCAGTTACGCCAATTTGATCTTGTATGTTTGCAAATGAAGCCTGTTTACCACAGAAATCGCTAATTGTATTCTAGTGAGGACACTTCAGGTTAACACCGTAGAAGCCTTTGTTTTAATGATTGACTCATTATTTTATTCCCGTTCTGCTTTTTTTTCATGTGCATCATTTTCTCAGTCAAAATTTACTTTCTTGCGACATTCATTGACTGCCAATTATGCGACATTAATTGAATGCCAGTATCCATTGAATGCCAGTTATGCGACATTTATTTACTGCCAGTTATTGGGTTTTATTAAAGATGTATTCTTTCACCAAATCGGATATTTCTATATTTTAGTTTGCTTACTTCATTTGTGTTGCTTTCTTCTTTCCATTCCTTGATAAAGACGCTTAACAGTGATAAGTCGGTAGACGTCTGCTACTGTTCTTAAGTAAACCCTCCTGTATTAAAAACCATTTCCAGTCAACAAAATCATGCAGAAATTAAAGGAAACAGTATTTGGATTTGTCTTAGATCCTGACCGAGGTGAATCTTGTATCCCAAAAGAGACGCCTTCGAGTGGAAGCAATGCAGCTCGTACTCTCAAACGAATTTGCAACTTCAATACGTGCCAAGGGCGTTTTCCACGAAACGAGAATTGTGAATCTGAGGGACACAAGTTGGATTAAAAAAGAAAAATCAACTTTGGTTTCTCTGCTTCATTGCGGTAACTGACTTTTTATTTCAGGGACAGATTGATAAATTCGCTGAGCTGAAATAATGATGAATCTCCATATCCCCTAGATAATTGGAGTGTTTAACGGTGGGAGAAACGATTTGACAAAAATATGTTCAATTTGTGTATGTGTGACGGTGTGTTTGTGTGTGTGTGTCTATGAGACCGAACTTTGTCGGTAGAGGAAGGTGAGTGTATATGTGTGTGTGAGAGAGTGGTAGAGAGAGAAAGAGAGAGGGGGGAAGAGATAAAAATAAAGAGGGACAGCAGCATAGATATGAACAGAACTATCGAGAGAAGAGTGACACGACCAAAAGTAAGATAGGGTGAAAGACATAATGACAGAGAGGGATAGATATTTGAAGGGATGACTGAGTGATAGAAACAAAATAGACCAACAGGTTGTGACCTATCCATCTTAACATTCTCTTCACAGTTTCCTGCTGTGTTTGTTGTTACCATGTCTTTTCCTACACAGCACGCGACGAAAACAATTTTTAATGAAGCTCCTCAGTCTGGATGTGATAATCTTTCTAACGTGCAATGTCTCTGAACTGTATAGTAGGACTGGTAGCACATTCGTGCTATACAGGCATACCTAACTTTTGTGTCATCACAGCCAAACCTAATTTATGTGTCATCACAGCCAAACCTAACTTTTGTGTCATACAACCAAACCTAATTTATGTGTCATCACAGCCAAACCTAACTTTTGTGTCATACAACCAAACCTAACTTTTGTGTCATACAACCAAACCTAACTTTTGTGTCATACAGCCATACCTAACTTTTGTGTCATACAACCAAACCTAATTTATGTGTCATCACAGCCAAACCTAACTTTTGTGTCATACAACCAAACCTAATTTATGTGTCATCACAGCCAAACCTAACTTTTGTGTCATACAACCAAACCTAACTTTTGTGTCATACAACCAAACCTAACTTTTGTGTCATACAGCCATACCTAACTTTTGTGTCATACAACCAAACCTAATTTATGTGTCATCACAGCCAAACCTAACTTTTGTGTCATACAACCAAACCTAATTTATGTGTCATCACAGCCAAACCTAACTTTTGTGTCATACAACCAAACCTAACTTTTGTGTCATACAACCAAACCTAACTTTTGTGTCATACAACCAAACCTAACTTTTGTGTCATACAACCAAACCTAACTTTTGTGTCATACAACCAAACCTAACTTTTGTGTCATACAACCAAACCTAATTTATGTGTCATCACAGCCATACCTAACTTTTGTGTCATACAACCAAACCTAACTTTTGTGTCATACAACCAAACCTAACTTTTGTGTCATACAACCAAACCTAATTTATGTGTCATCACAGCCATACCTAACTTTTGTGTCATACAACCAAACCTAATTTATGTGTCATCACAGCCATACCTAACTTTTGTGTCATACAACCAAACCTAATTTATGTGTCATCACAGCCATACCTAACTTTTGTGTCATACAACCAAACCTAATTTATGTGTCATCACAGCCAAACCTAACTTTTGTGTCATACAACCAAACCTAATTTATGTGTCATCACAGCCATACCTAACTTTTGTGTCATACAACCAAACCTAATTTATGTGTCATCACAGCCAAACCTAACTTTTGTGTCATACAGCCAAACCTGATTTATGTGTCATTACAGCCTAAAATAACTTTTGTGTCATACAGCCAAACCTAATTTATGTGTCAATACAGCCAAACCTAATTTACGTGTCATTACAACCAAACCTAACTTTTGTATCATATAGCCGAACCAAATTTTCGTGTCAAACAGTCTAGCCTAAGTTATGTGTCATTACAACCAAACCGAATTTTCTGACCTTACAGCCATACCTAATTTATGTGTCATTACAGCCAAACCGAATTTTCTGACCATACAGCCATACCTAATTTATGTGTCATTACAGCCAAACCGAATTTTCTGACCATACAGCCATACCTAATTTATGTGTCATTACAGCCACACCGAATTTTCTGACCATACAACCATACCTAATTTATGTGTCATTACAGCTAAACCGAATTTTCTGGCCATACAGCCCTACCTAATTTATGTGTCATTACAGCTAAACCGAATTTTCTGGCCATACAGCCATACAAAATTTTCGGGTCATACAGCCAAACTTAATTTTCGTGTCATACAGCCCAACCTAATATAGCACCACTGCCTCACAGAGAGCATGTTGTGAGAGGCTACTGTGTGACATGGTAGCCTCTCACAACATGCTCTCTGTGAGGCAGTGGTGCTATATTAGGTGTGGTTTGATTAGAGTGGCATAGATGGCGCCTAACAGGTTGCGGATCTATTTTGCTCTAGTGTTTGAGCTCATTATGATGGACTCGCACATCAGTTAACCACCCTCCGTAGGCGCTAGTCCCAACGCAGCGGAGTATTAAGCTGCTCGAGCCTAGCCTGCTAAGCCGCACACACTTCTCCCAGCTACACCCAGCTCATATCAGAGCACCGGAGCATCTGCCCCTGTAGAAGAACAGGGCGACTAACACCTAAGAACAAAGAACAACCAAATCGAATTTTCCATGCATGATGAGAGATGAAAACAAATCTTTCTTTGTTAATCAGGAAGTTAACATCTTGGTTTGTTACTCAGTCTTGATCAATTTCTCTTCTCTGAGAGGTAACGCTTTGCACTTTTTCGGTTATTTGAGATTCAATCTTTCTTTGGGTATCTTTGCTTGTTATTTATTTACATTTATTTTGTTTTGTTCTTGACAGACCAGCAGAGTTACATAGACTAGAGAAAAGACATAGACCACCAGAGAGACATAGACCAGCAAAGAGACATAGACTAGAAGAAAGACATTGACCAGCAAAGAGACATATAACAGCAGAGAGACATAGATCAGCAGAGGTACATAAACCAGCAGAGAGACAGACCAGCAGAGAGACATAGACCAGCAGAGATACATAAACCAGCAGAGAGACAGACCAGCAGAGAGACATAGATCAGCAGAGATACATAAACCAGCAGAGAGACAGACCAGCAGAGATACATAGACCAGCACAGAGACATAGACCAGAAGAAAGACAGACCAGCAGAGATACATAGACCAGCACAGAGACATAGACCAGAAGAAAAACATGGACCAGCAGAGAGACATAGACTAGCAGAGAGACTTAAACTAGCAGAGATACATATACCAGCAGAGAGACATTGACATATATTTCTTCAGAGTAAAATAAAAAAACAAAACAACAACCGCCTAGCACTATTAAGAACAAACAATGTTCAAAAGAACTACTGTCGTGGACCAGACCCCCCCCCCCCCCGCCGCCCCCCCAAGTACCCACACACATGTTCCTTCCATGTGTTCTGTCTGGTAATGTTCTGATCAGTTTGTTCTGTCCTAGGGCATCTTACGCATTCAGTACAATAACAGGTGCATTGAAAGATATTTGAGAAAACGATATACACGATAAATGAGGAAACCGAGAGTTAAAGTAAGGCAGACAGGGAGACAGAATAAATAACGCAGTGAGGCATATGGATATAGAGAACACAAAAAAGGGACATATCAAAGTATAGCAAGAGACACAAACGAGGAAAGACACTCAGAGGCAAATAGAGAGACGAGAAAACACCAAAACAGAAAGATAGGTAGAGAGAATGGCGTAGAGAAAAAAGAGAGGCTGAGATAAAAGCATATGCAGAAACAGAGACTAACACACACCGAGATACTATGAGAGAAAAACATAAAACTGAAAAGGAAAAACAGTGATAGAAATAAGCAAAGAAAGGCATAGATACGACACAGAGGTAAACAGAGGAAGAATTAGAGAAACAGGGAAAAAGATAGATGCACGCAGAGAAACAGAAAAAGAGTAATATAAAAGAAATAGATA
This sequence comes from Ariolimax columbianus, assembly GCA_036924085.1. Taxonomy (NCBI): domain Eukaryota; kingdom Metazoa; phylum Mollusca; class Gastropoda; order Stylommatophora; family Arionidae; genus Ariolimax; species Ariolimax columbianus. Next base: position 23,762,268 of record JAVGWX010000002.1, read on the forward strand.
CATAGACAGATAGATAGACTGTGTGTGTAAGGCATATAGAGATACATATAAATATATATATATATATATATAGAGTGAGAGGGAGAGAGAAAGTGAGAGAGAGAGAGAGAGAGAGAGACAATTGCAGACATACATCCTTGCATTATGCTTCTCTTTCTCAATCTAGTCTCATCGAAAGAGAATATTCTGAGCAAGCTCACTAAGGAATCAGCGCTGGAGCCGGCATGGTTAACAACACACTATTTGTTTGCTGTTTCGTAGATGTTCAGGTGTAGTGTAACTGTTAATGAATTTTGATTGTTTTCCTCCTTCGTTGGATTTGTTTCCTGAAACGGTGTGAGTTGTACTGTGTTTTGCGTCCAATAGCCCAGAACTTCCGACATTATCACGCATTTTTCGATGAGTTTAATTCCAATGGGTGTATGACCTTGATGCTTCATGAGTCCTAACACACGCACGTTTGGGGTGTGAGCAGTGCCCCTGTTTCGCCACGTCGCCACCACCTACTGCTCATCCCACCTCACCTCACCCCCCACCCTCACATACTCTACCTCACCACACTCCTATCCAACCAAGCTCACATCGTAGGCAATGATAGTTGGCTGCACAATGATTTGCCTGGTCACTGATGTAAATGGATGTTTGGTGTGGACAGGAGATGCCTTCAAAGTGTAGATGTAGTGCCATGATTGTGGAGAGAATGTGCTTAATTGGCCTGGAATGCTTCCATAGCAGGGAGCAACAATGTATATGTACTAGTATGGCAGCACTCACTAAACATCGTAACATACAAATGTATCGAGTTGTTTTAATGGACAATCATTTTCCGCATATCTCGATAAATTGCCCAGTAGTGGCTGCTTAGGTCCCCTGACAGATAGTTACAAGCTTATGAACGCCTGGCAATTGTGGTCATGCCATCTGTTGTAGCCACTGAAACTTAATATAAAGTAAGGGCTGGTCGGGATTGATCTAATATATCTCTCGATATTATTACATCTCTGCCCTCGGGAGTTCCAAGATAATGACTATCTAGACACGCAAGCCAAGGGTTAGCTCACTCTACATTGCCACATTTTTTGGAGACGTTTTCTGTGTGATTGATATTTAGCTGGTTCTTTCCCTTGGCTCAATAATTGTGAAATTATCATAACTAGGCGAGTCATTCAAAACGGAGCCCAATTCTTAGGCGTATCTACCGCCGAGACTGATTGATAGATGAATTGAGCGCATGCTTCTCGCGGCAAATATACCGATTTAGTTCCATGTAGTGACACGCTACAGTTTACTTATAGGTAAACTGGTACATACCTCACTGTTAAATAAAGCATAGTCACACTGACAGGAATCGGTGATTCCCACTTTATTAAAAGCTGAGACCTATTACAGTGAATTCTATGACACGTCATCCCGGACAGCAGTGTCTGTTTAGGTGTGACATTTCTCTTATCTACGCCCTAGGCAATCGACAAATAACACGGGTTTCAGCTGGAGTTCAGCGAAAGTGACGATAGCAAAAGAACTTTGCTTTCATGAAGATAACGTTGTGAACATGTTGCTTAGCGAAGTCTGTCGAGCTTTTTATTCTGTCTCAGTCAATGGTGAGTTGAAGAATTTCAAGACGTTTCGTAGTTGATAAATGAAACCGACCAAAGTGTTATTGTTGGGGTGTCAAAAATAACTTCTGTCTTTCAGTGATGAGTCATGGGCGTTCGAGCAGCACAATTTGCAATGTCTTAAACAGTTGGGGGCAGTTACGACAGTTGGTTCTAATGCAAGGTCCAGCTTGTTTATGTATCTGTTAAATCTGCTGTTTTCTGTCCTAAAATGGAAGATTATGCTGTTTCCTGCGTCCCAGCTTGTTGATATTGTAATTTTTGTTTGGGTATGTAATTTCTTTATGCAAGGCACGCTTAATAGATCCTTCTGACAATTGGTTTAGCTATCACTCTTTGAAAGTGTTTATAAGTATTAATCTTGTTATCTGTATGTAGTCTTGAGTGATTATTTGAACCAAACTTATTTCTAGTTTTGTTAGTCTGTCTTCTTGCAGACTAGAGTGTTTATGTGAACCATGTATGATCCTAGTTTTGCTAATCTGTCTTTATGCAGACTAGAGTGTTTATGTGAGCCATGTAAGTTCCTCGTTTTGCAGGTTGTCTGCTTTTGCTGTTGTCTGATTCGTCTATATATCATAAAATGCACTGGTTGATGACTTTAGTGTCTGGTGTTGTTTGTACAATATCAATCGTCTCAGCCAGTTTATTTCTTCTGTGTTATTAGTTGGTAGGTAAGTGTACAGCGCTTGTGTTGTCAGTCAAATGTGTATGAGCGAAGAATAGAATGTCTGAACGGTTTTGCTTGACTTGTTGGAACTGTTTGAGTATTACGTGGATGATGATGTTTATTGCCACAATTTCTGCTTGTAGGATCTTACAGTAGTCTTCATATGTCCACAAGTACTGCGTTTGTAGTAGTCTTGAAAGTACAGCCGTGTGTACATGTCTGCGTAATATGTGTGAGGCTGGATGTCTATTGATTACAAGGTTGCTGTCTTTGATATCACTTGGTTGGTGTCTCTTGCCAATGTACTTTTCAAAAGCAGGGTTCTTTGCTAGAGGTGGTTTGATCTCCTTTCGTGGGTATAGTACTGCGCATATTTGTACTATTTCCTGAAATTGTCGAAGGTGATGTTATCCTGCTAATGTTAATGCTAATTGTAATGCAGACTTTTGTGTTCATCTTCTAATTATTTTATAGTTGTTGACTAGTTGCTAGTTTGGCTGTTCTTGTCTTATTCTTCAATATCGTTCCTAAGCCTCAAGTACTGTACGTTTATGCCTTATGTCTATTGGTTCTGTAGTTCCATCAATTTCGCATGCAGCTGTTAGTGTGGTTCTCTGTTTTTACACACACAAGAGCTTGATTTTGCATTTGTTCCAATTACTTCTGCGTGTTTGCCCATTGTGGTGTGTAGTCGCAGACTGTAGTCTAAAACTGATTGGACGGATCTCAAGGTACATCCGCTTTAGGCGATGATGATGCAATAGGTGAATCAACAGGACCCATACTTCAGGCGTTTGACAGGAGACGGGTCTTGAGCAGGCATGAACACATAAGAGGATAACCATGTGTACGTAGAGCCAACAAACTAAAGTAAACATCAGTATAACAACCTTTACCATTAGCCTATGAGCGTACTTGGTGAACAGTGATATCGTTTCTGCATAATATGAAGTAGAATAAGAATTGTTAAGCTTCCAATTGGGCTTCAAACCTAATCAGCACATTGGATATCGATGTAACTACACTTGTTTACCTAAGCATATGGCCAATCAACTCAATCTACTCCAGCTGTTGCTAAGTAATTAACAAAACCGATTCTGAGCCTATGTTAACAGGCAGGTGCTTGCAAGTTGAATGACATTAAATGATTAAAAATAAATCATTTTAAGGGAAATAAAAATAAATATTATTTGTTATTTTTTAATACTACTGTTATCTCTCTTTGAAAGAATATCTAGATACTATCTGATCCACTATGCAATGTGTTAATGTCTACATTTCCAAAACACGCGTGGATCAACTGGAGCCCTTTTTGATTTAATTATGCCGATTTATATTTATATAATTACCAGGTGAAGTGATGTAATCACTGTTTTATCTCTGTTAGTTTTCTCTGTTGTGTTTAGAGGTGATCAGCGATCGACAGAGGTGACAAATCAACAAATACTACCATACCTTAATTTTTAAAACCAAAAAAAAACCCAAACCAAAACACCATTCAAGCTTCTTGGTCATATCGTTAAGATGGAAAAGCAGTTGAAATGCTGCACTTGTGAGACAATTAAAATAATTGACAATTGCACTTTCCACTTAGATAAAAACACAAATTTTACGTTTAACAAATAAATAAATAGATATAACTAACAATGCTTTGGAAACCTACACAGGAAGATGTTCCATCCGTTTGGCATCAAACATTCTATAATTCACATAGACCACAAGCCTGCTGAGTGTGGAGCAGCCAATTGGTATCAAAGAAGATTCTAAACACAATATCTCATACACCAGGGGTTCCTGGCAATTTTAGATTACTGACCACACGAATTCAACAATAACTCTCAAAGATCTCCCCGCCATCCTCAGTAAAAACAGCTTACCTAAATTCTTGTACCTGCTTTATTTTTGTTTCATTCAAATGAATGAAAAGGCTGGTGTGCTTTCTACCTATATTCATTGCCTGTTTTTGATGTATTGATATTCATGCCGTAATTTTGACAGTTCAAGTACAGTGAGTCAATATGGCTTTGTAGGTTTAGTTTATTGGAGTGCAAGATACACAGCTGTTCAAATTGAAAATTGCTATAATCGAGTATCGAGAAATAGTTTTCTGATGATGATAACGGATTTGAAGATTATACAACTGGCTCAAATACCGTACAACAGTTGTTTAGGGAGGCGCTCATCTGACATGCGAACACCATGCCCTGTCCATCTGATCTTGGCTCTCTGTAGCAGCGAATGGATGCCAGAGAGTCTAGCCCTGTTGAAGACTTCAGAGTTTGGCACTCTGTCCTGCCAACCAGACCTGAGCAGTCTGCGGAAACAGTTTACATGGAAATGATTAAGTTTCCTGACATGTCTGCTATATGCTGTCCATGTTTCGCATGCGTACAGAAGGGTGGTTAGCACAACAGCACGATACACATTAATCTTGGTGGCAACATTGATTCCCTGTCTGTCCCAAACATTTTCTCGTAGTATTCCTAAAGCAGCACTCGCCTTGGAAATCCTGTTGTGGACCTCATAGAGTCAATATTTCCTTCTCTGGTGAGGGTACTGCCAAGGTAGGTCAAGCTATCAACTGCTTTTAGACGTTGTACCTGTATAGTGACGTTTGGTTTGTGGTAGGGCTTTACGGGCGCAGGTAGAAACATTACCTCCGTTGTCTTGGTGTTCACAGTAAGACTAAAATTAGTGCACGCAGTTGAGAACTCATTCATGATGTCATGTTCTGATCACGTGTTAATTACGCAGTCGTCGACAAAGAGGAGATCTAAGATAGTTGCTTCTTTGACCTTTGTGAGGGCCTTTAGGCGCCTCAGAGTGAACAGCTGCCCAATCGTCCTGTATCTGATCTGTATGCCAAGGTCACAGTCACGTGTTGCATCAGAATGCATGGCTGCAAATACCGTGCTAAATAGTGGTGGGGCCAGCACACAGCCCTGTTTGACTCCATTCATGACTGGGAATGCTGCGGAGAGTTTACCATAATTCAGTTCGAAGGCTGACATGCCATGATGAAACTGGCGGACGACTGTGATGAACTTTTGTGGACAACCGAATTTCGCCCTGATTTTTCAGAGTCCGTCCCTGTTGACGGTGTCAAAGGTCTTTGATAGGTCAATAAAAGTCGTGTACAGATCATGATGCTGTTCCTGACATTTCTCTTGGATTTGACGAGCTGCAAAAATCATGTGAACCGTCCCACAACCAGCTCGGAAACCACATTGACTCTCTGGAAGAAGTTTCTGCTCGAGATGAGTTGTTAAGCGGTTGAGCATAACTTGAGCTAACATTTGTTCTGAAGTAGTCGTAAGTTAGTGGACATGTTCTAAATCTTTTATAGCTATAAAATCCGAACGGGCAATTTGATGGTCACTTGATCCGAATATTTCAGCAACTGTAACATTTGCAATCAGATTTTTCTCTGTATATAATATTGTCCAGTGTATTTCTGCCTTTAGTACAGTCAGCAACATGTTGAAATACACATATTTTAAACTATGTATTTAACAAATTAATGGGATTCCACACGTGCTTCCATCTTCTGCCAATTAATATCTATAAAGTTGAAATCCCCCATTAATAATAATTTCTTTGCACTGGATATTTTTATAGTTTGAAAGAGATCTTTATCGTCATCTTTAGTACTTGATGGAGTCGGGTAGCATAATCCAACCAACGTTTTTTCACCCCACATATGATTTCTGCCCATACACTTTCAATATTGACGCCAGCAGATATATCATCTCTGATAGTTATGGTAACGGGGTTATTACAGTATAATAAAACACCCCCTTCCTTAACCTTGTTTCCAACTATCCGATCGTCCTAAATAATGTATACCCTTCTAAAGCTAGTTCAATATCTGTAATGTCCTCATATGTCCTGGTTTCTGTAAACCCTATTAAATCTGGCTTTTCTTCCTCTACATATATTTCCAATTCCTCTCGTTTATTTACTATGCTTCTAACATTTGCATAAAAACATTTTAGAGTATTGTGCTGTTGTTTTTCCAGTCTCTAATCTCGATTTTTTAGTTGAATTACTGACACGCCGTTACCACTACCACTCATTCCTGAACTTTGTAACGGTCGTTTCATAGGCTGTTTCTTTATCTTTCTAGTACCACCTCTCCATCCCTTAGGGTGTGTAGATTTTCTTGTCTTATTTCCAGCGCTTGCTCGGATCAGCATGGCACACTGCCATTTCAGAATCCGGAGGGATGCAAGTCTACTCGACCTCCCGTGTTACCGGAGATGGGGTGGATAACTTCAGCCGTAGTGTAAGTAGCATATGTGTAATATCAAGTAGGTTCAGTGCTGTAGCCAAACTGACCGGCTGTCACCATTGTACTGTGTCCAACATTATTCATGCCCTTTATTCCGGAACGTATTTCAAATAAGGTGAAGGGCTCCAAACACGTGAAGTTTAGGCGTTGGCATTGGGCCGGTAAGAAACAACACAGTCATATGGTAACCGAAATCCGACCTCGAACAGCTGAGCGATGACCTTTCCAGAATACTCGAATGGAAAACACCACAAAACTGACTAGCAACCAATCTAATGGAAAAATACAACGTGATGATGGGGATACAGGCAGAAGTCGTGATCCAAACATAAATTCCAGTCAAATTCGTGTGTTTGCGTCACCCTTGAGGACTAACACCAGAGCAAATTCAGACTCGCAGCCGACAATGCGCCTTCTTGAACTTTCTTCTCTTCAATTCAATGAAACCTGTTCTCATTTGCCTGAGAATGTAAATAGATTACAAATAGCATGAAAGCTACGTGCTGTAAACACATACATGAACAGCCAATGAATATATTCCATGTTTCTTCGAATGCCTTATTTTATTTGATTTCAAATTTGAACACAGCAGAAATGATTTATTTCTGGCAACTTTACAACAAGCCACCAAGGCCTGAGAACTGAACATGTTGCGTGCTGAAATGTAACTGGATATTTGGGCTTAGGCAGCAGGTTTCACAGGTGATTACACAGCTTACGTGTAATCTGAACATATGGTCCCAGTAGCGACTGTGAGCAGTATTGCCGATTTCATATATTTGTTTCGAATAATTAGAACTATATGGTTAAGCTTTAGAATAAAGTGCAACTACAATTTTGTTTCATGATAAAAACACAAGTCGACAGTTTAAAAAAATGCACGTTTATGTTTATCATTGTTTTGCTTTTGTGTTGTTTTGTTTGTATTCGCGACATATCCATCGAGCTAAATTATGTTGTACTGTTTCGGTAAGCCTGTGGCCTAGTGCATCCTTCGTGAACTGGGGCTTCTGTTAGATTTGTCTCCCTTTAGACGACTGTTTATAGCATTACTCAGCGGAATAGCCTTTGGTCTCGTTGTATCTGCTGTCTCTCTTCGATACTTTCATCAACGTGAAAATAAAGTTAATTCTCGGTTACTGAGAGGAAAATGGAGAAAAGTTGGCAATAGGCTACGCAAAGAGAGACTAAGCAAAGAGAGACTAAGCAAAGAGATACTAAGCAAAGAGAGACTAAGCAAAGAGAGACTAAGCAAATATAGACAAAGCAAAGAGACACAAAGCAAAGAGAGACGAAGAAAAGAGAGACTAAGCAAAGAGAGACTAAGCAAAGAGAGACTAAGCAAAGAGAGACTAAGCAAAGAGATACTAAGCAAAGAGAGACTAAGCAAAGAGACACAAAGCAAAGAGAGACGAAGAAAAGAGAGACTAAGCAAAGAGATACTAAGCAAAGAGATACTAAGCAAAGAGACACAAAGCAAAGAGAGACGAAGAAAAGAGAGACTAAGCAAAGAGAGACTAAGCAAATAGAGACTAAGGAAAGAGAGACTAAGCAAAGAGAGACTAAGCAAAGAGAGACGAAGGAAAGAGAGACTAAGCAAAGAGAGACGAAGGAAAGAGATAGTAAGCAAAGAGAGACTAGCCAAAGAGAGACTAAGCAAATAGAGACTAAGCAAATAGAGACTAGCCAAAGAGAGACTAAGCAAAAAGGGACTAGCCAAAGAGAGACGAAGGAAAGAGAGACTAAGCAAAGAGAGACGAAGGAAAGAGATAGTAAGAAAAGAGAGACTAGCCAAAGAGAGACTAAGCAAATAGAGACTAAGCAAATAGAGACTAGCCAAAGAGAGACTAAGCAAAAAGGGACTAGCCAAAGAGAGACGAAGGAAAGAGAGACTAAGCAGAGAGACGAAGGAAAGAGAGAGTAAGCAAAACTCAAAACATATAAAAGAGCAAGGTACTGGGAAAAACAACTACTAGATTAATTTAAGATGGGATCAAGATGCTGAGCAGCACATGAGCTGCATGGTCATCGACCCGTAGCTGACTGCTACCGTCAGGACCAGAGCTGCCAAGACCCTTCTACACCTCCACGCGGTGATCATGGATAACAGACTGCAGCAGGGCAGACTGACTAAGGAGAAGGGCTCGAAGAGGGAAAGCTAACCCGGTACTCAAAAAATGCTTGCTGAAGTCAAATGTGTTGGGCCGAAAGGTGTAACTATCGCAGTCAAGCTGTAAACTATGAGACAACGCATTCCATTCTCTGGACTACATTCTGCTACTTAAGCCCTTTCAGGGTTTGGTAGCGGGAGATTGAGAACGAACGAAGCCAAGTCAAGCCAAGCCTATTTAAAATAAATTAGGCACACAATAGGCCCAAATGTGAACAGAAGTAGACTATTTGTTTCAAGTGTATTTTCGTTTGTTGTGACAATATTCAGCTTGCAGACTAAACTACAAACTGTTGAACGGATTACAAAAAAACCAGGCCTAAATATGTTTATAATCGCTTCTCATCGCAGGCGACATCATCTGACATGTGTATTTAGATGTGACAGCATATGACATGTGTATTTAGATGTGACAGCATATGACTGTCCAGTCCGATCTGAACGAGACAAACTCTACCCCACATGCGGTACTCGTGAACAGCATTAATAACTGGCCGTCTTTCATAATGCTATTTCGTGCAGCTCGCTTTTCTGTGCCTCAGTAATTATTCTCGTGTCAGCGATGCGTGCACTGCGTTTGACTGCTGTACACCAGGCTGAGCGCTATGAAATGAGCAGCTTCCTGGAGGCGACACTAAAGACGAAACTGTTTAAATATACTTTCAGACAGTTTTTTGTATCATGTCTTCTGTAACACCCTCCATCCTCCCCCCCCCCCCCTCTTGGCCTGTCCAGAGCTGTGTACAACTGCTGCTACAGGAGGCGAACATGTGAACAGCCCAGTCCATCTGTTCTTGGCTATCTACAGAGAGTCTCGCCTTGCTGAGGACTGCGGAGTTGGGAAATCTATGCTGCAAGCCGAAGCCGAGAAGCCTAAGGAGACAGCTAAATTGAAATGGTTACGGGTTCCTGGCATGCCTGCTCTAGACTGTCCAATGTATTTCTCATCTAGACGGCTGGTTAGCACCACAGCACGATACCCCTTGATCGTCATGACAACACTGATTTCTTGACAGTCCCAAATATTTTCTGTTAGTATTCCAAACGGAGCACTTGCTTTGACAATTCTACTCTGGATCTCAGTTTCGTAATTCCTTCACTCGCGAGAGCCTACCTAGGTAAATTTAGCAATGCGCTACTTGTACATTTCGGTACTGTAGAGCGGTGTTTGTTGCGTGAAAGGGCTTCACTTGAGCAAATACAAATATTACTTCTGTTTACTCTGTGTTGACAGTTAGATCAAACTTAGTGCATGCAGCTGAAAACTCATTGTAGTCTGCATCTCATGTTCTGCATCCACCAGGCGACTGTCCAGAACCCTGGAAAAGCGTTCCACATAAAGGCCCACTTTGCAGTTTGGAGATGTTACCACAATGAACATGTGGTCTGTCCAGTTCTGAACTCCACACATAACCTTTGTCATTCACAAATCCAGTCTGTCCCTCCTTCTGGTGACAACATAATCGAATAACAAAACCATGCTTAGAGCGCGGATACATCCACAACGTCTTGTTGCGAATGGCCAGCGGAAACATTGTGCTGGTAACATAGAGATAGTGTATAACAGTTGTTTAACACTAGTAACCCATTGTTCTTGTATTTGCAATGTCTTAGGACTAATGATATGCCCCATCTATAGCTAACGAGTTTTTCAGACTTTTTAACCGACGAGATGACCGAGTGTAGCGACCCGTAAAATATATCCACGATATCGTCAGCTTTAGTAATTGTTGGAGCATATAAGCTGATCAGTGTCCCGGTGAGAACATTAGCCAGTTATTGGTGCCGTGTGGTGGTAAGTGAAGTGTTAGAGAACATTTACCAGTCATTGGTGGGATGTGGAGGTAAGTGAAGTGTTAGAGACTTTAGTATACTAAATCATGGCAGTTATATGTGCTTCATTTACACATAATTTCGTTATCTATTAAAGTGAGAACATTATTATTCTGAGCGGTTCTAGTGGACCATCATTCTGAGCGGTTCTAGTGGACCATTATTCTGAGCGGTTCTAATGGACGATCATTCTGAGCGGTTCTAGTGGACCATCATTCTGAGCGGTTCTAGTGGACCATTATTCTGAGCGGTTCTAATGGACGATCATCCTGAGCGATTCTAGTGGACTAGTTGGAGGGACATAGTGGCTGCCAACTCTCGTAGAGGCCTTTTGGCTGCAGAGAAAAGAGAACAACTGAAGAGATCGGAGAATACCCCGGCAAGCCAGCTTCTTCATCAAGGTTGTACGATCTGTGGCAGGGACTGTTACTCGCGGATCAGCCTTTACAGTCATGTTAGACAGTTTCGAAACACAGGACACTGAGTTGGACAAATCTCACAGGGTGCCACACACATGGTTTACAGAAACTGAGACGCCAATGCTGAGGATAATGTATCATGTACATTACTACTAGAGCTAAGGTAAAGCAAGGTCAACATTCCCCAGTCAACGATACAAGTCATTCCGATTGCTAATATTCTATATTAACATACGTCTGCGTTGCATACATACGTAATAAGTTTCTATGTAGTATACACAGAATGGCTATTCCAGAACATGCAGCGCTGATGCTTTATCTTCTGAATATGCAAAGCTAAGCTGGAAAGACGTGAACACAGCTGGGTCAGATGGTTCATGGTAGGAAGACTTGGCAGAATTAGTTGAGGACCTACGCTCTGCAGGAAGTGGACAGATTTTTGATTGATTGACTGAATCTGAAGATCATAGTTATCATTATAGGTAACAACAGTTCTACAGATAATATATGGATTGTTGCAATGACATGGAATATAGGTTACAATTAATACTTTGACTCCTGGTCCCTCTTTTGTATCACATGTACAATGTACTTCCTACACCCCCTACCCCTTCCACGTCAACCCTTACCATAGGCAGGGAACGTTAGTTACTGCTACGATATTATTTATCATACTTTTACCTTCCTTTGAAAATAAAAAAACACCAACAGCATTTATTCGAACATTAACTATAGACAATTCATGGTTCCACAATAGCCTGCTTGGTTACTATGAAGACGAACAATGCATGATTCACTGTGTTCGGACCCGCCATCCATTACATATGTCCTTCTGCATCCCTCGGCGTGATACAGGTTTGAGACCCGTGAGGACATGTTAAGGGCCTGTCTCTTCTGGCTAGTCGTGTGTGAGGCCATTGTCAGAAGTTCCTATTGACTCTAGGAGAAGTATGCTGTCAGTACTACAGATGGGATGCTTACAGGTAGCCTGTGTCAAAGTATTTATTTCTTCTGTTAGAGTTGTTTTCTGAGACACAATGTTATACGTGGCGAAGTTGGCAGCCCACAAAAACATAACTGATATTGCTAATGCTGGCGACGAGAAGAAATAATAATATGAACGGAGCTAACAAAAAGAGTTGTCACAGTTGTCAGCTGTTGCCTCAAACCGTTGTACCCTTATTTATCGCAAGAGCTCTCACATTTGATCTACATCCCGCTGAGTGTGTATATTCCAACAGGCTGAGTGTGTTCACCGATTTATGTGCGAGCATGGGCGTCACAACTGCATGGGTTCGTTTGTACGCCCAAGGACTCCACTGGTTCGGCTCTGAAAAGTAGTAGTAAGAAAAGATCCCTGCATCTCTTTCTTCCATTCTCACTTCGCTCTCTCTTTTTCTCTGTCTCTCCCGATAAATATATATAATATCGTATATATATATATATATATATAGAGAGAGAGAGTATACTGCAGAATCATGTATGGAGTTAGCACAAAGCGCTCAGTTACAATCCTACCAAAGGAAGAGAAAGAACCTAAACCAACATTGGAAGAAGTACGCTCTGCAATTAAAAGCCTGAAAAGGGGAAAGTCCCCAGGATGCGATGATATCCCATCAGAGCTAATACAAACAGGAGGGGAGGCATGTGCTCGAGTCTATCACAAGCTGTGTAAACATATATGGCACAGTGCAGAGTGGCCAGAAGCAAGGAAGAAATCAATTTATATTCCCCTCCCCAAAAAAGGCAACCTGAAGCTGTGCACGAACTACCGAAATATCGCGCTGATCAGCCACGCTAGCAAGATACTCTTGTGAATCCTTTTAAGAAGGATAGAAAAAAGGTTTGAATCTGAAATTCACGTAGTCCAGGCAGGTTTTATGAAAGACAGAGGGATCCTTGACCACATATTCAATTTAAGGAATATTTATGAAAAATGTAGAGAGTTTAATGTAGACCTGTACACATGTTTCATTGATTACACTAGGGCGTTCGACATGGTGGGGCATCAAGGTCTGTGGAGAGTCATGGGGGAAATGGGGTTTTCTTTGCACGTGGTCCATCTCATTGAAACATTATACCAGGATCGACAGGCCGCTGTTCGAGTGTCTGGGCAAACATCAAATTGGATGTGTCCTCTCACCTTGTCTGTACAACATGTGTGCGGAGTGTGTAATGAGAGATGTTCGAGAAGATGTGAACGTTTCGACCCATTTGCGATTGGGGGGTGCGAGATTCCAGAGTTGCGATGCGCAGATGACACAGTGATACTATCAGGGGGTGCAGAGGGGCTAGAGCGGCTACTTTCGGCCGTTGGTGGACATAGTAGAGATCAAAACCTGTTCATAAACATAGATAAGGCAAAGATAGTGACCACCGACGGAGCACAATGTCAGCATAAATTTGCAGTGGGTGGTGGGGAGGTGGATCAGGTCACACATTTTGAGTGTCTGTGCTCGGGAGTTGACGGCAATGGCGATTGCTTGAGGGAGATCAGAAGAAGACTGGCTGTGGCGGTGCGGAGACTGGGAAATTATGGCGGGGCGCCAACAGAGTGATACAAGTGGAAGTCTTGAGAGCCTGTGTTTTTCCTGTGGCAGCTTATGGCTGTGAAGCATGGACGATTGCCAAAACTTCTAGACAAAGAATCGAATCCTTCGAGTCAAAATGTTACAGAAAGATCCTCAGAATACCCTGGACAGAGAAAAAAACAAATGCAGACATTCGGCGGGAGTTGAGCATGGAGGAGAACTGGTTTATCGATTCCATTTTGGCTAGAAAATGCGGGTACTCTGGTCACATCGGGAGACACGGTGGTCTTGGGAGAGCGGTGATGGAAGGTATGGTGCCAAGCAAAAGAGGAAGGGGTAGACCAGGAAGACGATGGCACCAAGATATCCAGGAGTGCCTGAGTATGACTGTGGCGGAGGCTGGTGTTTTGGCAAGGGAACGAATTTCTTTCAGACAGACTGTGATGGGAGCGACGTTCTACAAAGGACATGCTACATGATGTGATGTGATATATATATATCTTATATATTAGGATTGGGGGAGGGGGGAGGACGTTTGCTCAGTTCATAGCGAACAATTCGCTTTTTTCTGTGGTAGCAGATTAAAAAAATCCGGGTGGCCATTTTAATCAGGGACTGCTTCTTCAGTCAACCCAGCTGTAAATGGATACCTGACGCATGATTTAGGGGAAGTAAAAGCAGCAAGGAAGGGTACTGTCCATCCCACCTCTCACAGGCTGCGGCTTAGTACAATGGGGTCTTCAAAAACTCGATTTCCAACCAGTCATTTAATTCTGCTGAATTTCCACTTGACTTTACACTATATATTTCCAAGCTCAATCAGCCAATCAATGAGAAGATTTTCAGTTGCTAGTATAGCATATCCCTTCAATAAATCCAGGAGAAGTGGTAAAGTCTGACCTGTCTATGTCCTTTGAAGATTTAGTGGCTGAAAGTTTCTTTAGGTTGGGAATGTTTTAACATTTTTTCATCGCGGTGAGAACGATGTGTCACTCTTCTTATGCCCGTACCAGGTAGTAGAATATGCGCGTTTTCTTAAGTTGTTTTGTGTGCCATACAGGGTAATACGATGGAAGCCATCGGTGGTAGTAGTTGCTTCTATAATCCTGTCAATCATATATATAAACTACTTTTTTCATCACCATATAGCTCCGTACAAAGCATATGACCACCACTTAATTGGGTCCTGACCGAAACCTGCCCCACATCACACTGTGAACAGCTCGGGCAGCGGTGGTTTTTGTAGAAAATTGTTTTACATCGTGATGTTGTTAGACAGTTGGGCAACCGTATTTTAGTCGCGTTTTACGACATGTTTTGAAGCTTGCAGTGGTTCTGTTTTTGTGCTTGACCGACTATATGTAAATCTACCATGTCACGATGGGAGAGCTTGTATGTCCATATGATCCAGGGAGCTAAACCGGTGGGAATTTTACTCCTGATACGGTAACCCAATCTGGAAAGGTCCGTAGAGAGAAGTCAGACTAAAATTCGGATGCAGGTGGATCCCTACAGGTGTGGCTGCAAAACCCACTGGCGAGTGGTATATGCTCTAAACTTTAACAATCCACCGCCATCTCATGGATCAAATGCATTCGTGTCGTTCTTTTCTGTCTGTTCTCTTTCAAATTATCGCAATGGAAAACGAAGAGATGCAGACCAGCGAACGTTACACCCCTGTCACTTTGTGACGGTCTTCAAGGTGGCGGAGAATGTCAGCCATACCATCTGTACAGAAGGGCTGCCTCGTGTACATGCTGCGACTCTGGTAAGGAAGTGATGATTCTGGGACATCGATACACTAGACAGCTTGTCTTCGGGGATGTGTTTGTCTGTCCTGGAAAGTTCCCTGATCAAATCTTATTACAGCTTGCTTCCCATTTGGCCGGTAATACAAAACTGTCAAGCAAGTAAAGCACACGGGACGTAAAGCACACGGGACATAAAGCACACGGGACGTAAAGCACACGGCACGTAAAGCACACGGCACGTAAGGCCCACGGCACGTAAAGCTGCATAACAGAATCACAAAGCTATTTTTGCGTCAGAACCAGCGTCCCAGAGCTACAACGTCCTTCCACCTCCACGTAGTGATCCTGGATAACAGACTTCGACAGAGCAGGCTGGCTAAGGAGATGGGATCGAAGCGGGAAGGCTAACCCAATACTCAAAAATGCCACGCTGAAGTAGTATTTGTCCGAAAGGTGAAAATATCGTAGTCAAGCTGTAAACTACTAAACAACGAATTCCATTCTCCGACCAACAACCTGCTGTTTCCAAAGTCCTTTTCAGGGCTTGGTAGCGGGCGTTTCAGAACAAACAACGAAGAAGAAAAGTTCCTTTTCAATTCATCTATCCAATGATAAAGGTTAGACCATTTTATCACCAAGCAACATGTTGATTAAACAGTCCTGTGGATGACAAAGTGATCAGTACTTACTTTCTGACTGCTGTCTTAGTCGCCATTCACAAAGTGATCAGTACTTACTTTCTGACCGCTGTCTTAGTCGCCCATCACAAAGTGATCAGTACTTACTTTCTGAATGCTGTCTTAGTCGCCCCTCAACTACCCCGAGAAGTATAGGTTTACCAGCAGGAGCCACAGGCTAATATCTTCGGTCCCTGTTGACCTGGTCCCAGTCTAGTTCTCCGTCTCGTATGGGCTATCTTATGTCATCAACCTAACGGATTTTGGGTCATGATCGAGGTTTGGATCCTTGACTCTATGCTTCCGTTGCGTGCCGGGGTTGTTAATCTTTTTTCATTCAGCAGACATGGCCAAACCACCGAAGTTGTGATTGCTCCCACGAGTGTGCAAGTGCTAGGTGGGTTCGTGCAGCATCGTCTGATTGAGGACAAAATATACCAGATAGTTGAATATCATGGGAAGGAAATCATTTATGTAACTGCAGAATCTTTGGCCAGTATTAGGAACAGGTAGTTGAGGACGGTATAGTCATTTTCCTATATCTCTGAGATCAGTATAATAAAGCCACTTCATACCCGTTCTTGCCTCTGCTTCAAACATCAGAATAATAAAGCCACTTCGTACCTTTCTCACATGTGAGCCAAACAACAAACCAATGAAGCCACTTAATATATCTTTCACCTGTGCGCCAAACATCAGAACACTAAGGCCATTTCATATCCCTTCCCTCCTGTGTGCCAAACATTAGACCGATAAAATCACTTCATGCCCTTTCCATCCTGTGTATTAAGCATCTGAACAGTAAAGCCACTTCATACATTTTCCCTACTGTGTATCAAACATCTGAACAGTAAAGCCACTTCATACATTTTCCCTACTGTGTATCAAACATCTGACAGTATAGTCACTTCATATCTGTTCCCTTCTCTGCGCCATACATCTGTACAAATAAAGCCACTTCTTGCCCTTGCCTTCTGTGTGTCAAATAGCAAACAATAAAGCCACTTCATCTTCCACCCACGCCGTGTCTGCTTTTGTTATCACTACTTCAAACTTATACACCTCATTCCCTGTTTGTTTGCGTTTCTGATATCAGCGCAAAGATAACACACTATGGAACAACACTTCGTGTATTACTGACGTGGTTGCAATAAACTATTTCAACGCCCCTTTCGTGTTTATTTTTATTATAAATACGTTAAACTAATATTATGGGAACACCATCTTTATGTCTCAGACATCATTGCAATAAAACTGTTTCTTCTTCGCAAATTTCCTGTCACCCGTTTCCTATCTCCATTGTTTGAGTTTTCCTGGCACCAGAGGAGCACATGAAGGCAAAACTAACAATGAATGAAATGGAGGAGGCCATGAGAACTTTAAAGAAAAAGAAATCGCCCAGAAAAAATGGGGTAACAAATGAAATGCTAATGTGGATGGGCCAAACAGCAAAGAGGAAGTTACTATCAGTCCTGAACCAAAGCTGGAAAAGGGGAATGGTACCGCAGGCATGGAAAGATGCTGTACTTATACCAGTACCAAAGAAAGAAAAAGATAGAACAGATCCAAATGGATACAGGCCCATCAGTCTACTGAGCTGTGTAGGCAAACTGATGGAGCGTATGATACACACCAGACTGGTGTGGCACCTGGAAGAAAAACACATACTAATTCCACAGCAAGCAAGAATTAGACAACTCAGATCCACTGAGGACCAGATCACTCTCATAGCACAGGAAATAGAGGATGCTTACCAAGAGAAAAAGCTTACAGTAGCGGTTTGGGTGGATCTAGAGAAGGCATTTGACAAGGTGTGGAAAGAGGGACTTAAAGTCAAGCTACGAAGAAGTGAAGTATGTGGGTAAATGTACATATGGATCAGCCACTACCTCGAAAACAGAACAGCCAGAGTTCAAGTACAAGGGCAGATGAGCAAAAAGGTGACGCTGGATCAAGGAGTACCCCAAGGGGGGAGGGGGAGGGTACTGTCACCCACACTTTTCCTGGTGTATATAAACAATATCACAGAGAATATATCAAGAAGAGTCCGCAGCTCCATGTTTGCAGACGATCTGGCTATGTGAACCTCTGAAAAAAATCTTACCGTAACAAGCAATCAGATGCAGCAGGCCCTAACATCGTTGGAGGAGTGGGAGAACTCATGGCTGGTCAAAATAAACGAGGAAAAAACAACATGTACGATATTCTCGCTTTCAAATAAACCAATGAACACCAAAATAAGTCTTAATGGCAAATACCTGCGGCCAAACGACAACCCAAACCGCTCGGGAGTCACATTTGATCGGCGCATGACATGGGAAAGTCAGATCGAGAGAAACCGAATGAGAGCCAGACAAAGAATGGCAATCATGAGGAAACTTGCTGGCACAAGCTGGGGAGCAGACGAAAGAATACTAAAGAAATTGTACACTGGAAGAGTGAGACCAGTTCTCGAGTATGGCATTGCGGCATGGACAACAGCAGCAAAGGCGAATTTTGATAACATTAGCAAACTTCAAAACCAAGCAATGAGAGTTATAACAGGCGGCATGAAGTCAACGCCAATTGTAGAACTTGAAAAGATTACAAATCTGCAATCCATGACCGACAAAAGAGACTGCAGAGCCCAGCAGCAAGCAGAGAAACTCAGAAGACTGACAGACCATCATATGCATCCGAGACTAAATAGATTTGGAAAGGGGAAGCTAAAGCGGAGACACTTTGCAGAAATAGCCAAAGCAAAGTTGAGCGAAGACCCTATGAACACCGTAACAATACCAAAACCCATCCCTACTGTACGCAAACCCACCTGGAAGCAGCATATCATTCCGGAGGTGGTAGAAAATATGCCAGGTATTGGAAACAAGAACAGCCAGACTGAAAAAGAAAGAAGAGACATAACCCTGAGGTGCATAATGGAAAACTACCCAAACATGGACTGGACCCATGCCTACACCGACGGTTCTGTAACAAACACAACACAGAACGGAGGGGCAGGGATATTTCTGAGCCTACCAAACGGTAGAAAAATAACACTGTCAGTGGCAACTGGAAAATTCTCAAGCAATTTCAGAGCGGAGGCAGAGGCACTGAGGGCTGCAGTAGAAGCAATGCTCACAGGCAAATGAAATGAAAGCCAGATAGTCCTGTTTACAGATACCCTGGCCGTAGTCACAGCACTAAAAAGCCAGAAAAATACTGAACTTAATGATTTAAGAGCAGTACTCTGTCAACTATGCCAGCAGTCCGCACCAAAAAGAGTAGTGGTACAGTGGGTTCCATCCCACTGTAACATACAAGGCAACGAGGAGGCAGACAGACTTGCAAAAGAACGTGCAGGATTACCACAACCAGATTCTAGTGTGACCTACGAAGAGTCCAAAAGGCTTATCAGGGCCAGATACTTGACCAAATTGGAAACAGAACATACTGGCTACACAAAAAAATGATGCCTATTACCAGTTGAACAGAAGAGAGCAGGTCGTGGTCTTGAGACTCCGCACAGGCCACAACAGACTGAGGTACCACCTATTCAATAAACTGAAGATAGGTGGCACTGACGAATGCACTTGTAGTACCGGGAAAATGATCGATGAACAGCTGCTGCAAAACTGCCCGATATACGAGGACCAGAGAAAGCACATGTGGCCATCACCAGTTGCAACACTAGACTCGCTCTATGGCAGTGTCGACAGCCTCAGGATGACCGCTGCTTTCTTCGAACAAATACAGGTTGACGTTTGACAGCGTACGAAGAAGAAGAAGAAGAAGAAGAAGAAGAGTTTTCCTGGTCTTAGCGCAACAAAGTCACTTACTGTCCTTTTGTCATCCGATTATCTTTTCAAACATATGTGTCCGATATATATTCAAGCAAGAACGCCTCCTCATATCAAACTAGAGTATGACATCCTTGTATCAAATATTCCGGAAGTGAATTCACCATGTCTTGCCTTAGACATGTCTGACGGATATAATATGTCTTCTTGCTCCTTGACGATTTCAGCGAGTAGCCACAACATCTACGTGCTGTCAATTTCTTTTTCATTCATTTCTTCTTGATGTATGTCTTTTGTTTCCTCTCTTGCTACACATTTTCCGAGTGCTATTCGTCACGTGTTGTTGTCTCTGAGCACATGAATGACGGAGTTGTTTGAGTGCTCGTTTCACGCTGCAAAATGGGCACTCGAATTACTGTGAGGAAAGGCAAAGCGGAGCAGGGACAACTGATTATCTCACCATCCCAGACGGCAATGTATACTATAAGCTTAGCTGTACTACTACCTTACTACGTTCACTGTCTTACACTTTCTTAGCTTTGCTTTCTATTTCTATGCATACTCTCGCTAATAACCTAATATCCTGGATTAAGATGCATCCGTAGTGGATACATTATTATGGATATTGGAACATTCTTGGTGCGAGGTCAGGAGCAACATACTGGTCAGACCAACACACACGTCCTCATTCGTGCTCTAGAAAACAGCCTCTGGTTTAGATTAGTATGTCCAACAAGGTGGTGATGAAGGTTATAATTTGCATTGTGGTTGAGCTTATGAAGCGCCTTGTATTCCACTACAGTCAGATACATTACCGTTCTCCTTCTCAAGTACTCCTAGGGATGTAAAAGATCTATTGAAACACTAAAAAGAAAAACCCCCAAAAACCCAACAACATAATGACTTAACTCAGCCCGAGTAGTTTCAAACAACAGCAACAGCAACAACACCAACATCATTATCATCAGCAACAACAACAACAGTGAGACAAACTGAAATCAATATAATTTTGTCAGATAACAACATTAGAATGGGAGATTCATCTGTCACCAAACTGATGGATTGTGCAACCAACCATAGGTCTAATAGAGCATTGAAGGACGCATCACGAGTTTGTACAACCAACAGGCCACATCAACCGGCAGCACACACACATTACTGTATCTGCTGTGTGACACTGAACACCTATTGGTCTACCCGAAGTACCGTTCTGTTAATCCCACTTATCAGAGCAGAACATATATACTTCCGCTTGAGAAGCATGTGTTAGTCCCACCTGTTGTACAATGTTACATGAGTTATATTTGCTGGTCCTCATATTTTTGTTCTTCGTGTTTTCTTGTGCCTCTAGTTTAATTTCTCCTTGCGTTCTTGATCAATGCTTTTATAATGTTTACGACACATTTATTTATCTTTGCCGTCTTTTCCCACTAATTTTTTCTAATCCTCACCTTTGCGAATCTTTTTTTCGACTGCTTTCACTTCCTATGACGTACGAGGGACAGTCATTAAGTAACAGCAATTTTTGTAAATAAAGTGCGTGGAAGAGTTCGTTGCAACGGAAAATCCTATTCAGGACACAAAGTAGATCTTTAGCAATACTCCATGTAGGGATTGTGACGTTCGAGCAAGATGCTCATACGCAATATAGCGTACAACACGGCCGCCCCAATATCGATTTGCACCGTGAAAGAACAACGAGGTGTTATTCGTTTTTTCACCTTCCGAAATATACAGAAGGATATAGGATCAGTGTGAAGACAGTTGTTTGAGTATAATGAGAGTGTATGAATGGGTATAAACATTTCAAAACGGCAGACAAAACGTCCTTGATGAACCGCGGCAATTGCCACAATGAAACAGCAGATCAGCAAGCTAACCCGTGGCAAGAGGTGAGTCCCTTTTGTTGAAATAGCCGTAGATTTCAACGGGAGACACAGCTCTGCGCAAAAAATGGTCCATGATGACCTCAATTATAGGACAGTGTGTAGTAGATGGGTCTAAAGGCAGTTGTCCTATGATCACCGCGTGTGAGTGTCAGACGATATGTCAGGACCGTTTGGACTGTGAAAGATATTTTTAAAAATTCGTCAAATTGTGCCAAGAGATGCGTTTTGAGTGCACCTTCAGGAACAAGAGAGTCAGAGACAGTCGATACAACACTCGTTGTCTCAGACTAAGAAAAACAAATCAAAACACAGGATTCCGCTGGGGAAATCATGATGACCAATCTTTGGGATGTTAGTGGCCATATTTTGGTGCATTTAAAAGAAAAGGATGAAATGGGGACCAGTGCTCGATCCAATGCCATGCTAGTGAATAGGGAGAAGTCGTGATACGATCGAAATGCAGAGGACTTCTTCTAGAAGCAGTATTGCTACTGCACGACAACGCCAGCATACACATGACCACGAATACAGTGGATTCAATTCGTGATATGAAATTTGAGATCTTAAGATATCAAGCATACAGTCCTGACTTGGCGTCATCGTACTTTCACTTGCATGGACCCCTGAAACATCCAGCATGCAGTCCTGGCTTTATGCAATCAGACTTTCACTTGCTTGGACTGCTGGAACATCCAGCATACAGTCCTGACTTGGCGCCATCGAACTTTCACTTGCGTGGGCCCCTAAAACATCCAGCATACAGTTCTGACTTTATGCAATGAGACGTTCACTTGCTTGGACCGCTGAAACATCCATCATACAGTCCTGATTTGGCGCAATCAGACGTTCACTTGCTTGGACCGGCGAAACATCCATCATATAGTCCTGACTTGGGGTAATCAGACTTTCACTTGCTTGGACCGCTGAAACATCCAGCATACAGTCCTGACTTGGCGCAATCAGACTTTCACTTGCTTGGACCGGTGAAACATCCATCATACAGTCCAGACTTTGCGCCATCAGACTTTCCCTTGCTTGGACACTTGAGAGAATATTTGCGGGGTCAGAGGTTTACAGTTCAAAACGAGGTAATGGAAGCGATGTAAAATTGGTTAAAGAACTTCCGCAATTAGCACACAGGTGGACACAGTCTGTTGCCAGGCGCGGAAACTTATCGATAAATAAGAGACCAAAAATGTCTGGTTCTCACTCTTGTAAAAACGTTATTAATAAAATCGCTGTTACTTATTGACTGTCCCTCGTATATTTTGTATTTGTTGCTATCAAATTAATTTTTGTTTACTGCAATGTCCTCTACTTACTTTTTGAATCCTCTATCATCATCGTTATCCTCTTATTGTGCTCGGTTACAACAAAAATATATATTTATCGTCGTTATTTGTTTTGAAATTTGTGTTCTGCTTTCATTAGTTCACATGGGGAAGGCGTGGCCTAGTGGTTAAGTGGCACGGCTCACAACCAGAAGGTGCTGGGTTCGATCCCCATCGGCCATTACCCCGGGGAAGCAAACCCTTAGAAAAAGCAGGAGGAAGCAGACCCTTACATAAAATGCATGCTGAAGTCGGATGCACTGGGCTGCAGGCGCAAATAAAAACCACAGTGTAACGCACACCGCCTTGGGGATAAGGGAAATAAGGTGAACGCAAAAAAATTAGTTCACATTTTTTTATGTATTGTTATCCCCATCTTCCGTTCATTCGTTTTTGTTGCCTATCAGTTCCCAAATGAAACATATCGTAACCACTGTAGTTTATGGCCACATGGCCAATTCGTTGAGCCTGATGGTGTTTCTAGCACCAAGTACATAGCTATGTCTGTCATTGTCTCAGACGACATCCTTGGAAGGTTACACTTTTCTTTCCTCAAAAGTGAAAACTGTCATCATCTGCTAAGCAGCCTTGAAATAAAAGCTATTTATAGAAATGGACGGCCAATTACTGGAAACAGTTACGAGCTCCTCCTATATGGAAATATAATCACGTAAAATTGAAGACGCGTCTGGAATTCAGGGAAAGAATAGGAATGACCAAATCTGTTTTCATCAATCATGAATTGATAGCCACACACGTCGATCTCAAATTAAAAGATAAGTGTGTTCCTCTGTTATATGTACTTTTCTGTGTGACGCAGTAACATTGACAATCAGCAACCGATTGAAGCAGAGAATTAGTGCCGTTGAAATATGGATTTATAGAAGAGTAGAGCGCACCTCATGGAAACCAAAGAACAAATAAGAAGGTCTTGGAGAAATTAAAGGTGCAAAGAGAATTGTGGAGCGAAATCAGAGTCCTTCATCGTACGCAGCTCTTCTTCATCTTCATCGTACGCAGGAAATCAGAGTCCGATAGTTCAGATATTTTGATGACATCAAAAGACGAACACGTTTTTGAGAACAATACTGGGAGAAGAAATGGAGGACAGACGTGCCAGAGGTAAACTTCGCGATAAGCTGGAAAATAACAATAAAAGGTGGACAGGTCTGTCTGGCAGATTGCACCATTAGGGACGTTGGGAATCCATTACAGTGGACTTTCAATGTCGACTTGGTACTTGAACTGAACCGACCTACGAACTTTCAATGTGGGCTTGGCACTTGAACTGAACCGACCTACGAACTTTCAATGTGGACTTGGCACTTGAACTGAACTGACCTACGACCTTTCAATGTGGACTTGACACTTGAACTGAACCGACCTACGAACTTTCAATGTGGACTTGAACTGAACCGACCTACGAACTTTCAATGTGGACTGTGTACTTGAACTGAATCGACCTACGAACTTTCAATGCGGACTTGACACTTGAATTGAACTATTGTTTCTCAAGACAACGATACCGCGCACTGACTACCCGACGACATAAAATGCTAAGGTCTAGTACAATGAAGCTTTTGACACTTCATCCCTGGCCTCAGTGTGTGTTTGTTTGATAGAGGATTTACCTGTCTGAATTCTACTGGCGAAGGAACGGCCTTTGAACCACAGACCGTACTCTTTTAGGTTATATCAGAACGTATTGGCCAGTGTATGTATGCGTGTGTGTATGTGTTTGTAGTATAGATGTATGGTTCAGTAGATGAATGTGTGTATGTGTTTGTAGTGTGGATGTATTGTTCAGTGGATGCATGTGTGTATGTGTTTGTAGTGTGGATGTATTGTTCAGTGGATGCATGTGTGTATGTGTTTGTAGTGTGGATGTATTGTTCAGTGGATGCGTGTGTGTATGTGTTGTTCAGTGGATGCATGTGTGTATGTGTTTGTAGTGTGGATGTATTGTTCAGTGGATGCGTGTGTGTATGTGTTGTTCAGTGGATGCGTGTAAGTACAACACCACTCTTTTCAGGACGATCGAAGAAGAATAGAGAAATAGATAGATAGATAGATCGATAGCTTGATAGATAGATAGATAGATAGACAGACAGGTTTACATGCAGACGGACGGATGGACGAATGGTCAGACAGACTGATTGATCTATTGATTGAATATAGGTTGGTTTTTATTCCCACAAAATGAGTGAGAAAACAAAGAGTTATTAATATAATTTGAAATTACGATTATTTGACAATTCCTGCTGATCACTTTATTGATGTTAGGAATCAGTGGGCCTGTTTTTGATGGAGGAAGATAAGCGGGATAATAATGTTTGTTCAAGGTAATAATATATTGAGAACAATGCTGAACGAACTAAGGTGACAAGTGTTATAAGCACACACTAGTTAATATATTCAGGATATTGAAACAGGCGTTTGCTGAATTTAACACTAGACATAGGTGTTATAGGCAGACCACGTTGCTCCTGCTGGATCGATATTTTGCCACTGTCAGGCCGGCAAGCTGATGCCACACGACAAACGTTTTGATTGAACATGACCGAATAAATTAGACATGAATTTCGCCCCCTGTTAAAAAAAGAAACAAATTCTCTCCCTTGCAAATGTATTGCATCTATCTATCTATCTATCTATCTATCTATCTATCTATCTATCTATCTATCTATCTATCTATCTATCTATCTATCTATCTGTCTATCTACTCTGTACACGTTCAATATGTAGTTCAGTTTGTCAACAAAAAACACACCTCATATGTGTCAGCTTTATCTCTACACCTTCTCTGTTATCAATGTCATCTATTCGCTTATCCTTGTGTGTTTTAGACCACCTTTAACACTTTAATCCCGATGATTAACACACAGACTACTGAGTTATGTACTTATATGTTTGTTTACTGTGTGCTCCATCAATGTCAACGTCTTCTTGTTATATCTCATTTGTATTTCAGTGTTGCTTGGCTATGGTTATATCTGAGAATCACGCCTGAGGGATTGCTTTCTGACATGCAAGCTGTAACTAACTGACGATTATAGAGAATTGTGTACGGGCTTGCAATCGCAAAATGGGTCGTTCACGTATGACGTCAGGCTCCTCTTGTCACAGTTCGTCACATAAATCTGGAACTCTTCCCACCCCCACCCTCCCCCACCTCTGAACAGGACGTCACTCATCTCATACCCCCCCCCCCCCCACCTTACACCTCCATCAACCTATTTGCCAGTAGAAAAGCTTCTTATATATTAGGGGACGGCATGCATTTTTCATAAAGGGCAAAAAAAATAGTAAATATTTTAGGCTTGGTGAGCCAAGAGGTAAACTCGAGAATATTTACGAAGGTAAATACTTGAATAACATGAAAAATAAGTTTTCACAAATCTTGTTGAACAAAATTTAACGTAATAATAATAATAATAAAATAATAATACTACTAATATTAATAACAATAATAATACAAAAAATAATAATAATAACTAGCTTACCAGTGCAGGTCCGTCATTTAAGCTGTACAAAATTAAAGAAATAATATCATTGATTATTGCTACACTGCACAACTGGGCGAACGAAAGATAAGATAGTTAATAATGAGGACAAATAAAAATCCAAACTATCTATTATTTCATTTGTTCAACTGAAAAGCAGTGAGTGCTGAAATACAAATAGAAGAAATCAGTGCTTAAAGATGATGATATCATTGTATATTAAATTTATTGGACAAACTTATGTTTCTATAAATGAAATTACCCATTGCCATACGCGGAGTATTATAATATTACACTTTTACTTGGAACTTAATACACTTTAAGTAATATCAGCAATTATCTTTAGCCATATATTTAATTCGTTTTTCAGAAAATTTAGTGGAAATGCAAAAAATAATCATAATGAACAGGTGACCCGATAAAGAAACTTAATTTTGAAAAAATGGTTCCAACAATTTCTACAATATAAAACCAGATTTTAATAAGTCACATACCCATTAATACACAAAGTTAATCACAGGAATGTATTTATGTATAGAGAAAGAATAAATATGTTATAGAATTTATTTATGAACACAATTTTGTGATTTAACAATTCTGATACAGGAAACTTTTTAAATTGCTACACAGCTTCTGGCACACCAACATATTTGCCCTCAATACATGCTAATATCTCATCATTATCAATTGTTTATACTCACACATAATATTAGCCCATCTAAGAATAGGTGCTACAAAGACTCGGTGAAAGGAAGCAATTTATATCGTAGCCCTTGGTCTTATTGAAACTGGCTCCGCTAGTCCTTATTTGATTGACATAATCGCCTCTTGATTTTTATACAGGTTCTAGATTAACATAATGATTGGATTCGCTGAACCTTTTTGTTGCAGTTTCTGTAAATGTTTGTTTCGTTATAGCGACAACATTCACAGATATAATGTCTTCAAAAAATTATTAGGCGTTAATTGTATATTCGTGCTACAAACTTGAAAATTGAAAATAATACTATGCCAAAACAGCAACTCATTACAATTTAAATATTGCGTAATATCTTCTAACGACCAATATGGTATTCTCATTGGCTATATTATTTTGTTTGCAGAAAATGCATGTGCTAAATTGTGTGCGTGCAACTAAGGCAAAGAAAACACAAAGTAGAGGAAGTCCAGGTTATATCTCACAATGAAAGAATGGACAAAAATCTCGAATATAAAAATTATCTTCAGTCCCACGAAAATCTAACTGCTCTAACTGTATTAAATATTTAGGTAATAAGTAGACTACAGTTGTATGATATACAGCTCCACCAATGAAAAGAATGTAAAGGTTTTTTAAAGATAACATTTTATCAAATTTGGGTTCTTTTTCTTTTTCTTCTTCTTCTTCTTCTTCTTCTTCTTCTTCTTCTTCTTCTTCCTCTTCTTCTTCTTCTTCTTCTTCTTCTTCTTCTTCTTCTTCGTCTGATTTTCTTCGACGTTCCTCATGAAATAAAGTTTGTGACATTGTGTCAAAGTTTACAGCTTTACTACGATATCTGCGCCTCTCAATCAGACACATCCGATTTCAACAGGGCATTTGTAATCCCTTACCCAGACTGTATTGTTGGAGTCTGTTTCCAGTGCCGTCATTTTCAGGGGGAGTAGGGTCTTGGTCAGTTATGAGTCACTAGCCCTGATGCAAGCAGTCAGTTATGAGTCACCTGATGCAAGCAGTCAGTTATGAGTCACCTGATGCAAGCAGTCAGCTATGAGTCACCTGATGCAAGCAGCCAGCTATGAGTCACTTGATACAAGCAGCCAGCTATGAGTCACCTGATGTAAGCAGCCAGTTATGAGTCACCTGATGCAAGCAGCCAGCTAAGAGTCACCTGATGCAAGCAGCCAGCTATGAGCCACTGGCCCTGATGCAAGCAGCCAGCTAAGAGTCCCCTGATGCAAGCAGCCAGCTAAGAGTCACCTGATGCAAGCAGCCAGCTAAGAAATACCTGATGCAAGCAGCCAGCTATGAGTCACCTGATACACGTAGCCAGCTATGAGTCACCTGATCCAAGTAGCCAGCTATGAGTCACTAGCCCTGGTGCAAGCAGCCTGCTATGAGTTGCTTTCAGCTCTTCATCGGCCCCAAATTTGTGTTCAAAGTTAGTAATTCCTTCATAGAAATTGATTGCAAATGTCCATCCGTTAATCAGGGTGCTAATGCCAAGTTTTAGATACGTCACATAAAGTCTTTCTCACAACTCCTCAATTCGGCAGTCGGCCGTTCAGTTACAGTGCGTATATTGGAATTGTAAAGACATTAACAATTTAAAAAAATCAATTCTTAGCTGGTGGCCGTAACAAAAGATGCGGCGGGTCGTAGTTTGCTGAAACTATTCTATATGATATTAATCAAAGTCTGTTATGTTCTGTTGGGAATCGATGCCACTGACCTACGGGCAATCCTATACGTCCTAAATCTTCTTCAGTAAATAGCGAAGAGTGTAGATACCGATGGTTTCAACAAACTGCTGGTTGAATGTTATCACCCCTCTGTGTACTCAGATACCCCGCTCTCTTTGACCCTGGATTTATTCCAAAATTCTACAGTCTGTGAATTGCTAGTGCGTTGCTTCCAATGTCAACATCCATGGGCCGGTTCTTGATTCAAAACATAATGTAACTCCTATCGATTTCCAAAGTCAACGCTATATGTGTTTTTGAGGAGCGGAGGTCAACAATGCGTTTACCTCAACTTGAGCTGAGCAATAAATCCACGCAAGTTTCACGGGGATCTCAGACCTACATGTCCGCTCTTCACTCACCCCGTAGTGAGCCCTTCTGAACCTCCAGAAGCATGGGTTGAAAGTTCGACAAGATGTCTATTCTCATTAAAGAAGTCCCAGAAGGTCACTGAAGTCACCATCTCCAACTCCACTCATTCTGGAAGTTGCTGTTTTGTGCAACTCCGCTCAGCCGCATCATTGGCCTTCACTTCAGGAGATGAGCCTCATCCTCATGTCTCATCTTGCAGCACCGTCGATATGTTCAAGGGCTCAATAATCCAGTGTATTGTCAAATATCAGCTGTTTAACTTTGAGCTCCGCTTTCCTTTGCACCACTTTCTTCATTTTCTGCCAACGGTTATGATGAATTGGATGTAATCTGCCATTTCATCCTTAATCTGGATCCATGAAGGCGAAACACGTATCGCAGCTTCTCTGTACGGAAATCCCTTGAGCACGTAGGACAAGTCGAATTCTTCAATTCCGAATACGTTCCAACCTTTCAGACTTTGACTTTGCTAATGTGAGAATACCTTAGCTATAACAAATACACATTTGAAAGTAAAAAACTGCCGCGAACCGGTTTTGGAATTAAATACAAAGTAATTTCTAAATGATCACTGCAGTCCTCCGCTCATAACAGCTCAGCTATCGTGGGTTCTACAAGTTTTCTCTAGATTTTCTTTAGTTATGTCAAGGGTGTAATCTCAGTTGGCAAGTGATATCCACATTTGATTTATTTCAGAATTATATTGATCTGAAATTGTATCTTTGTACACAGGGCCAACACCTATTTTCACTTACCTTATATGGTCTCTGAGATCAATATGTGACACTGACGATGATATGAACACTTTCATTCTGTGAGAATGTCCCAATAGGTCACTTATACGAGGGGCGTTCAAGTCAAACTGGGACGTTTTCTTTGCAAGGTAAATTTTTTTTCTCTTCAAATAGTCAAAATGCCATTTATGTTTCGATATATCTCCTGCGGCCTAAATGCAGTTAACCCAGCGTTTAAGTACTGCTTGGAAAGCTTCAGCGTAGAAAGATTTGTTAGTATGTCTGAACCAACCCAGGACAGCATGTTTCACTTCGTCATCAGTGCTGAAATGCTGACATCCCAGGAATTCCTTTCGGGGTCTAAATAGGTGGAAATCGCCAGGACCGATGTCTGGGCTGTAGCTGAATGTGGCAGTACCTCCCAGTCGAGTTTCTGCAGTTCCGTGAGCCGTATGAGGTCGAGCGTTATTTTGCAGGAGATGGACGTCCTTTGTAATAAAACCAGGCCATTCTCCCCCCCCCCCCCACACTCTAAATGCGTATGTACTGTTCACTGTTGATAATGGCCCCATGAGGTAGGCAATCAACATGAATTATGAAAATGCAAATGTTCATGAATAATAGTGTTCATTATACCCAGAGAAAGACTTTCTTTCTGTGCAATGCGTCGATTTTTCAGAATACGTAGACCTACAATCTGGATATTCACAGGAATAGCTGTGGTGGATTGAGAGCCCTCACGACCGGAATCATCACTCACGGATATACGGCCTTATCTAAAACGTTTACACCATTTTAATGTCTTACTGCGGCTGAGTGTCTCATCACCGTATTGTGATCGCAGTCTTCTGTAAATTTCTGCAGGTTTCATATCTTCTTTCACAAGAAACGTCATTACAACACGCTGTTCATGCAAGCACTAACAGTGTTGTTCACCCTTTTTATTTATCCATCACTTAACTGGCTCATGGCAAGTGGACCATTTAGCAGTAATAGAACACACGTGTTCCTAGCTAATGTTAGTAGTTCCAGTACGCTGTAACCCATTGAGGTAGACATATAATAAAAATCCAGGTTTGATATCAACGTCTTTAGCAGTACAACTAAACGACACCAATTGTTCAAATTCCTGGAAAAAAAACACATCAGTCATAGACTCTTATTATTTATACGAGTATATGACAATCCTATATAATATTGTTTCTATATAAAGCTGTATTTCCAGAACACCTGTGGTATGTGTCACAACAGACGACAAGTAGAACATTAAACAGAATTTGGAAAAGACATGGACTTATTTGGAAGATAAAAAGATACAAATATCACATGTTCGGAATTACCGTTAGCATTGCACATCCTGTCATTCACCTATGCCAAAAGTCTGATGCATGTCCAACAGCATTCAGGGTTTTCTATGAAAAGTCATAAATTAAACTTCACATATGATATCGAAATAATGATGTAGAAACAGAGAGAATAAGTATTTTTCCCAAAGATCTGCAGAAGAAGAGGACAATTGCGATTATGTATCGGAGACAGCACTAAACATAGGCTTACTATAGGGTGCTATAGTAGATGTAGTCAAAGGGGAGAGTTGGGGGTCAGGGAAGTATGAAATAAGTAGTGGATAAAAACAAATAAAAATGATAATCATCATCATCATGAAGTATGTCCTTTATAGAACGTCGCTCCCATCACACCATGTCTGAAAGGAACTCGTTCCCTTACAAAACCTCCAGCCTCCGCTCCTGTCATACCCAGGCATTCCTGGATATCTTGGTGCCATCGTCTTCTTGGTCTACCCCTTCTTCTTTTACCTGGCACCATACCTTCCATCACGTTTCTCTCGAGACCGTTGTGTTTCTTGATATGTCTTGGCTTGGCTTCGTTCGTTCTCAATCTCCCGCTACCTAACCTTGACACGGGCCTAAGTAGCAGAATGTAGTCCAGAGATCGGAATGCATTGTGTCGTAGTTTACAGCTTGACTGCGATTTTTGCACATGTCAGTCCAACACATCTGACTTCAGCAAGCATTTTTTGAGTACCGGATTAGCAATCCCTCTTCGATCCCTTCTCCTTAGCCAGTCTGCTCTGTTGCAGTCTGTTATCCAGGATTACTGCGTCGAGGTGAAGACGGGTCTTGGCAGCTCTGGTTTGCTGGCCCTGACGCTAGAAGTCAGCTATGGGTAGCTGACCACTGCAGCTCATCTTTATCCCGTCTCTTGATGTGACCAAAGTGTTTGCATTTTCTAGTCAAAATGGAATTGATAAACCAGTTCTCCTCTATGCTCAAATCTTGCCAAATGTCTACATTTGTCTTTTTATCTGTTCAGGGTATTCTTAGCATCTGTCTGTAAAATTTTGACTCGAAGGATTCGATTCTTTGTCTGGAAGTTTTGGTAATCGTTCATGATTTGCAGCCATAAGCTGCTACAGGAAAAACACAGGCTCTCAAGACTTTTACTTTTATCGTTTTGTTGGTGCCCTGCCATAATTTCTTCAGGCTGTTCAGTCTCTGCATTGTCATAGCTAGTCTTCTTCTGATTTCTTTCGAACAGTCACCATTTTTGTCGATTCTGGAGCCCAGATACTCAAAATGTGTAACCTGATCTATTTCCTCACCACCCACTGTAAATTTATGCTGACATTGTGTTTTATCGGTGGTCATTATCTTTGTTTTGTTTATGTTTATGAACAGATTTTGATCTGTACTATGTCCATTAACGGCTGAAAGTAGCTGCTCTAGCCCTTCCGCACTTCTTGATAGTATCACTGTGTCATCTGCATATCGTAACTCTGGAATCTCGTACCCCCCAATCGTAAATGGGTCGAAACTTTCAATGTTCTCATCTTCTCGCACATTTCTCATTATACATTCCGCATATATGTTGTACAGATAAGGTGAGAGTATACATCCCTGTCGGACTCCCTTTTGTACTGCAAACCAATCTGATGTTTGCCCAGATACTCGGACAGCGGCGTGTTTATCTTGGTATAATGTTTCAATGAGATTAACTATATGCAAAGGAAACCCCAATTCCTTCATGATTCTCCACAAATTTTGCTGTTTTACCGTGTCGAAGGCCTTAGTGTAATCAATGAAACATGTGTAAATTCCAATATGAACAGAAAATTTAAAAAGACACATAGGCCTTGAGAGAACGGTAATGGAAGGTATGGTGTCGGGCAAAAAAGGCAGATCAAGAAGGTGATGGCATCAATATGTTAAAGAATGCTTTGGCATGCCGCCACTAGAGCAGGCTGGAGATTTTGCAAGTTTCTTCAAGCATCCAGCAGAATTTTGTACATTAAATTCACATGATGAAAATTGAAGTGGACGGCACAGAGTGAACGAACGTGATCGCGATAGAAAGAAAGAGAACGAAATACATCAACCAAAATAACAGTACAGAACTGGTATACAACAAAACCATGTAGTCTTGACGGACCAGAACACCGTGCAAAAAATAACATGGTCAATCGGTCAATCATATCATAAGATGCGACTTCACCACTGCAGCTCATGCGCTGCTCAGCATCTTTATCCCGTCTCTTGATGTGACCAAAGTGTTTGTATTTTCTAGTCAAAATGGAATTGATAAACCAGTTCTCCTCTATGCTCAAATCTTGCCAAATGTCTACATTTGTCTTTTTATCTGTTTAGGGTATTCTTAGCATCTGTCTGTAAAATTTTGACTCGAAGGATTCGATTCTTTGTCTGGAAGTTTTGGTAATCGTTCATGATTTGCAGCCATAAGCTGCTACAGGAAAAACACAGGCTCTCAAGACTTTTAATATCATTTCGTTGGTGCTTTGTCACAATTTCTTCAGGCTGTTCAGTCTCAGAATCGCCATGGCTAGTATTCTTCTGATTTCTTTCGAGCGGTCGCCATTTTTGTCAATTCTTGAGCCCAGATATTCGAAATGTGTGACCTGATCTATTTCCTCGCCACCCACTGTAAATAAATGTTAAAGAAAAAACAAAAAGGGGAAAACAACAAAATTACAAACTAAAATGTTTTTATGCAAATGTGAGAAGCATAGTAAATAAAAGATAAAAATTGGAACTGTATGTAGAAGAAAAAAACCCAGATAATATAGGGTTAACAGAATCATGGTCATATGAGAACATTGCAGATAGTGAACTTAAAATAGAGGGATATACAATGTTAAGGAAAGATATGGTAGTTGGAGACAAGGCTTAAGCAGGTGGCGTTTTGTTATACTGTACAAATTCAGTTAATATAACGATCAATGATGATTTATCATGTGGTAACAAAAAAGAAAGTGTATGGGGAGAAATAGAAAGGGGGGAGGGGGGGAGGGGTGGTTAGTTGGGTGAAAACAGGGAGTGGAGTATCCTATAGATGTCCATCAAGTCAAAAAGAGGAAGATGCGGAGCTGATTAGTAGCATAGCAAAAGCAAGTGAATGGAAATTATTATTAATGGGGGATTTCAACTTTCCAGAAATAAAATTGGATATGGCAGAAGCACTTGTAGAGTCAAAATCTTTTGTTAAGTGCATAACTGGCAATTTTTTAAATTCAACATGTGGAAGCAGCCACCAGAGATAAAAACACACTCGATTTAGTTTTTACTACAGAGGAAAATGTGATTGAAAACGTTACTGTTGGGGAACTGTTTGGCTAGAGTGACCATCATATCATCAGTTGGGATCTTATTGCAGGGAAAGAAGTAAACATAAACACGGCAACATACGACTACTCTAAGGTAGATGTTAAGAAGATGAAAGAAGCAGCGAGGCGCATATTCTTGAAAGATATTGCCGGAGGAACAGATGTTGAACAAGAGTGGGAAAGTTTTAAAACAGTTCTAGAAAAGCTTAAAGAGGAATGTATTCCATGTAAGGAAATAAACACCAAGCGTAAAAAGTGGATAACTAGATTTGTAGTCAAATGTAGAAGAGCTAAAAATAAAGCATGGAAAAATATATAGAGGTAGGTAAATCAAAAGAAACATTAAGAATATTTGGACAAGCAGAACATAGCCCAGAAAGTGAATAAAACTGCAAAAATATTCGAAACAAATCCTCAGAGGACCAAGACTGATAGTAAAAGCTTCTTTTCTTATGTTAGCTATAAACAAAGAACGAAAGTCAAAGTAGGCCCTTTCATAGAAGAGTCAGCTAATCTACTCAATCAGTACTTTGGTCCAGCCTACACAAAAGATTACTGCCCCAAGATCCCAAAGCATATAGATATCTTTCAGAGATACATGAATAAAAGTAAAGTAAGTAACCCATAACATTACTGCCGTAGGGGTGTGAGGTGTTAACGATCTCACATTTCAAAGGCTCGGCTATATGAGGGCGGTAGTCATCTCCTCTTCCTCGTCGCTTTTACTTCCCGGACTGAACCGGTACCCATTTAAGGCTGGGTCGACCCGGGAGCCATTGGGGTCTGAAAAAACACTACCGCCTCAACTGGGGAATGAACCCAGGACCACTCAGATGCGAAGCCAGAGCGCTAATCACTGCGCTAACCACTGCGCTACGCGGCTCCCTCATACATAAATACAGCGGGATTAAGATCAATCTGTATTGTCAAATGTATTGAAAATTGTTTAACTGGAAGAAGTCAGAGGGTGGGCATAAATAAAGAGTACTCTGAGTAGTGTGAAGTTAAAAGTGGAGTGCTATAGGACTCTGTTTTGGGACCGATTTTGTTCTTGATATATATTAACGATTTGGATATTGATTAGGGATCTATGATTGCAAAATTTGCTAATTGCACAAAACTAATACAGTAGTATTTCATTGGAAGCAGAAGTAGATATATTGAGGTGAATTTAGATAAAATTCAAGAATGGTCTGTAAGCTGGCAAATGGAGTTTAATGTAGATAAATGTACAGTCATCCACATGGGTAGATCCAATATGGAACATAATTACAGAATGGAAGAGAACAATAATATAAAGATAGATAAGGAAAGGGACCTAAGGGTTATAATAGAGCATTTAGGTAAGGCGAGTGAGCAAGTCCAGGTAGCAGTGAAAAAGACAAATTCAAAAGTTAAATAACATAAAAAGAAATAATTAAACATAGCAGCAAGGAAGTGATTGTCAAATTGTATGAAGCAGGTATGGAGCCGTTTTCATAGTATGGATATAAACATGCTGGAAATGATACACAGAAGAGCGACAAAACTGATAGTTGGATTTCAGAAATACAGTTATGAGGAAAGACTCAGGAAAACCGGCTTACATTATCTCGAAAAAAGATGAATTCCAGGTGACTAAATTTAGATTAATAAGATAATCAAAGGAACGGATAAATTAGACTATAACACGTTCTTTCAAAATTCAACCACCTAATTATTAATTAAAGAACGGCCCAGATTAGATATAATGAAACATTTTTTTATAGTCAGAAAATGGTGAATGATTGAAATGCATTGCCACAGGAAGTAGTGGAGGCAGGGTCAATTAATGCATTCAAGAATAGATTGGATGCGCATAGATTTTTTTCGATCAGGTGAATGTAAATGAAACTGGTTGTATACAGACTGGAGAGTCTTCTAAAACAGTATAAAGACGTTAAGTTTGTATCTCCCGACACAACCTGGGGGCCCCTCTTCTCCTTCTCTCTCTCCTCTCACCTCACTCTGTTTCATTTGACTCTGTCCAACAGTCACACTACGTTTCATTTGACTCTGTCCAACAGTCACACTCTGTTTCATTTGACTATGTCCTACAGTCACACTCTGTTTCATTTGACTCTGTCCAACAGTCACACTCTGTTTCATTTGACTCTGTCCTACAGTCACACTCTGTTTCATTTGACTCTGTCCAACAGTCACACTCTGTTTCATTTGACTATGTCCAACAGTCACACTCTGTTTCATTTGACTATGTCCAACAGTCACATTCTGTTTCATTTGACTATGTCCAACAGTCACATTCTGTTTCATTTGACTATGTCCAACAGTCACACTCTGTTTCATTTGACTCTGTCCTACAGTCACACTCTGTTTCATTTGACTCTGTCCTACAGTCACACTCTGTTTCATTTGACTCTGTCCTACAGTCACACTCTTGCACAACTTTCACACGCGCCCTCATGGTGAGGCCCTTCCATTGCACTTTGGTTGGGCTAGCTTTTGAGGGCGCACAAATCTAACATAGATACATACAAACGCACACATTCATCCAAGCACTGGTTTATGCGTCCTGATATCGCCCAATGGACTACGGTCTGGGGTGGAAAATGGCGCACCTATGCCAGTAGAAACTAGTGAGGCAAACATCTAAGCAACAATAACAACAACAACGACACACGTTACCGACCTTACTCCCCGTTACCGGCGCAACCAAAATATCCACAATTTCGAACTACTGCAATACTCTTTGGGGAATGATGCAGTTGTTCACGCAAACAAGGCAAAACATTGATGAGCAGGCAACAAGCTCAGAAGAGGGGATGAACGTTGAAGTACTCTGACAACAGTATGGAGCTTCCGATAAGGCAAAAAGACCGAGTGGTAGACCTCCAATATGTTAACCTAACTTAACTTTATACTGGTTTAGAAGACTCCGCAGAGTCCTGTATACAACCCGTTTAATTTACATTATCTTGCTCTAAAAGCTATGCACATGCAATGTATTCTTAAATGCATTAATTGTCCCTGCTTCCACAAAAGAGTTGGTCTGGCCTCTTTCCCCAAAGCACACCATCCACGACAGATCAAAAGTAAAGTCGCCCACTGGACCTCCACAGCCAAGGGAAAACGATCTGATTTATGACGGAGCTGGAAAACAGCAGCGGCTCAACCGTCGCGCGGCAACGGCTCGTCAGATAATCGAGTGAGTATTTTTTTTTTTACAAGATACGCGAGGTAAACGGGTTTCTTGCTTGAAGATTTTGCTTTTGTAGCGGTTACATCTGCTATGTCCCGTTCTCCGATCCATATCTCTTAACTCCAATTATAACCTTCTGGGACTATGGAGCTTTGTTGTTGTTGTTTAATGCCCACAACAAGTAAGTTTACTATTTGTGCATCCTGAAAAGGACGTTAAGTGACTCGTTGCAGTAGTAAATGCAGTCGGACGTTGTGAACTTAAAGAATGTTTAGAAAAGAAATTATGACTGATGACACAAGATAAACTACCAGCTGGTGAAACAATGTACCAAGGGACATGTATCAGAATAAACCATCATAAGATACAGAAACATCATAACTGTAAACACATTCATTATAAACAGATGGACTAAGTGTTGCTAGGAAATATATAATAATAAGAACATTCATTATAAACAGATGGACTCAGTGTTGCTAGGAAATATGTAATAATTAACACAAGAATGACCCGCATAGGCTAAAATATTCAGTTGCAATGGTGCATGTTGTCAACTCACATACACAAAGTAATTAGAAAAAGCAATTGACGTAATTTAAAATGGATACACTGTGGGTATTGATAACATCAGCAAACAACACAACTAGGCATATAGCACTAGAAAATATGGTATAAAAATCAACACAGTAAAGACCCAGAAAATGACAGAGAACAGGAACGGGAAGAAAGAAAACACCAATGAAAGTGGACATAAATTAGAGGGATTGAAATAATTTTAATAAACAGGAAATACCTATTGAAAAAAGCATAATGACAAAAGCAGAACTAACAGAAGGTCTCTCAGAAACAGCAATAATTCGACTAATGAAAACACACAGCTTTGATCAGAATGAAAAAAACAGACCATATCAATGAAAACAGACCAAGTTAATACAAACATTGGTCCTCTCTATACGTCTATCTAATCACTGGTCCAGTGCGGTAGAAATCATGATAACTGGGAAAGAATCGTCATCAATAGCCCAGACTGGCGAAGCACTATAGCCGAGGGTGTTCTTCTTCTTCTTCTTCTTCTTCTTCCTCTTCTTCTCCGTACGCTGTCAGACGTCAACTTGAATTTCTTCGAAGAAAGCAGCTGTCATTCTGAGGCTGTCGACACTGTCATAGAGCTTGTCTAGTGTTGGCACTGGTGATGGCTACATGTACTTTCTCTGGTCCTCGTATGTCGGGTAATTTTGCAGCAGATGTTCAGCGATCATTTTCCCTGTACCACAGGTGCATTCGTCAGTGCCACCTATCTTCAGTTTATTGAATAGATGGTACCTCAGTCTGTTGTGGCCTGTGCGGAGTCTGAAGTCCACGACCTGCTCTCTTCTGTTCAACTGGTAATAGACATAATTTTTTGTGTAGCCAATATGCTGTTTCCCATTTGGCTATATATCTGGCCCTAATAAACCTTTTGGACTTCTCGTAGGTCACACTAGGATCTGGTTGTAGTAATCTTGCACCTTCTTTTGCCAGTCTGTCTGCCTCCTCGTTGCCTTGAATGATACAGTGGGACGGAACCCACTGTACCACTACTCTTTTTGGTGCGAACTGCTGGCATAGTTGACAAAGTACTGCTCTTAAATCATTAAGTTCTGAATTTTTCTGGCTTTTTAGTGCTGTAACCACGGGCAGGGCATTTGCAAACAGGACTATCTGGCTTTCATTGCTTTCGCTTGTGAGCATTGCTGCTTCTACTGCAGCCTTCAGTGCCTCTGCCTCCGCTTTGAAATTGCTTAAGAATTTTCCAGTTGCCACTGACAGTTATTTTACTACCGTTTGTTAGGCTCAGGGATACCCACCCCCTCCATTCTGTGTTGTGTTTGTTACAGAACCGTCGGGGTATGCATGGGTCCAGTCCATGCTTGGGTAGTTTTCCACTATGTACCTCAGGGTTATGTCTCTGGTTTCTTTTTCAGTCTAGCTGTTCTTGTTTCCAATACCTGGTATATTTTCTACCATCTCTGGAATGATATGCTGCTTCCAGGTGGGTTTGCGTAGAGTAGGGATGGGCTTTGGTGTTATTATGGTGTTCATAGGGTCTTCGCTCATCTTTGCTTTGGTTATTTCTTCAAAGTTTCTCCGCTTTAGTTTCCCTTTTCTAAATCTATTTAGTCTCTGATGCATTGGATGGTCTGTCAGTCTTCTTAGTTTCTCTGCTTGCTGTTGGGCTCTGCAGTCTCTTCTATCGGTCATGGATTGCAGATTTGTAATCTTTTCAAGTTCTCCAATTGGAGTTGACTTCATGCCTCCTGTTATTACTCTCATGGCTTGATTTTGAAGGTTGCTAATTTTATCAAAGTTCGCCTTTGCTGCTGTTGTCAATGCCGCAATGCCATACTCGAGAACTGGTCTCACTCTTCAAGTGTATAGTTTCTTTAGTATTCTTTCGTCTGCTCCCCAGCTTGTGCCAGCAAGTTTCCTCATGACTGCCATTCTTTGTCTTGCTCTCATTCGGTTTCTCTCGATCTGACTTTTCCATGTCATGCGCGATCAAATGTGACGCCCATGTAGTTTGGGTTGTCGTTCAGCCGCAGGTATTTGCCACGAAGACTTATTTTGGTGTTCTGTGTTTTATTTGAAAGGGGGAATATCGTACATGTTGTTTTTTCCTCATTTATTTTGACCAGCTATGAGTTTGCCCACTCCTCCAACGATGTTAGGTCCTGCTGCATCCGATTGTTTGCTACGGTGAGATTTTCTTCAGAGGTCCACACAGCCAGATCGTCTGCAAACATGGAGATGTGGACTCTTCTTGGTATATTCTATATGATGTTGTTTATATACACCAGAAAAAGTGTGGGTGACAGTACTAACCCTAAGGGTATTCCTTGATCCAGTGTCACCTTTTTGCTCATCTGCCCTTGTTATTGAACTCTGGCTGTTCTGTTTTCGAGGTAGTGGGTGATCCATCTGTACATTTTTCCAGATACTTCACTTCTTCGTAGCTTGACTTTAAGTCCCTCTTTCCACGCCTTGTCAAATGTCTTCTCTAGATCCACCCAAACCGCTACTGTGTGCTTTTTCTATTGGTAAGCATCCTCTATTTCCTGTGCTATGAGAGTGATCTGGTCCTCAGTGGATCTGTGTTGTCTAAATCCTGCTTGCTGTGGAATTAATATGTGTTTTGCATCCAGGTGCCACATCAGTCT
Source organism: Ariolimax columbianus (assembly GCA_036924085.1). Lineage (NCBI taxonomy): Eukaryota > Metazoa > Mollusca > Gastropoda > Stylommatophora > Arionidae > Ariolimax > Ariolimax columbianus. The sequence goes on from JAVGWX010000002.1 coordinate 23,803,284, forward strand.
GGTGTTTATCATACGCTCCATCAGTTTACCTACACAGCTCAGTAGACTGATAGGCCTGTATCCATTTGGATCTTCTATCTTTCTCTTTCTTTGGTACTGGTATAAGTACAGCATCTTTCCATGCCTGCGGTACAATTCCCCTTTTCCAGCTTTGGTTCAGGACTTACAGTAACTTCCTCTTTGCTATTTTGCCCAACCCTTTTAGCATTTCATTTGTTACCCCATCTGTTCCGGGCGATTTCTTTTTCTTTAAAGTTCTCATGGCTTCATTAATTTCATTCATGGTTAGTTTTGCCATCATGTGCTCCTCTGGTGCAATCTTGATGTTATCGTGGCTATTTTGTTTTTCACTTATGTCTGTATGCCTGTCTTTAGGGACATCAATGTGGTTTGTTCTGGCATAATGCTCGATAAAAGCATTTGCTGCTTTTTTTCCAGTAAGCATGTTGTCGCCCTGCTTGATGGTAATTTGTTTATTTGATGGTATTTCGTCGTTCATGGCTATGACTAATTTCCATAGTTTGTTCCCTTCTTTATCTAAATTGAGGCTTTCTGTTTTGTTTTTTGCAACTGTCTCTTGTTATTTGGTTCAGTGTTCTTTTGTATTTCGCAGTGATGGCCTTGAGGGAGACATTTGCTTCAATAGATTGCGCTCTCTCTGCCGTGTTCCTTGCATTTTTGACTTCATCCTCAGCTTTCTGCAGTTCATGATTCCAATATGGATTAGAGTTTTTCCTTGCCCCTCTTGGGTGGCTGCTTGCAGTATTGCTTTGCTTAGGCTTTCCACCATAGGTTTCATATTGTTATTTCGTGTGTTGATAGTTTCACACAGTCCTTCTGTTAGCATTCCAAATCTGTCCCAGTCGGCTCGTCTGTAGTTTCAACGTGGCAGCGGCTTTATTGCCTGTGGGCCTACTTCCATTATCTAGCCTAATTGGCATGTGGTCGCAACCTGCCAATTGGTCGAGCACCTGACGATCTATTTTGTGATGGATATCCCCCGTGGAGAAGGCCAAGTCTGGAGTGGAGGTAGTATGCCATCTTCTGGAATAGAAGCTAGGACTGTCGTCCGGCCTATTGATAAGATAGAGATTTGTGTCTATCTCCCAGTCTTCCACTTCATCACCTCTGCTGTTTGTGTCTGAATATCCCCATCTCTCCGGGTGACTGTTAAAGTCTCCAACCACTAGGCAGCTGGAGTCCTTGATTTCCATACTCGAGAGCGGCAGGTCTTTGTTTGGTGGGCCATACAGGTTGAAGATACAGATTTTCGTTTCTTGTGTCATTATGTCGACTCCTACAATTTCTGCTTGTCCGATGTGATTTACAGATACTGCGCTACTTGGTATGCAGTTACGTGTCAGTAACAGAGCACCTCTTTTGTGACCTTCTCTATCAAGTCGGAAGGTCTGGTATCCTCTGATTGCAAATCTGTGGTTATTGTTGAGGTGCGTTTCTTGGATGGATGCCACGTCTATCTTGCTTTTGTGCACTCGATTTGTTAGGGAAACCTTTTTGTTAAGGACTCCCTCCGCATTCCACTGTAGTATTTTAAGGGTCTTGGGTTTTTGGTCAATAGCTCTTGCTCCATCTCCCTATGCTTTGACTATACCGCACATGGGTGGGTGACCTCCAGTTGCGTCAGTTGGGCCCCTTCGAGGCGTGAGGCCCGGCACTCAATCTGCATGGTGGGACTCCACAGGATAAGCACCGTACTGCCTTCTTTTAAATTGTGACGTCATCATACAGCGATGTACGTTGCACTGTTTCGTTAGGCCTGTGGCCCAGTGCATCCGATTTCAACAGGCGTTTCTGTAAGGTTGCCCTCCTTAGCGATTGGCTGTCCCCAGCCCATCTGCAAGGCAGCAGTTGTTTGAGATCAGAGTTGTTTCTCTTAGGAACGTTGTCTTGCAGGACTATCGAGTCTTCCCCACTCGGGTCGAAAGGGTAATGATGATGATATGATGAACTTATGTACAAATTTTTCAAGTATCCCCGAAGAGAGGCAGTCCAGTGTGTCTGTGTCCCAGTATCGTCACGTCCTGCCAGAAACGTAGCATATACATGTGAGTGGGGTATCTCCTTGCTCCCCTTTAGTATTCTCGGCTCCTCTGCAGTGATCGTACGCCTAGCTTTCCCCGCCACCTGGGAGGTTGTCACAAAGGGGCAGAGGTGCAATGTCTGCTGGCCTGCATCTCTTCTGCGTCCATTGGGATGACTGATAGAAGACGAAGGTAAAGAGCGAGGCAAGAATGCATTTAGCCAAGAAACAAGCTTGGGCAGGGCACGGAGATGTTGTTCGTCTGGTGTACGAACAAATCTCCTGGTCCAAGGCTGAGTCTCAACAGGTCGCAGTGAGGTGGCTGCTCTACTGCTTACGACACCCCGAGCGAGAACTAAGTCGTCTACAAATGATTTCACATCCCAACGCCACATGGGGTGAATAGCGGACAGGTCCCCGCCCGCTGTGATCGGAGGGACGGCAGAGACCTCTTTCTGCGGCTCGATCAGGTCGAGCTGAGGTGCGAGCCCTAGGTCCCAACCATATCGTTGCCTCCCGACGCAGTGGTGCTAAGAATATCGTCGCATATCCGGGAGGGATTCTGACTTAGAGGCGTTCAGCCATAATCGCCGAGGGTATTCAGAGACATGAGCCATCAAGAATAAATGAGCCTATCGAGAAACGTTCGCACCGGAAATCAGCTCACATAAATCCTTCTTCAACCACGGTAGAAGGTGGTGTGCAATTCCCTTGTACTATGTGCATCAGATAATTCAGGGCGCTGATTGGTTTATTTGGCTATCTTGGAACTCATGCGAAAAGTGAATGTTGACAAAGTGGTCCTCATCGATTACGATGGACGAACAACACATGTGTGTGAAACAAGCACTTTCACTAAAGAATTGAAACAAAAAATGTGTAGACAATAGGCAAAATATGCTTCAGACAGACCCCTGGAATAACATTAATTAATCAAATCTCAAATGTCTTTAAAGGAAATAATATCAAACAAGAATATCGGAAAATATAAACATATTCACGGTTGCAAAAAAACAAAAAAACAATAAAAAAACTGGCATACTGTATTACGGTATTACAATATGTCAAGATCAAATGGAATACATAACACTATGATGTGATATAGCAAATTGTCTAGGGAACGATGAATAAGAAAAGACAGGATACGCTGGACATATAATATTCAGAAATGGATGGGGGTAAGCCTTGATAAAGATGGAAATACTGGCAATCGGCAGACTGGAGTAGGAGTAGCACAAACAATTCACGATACAATGAGATGTGGTATCACAACAATCTTTTCCGTCTCAGAAAGAAGAATACACCAGAAACAGATGAATGGAGAACACTTTTAACAGCGGCATCGATTGCCGACAAATAGTGGGTTAGGGGTGGTGCATGATGCATGTCTCTTAGCCTCTCAGGTCCAAACCTACCTCAACTACACGAGTGGGGAACCCTCTTCATTTTAGTAATCCACCTGAAAGTTGGGATTTCAACCCCAAGCGGGAAGCTGGCTGGGATAGCAGACGAGGTTCAAGCGAAACAATTCTTTCTCCATCCAATTGGGTTAGGAATTGGACGATAATGGGCCAGGAGGTGCTCCGGAAACCACAATATCACATCCATCTCAGACTATAAGGACACGCACAAGGTTAAATAACAATCGTGATGGGGCTCGCTATATATGTAGCTCCACTAGGTGCAGCGCAGACATCAGAGCCCACCATCAGTAGCGTGAGAACCCTCTGGGTCGTTTTACAGGAACAAGAAATGACGGAGGAGACCCAACGACACAGAAAGGGAGAATCCGGAAACACTTGTTACAATGCACTGGCATGCAGAGGAAGACAACATGGAACGGGTTAGGTACAACAGGCAGACTCCATTAGAAATTCCTATTTGAAACGCAAGTAGGTGTTTGTTTTTTCCAAGAGTCTTTTGAAAGCAGACCTATCCTTCAAAATTAGAGGATACTAATGGTTCAGATCCGTCAGACAAGACAGATGGAAAGGAGGAGTAGCCATCCTTGCAAAAGAAAGTACCTAAAAGGTAGCATCTATGGATGGAGCTGAGTTTCATCAGCTCCACCTTAAAATTGACCCGAAGAGAAATAAATATACCTTCAGACCTATTATTGTCTAAACGACAAACCCCTGAATCATGGCTCCATACATGTACCGACCAACAACAACTTTGTAACAGTCGAAAAATGGAATAATCATTCTCAGGGATGGGGTTTGAACCATCTTGATAACAGGGCTGTGGTTTGAATCATCTTGATCACAAGGGTGAAGAGGTTGAAGCCTGGTAAGATGATCATTCCATAACCTTTGATAACATTGCAACAAACAGTCCTACCTTTTACTCCAGAAGATGGCGAACAACATCCACTCCAGATCTTGTATTTGTCACCACATATACAGATGGACTCACAACTAAAGAAGTAGGAGATCAGCATGGAGGAAGAAACAATCGTCCAATCTTTCTCTTTCTTCACAGTGTAACTTTCAATAAAAAGTACTGAGGAATTCATAAAGCACAGCAATGGAGCAACGAAATATGCGGTTATCACTATAACAGATAAAGAAGGTCTTATATAATTGAACAATTTGTGCCAGCAAGCATACCTTTTTAAATACCTACTATAGGGGACGGCGTGGCCTAGTGGATAAGTGGCACGGCTCACAATCCGAAGGTGCTGGGTTCGATCCCCATCACAGCACCTGCCGTTACCCCGGGGAAGCAAACCCTTAGAAAATGCAGGAGGAAGCAGACCCTTACATAAAATGCATGCTGAAGTCGGATGCATTGGGCCGACAGGCGCAAAATAAAAAAAACCACAGTGCAACGCACACCGCCTTGGGGATTAGAGAAATAAGGCGAACGCAAAAAAAAAAAAACAAAAAAAAAAAAAAAACAAAAAAAAAAAAAACATCTATGGTGGATACTTCTGGAAACGTGTGGTACTGTTCTAAATTAGAATGTCATTTCCAACTGTTTGTGCCTCTTTCATCATTTGTATTGGTTTCTTTCTTCGTCTTAGGCATTCCTCCATTCGTTCGGAAAAAGACGTTGGGACGTCATAGTTCACATCAGGTATGTGATATCTGCAGCTCCTATTTGTATTGAGTTTGACTGAAGTTCCTCACACATTTCGCGCTAGAACCAGTGCCTGATTAACGCGAGGACTGAGCGAACTGCAGCTCATGGACTGAAAATAAAGGAGTTGAGGGCTCACCGGCTTCGCCTCATACCATACATAGTTTAAAAATATTTAATTAATTTGATTAATTTGAGCTTATCAGTCGATTCAAACTGCTGATGTTTCCCATGTTGACACTATCATTGTTATATATATTCCTCCTATAGAGATTGCTGTTGTTTCGAATACCCACAATGAGCAGGTCTGAAAAGGACGTTCAAAGACGGGTTGCAGTAGTTGTCATCACATCCCGAGTGTGCTGATGATGGTGGAACGGGGTCGTCCAGGCCGTTGTGCTATGTTTGGCTCATCTGCGTGTCGTTCACTACTATGAGGATCACGTTGATATCTCACCTCGTTAGCCAGGCTGCCATAAAAACAGCCCGTTTCCATGGAGGGCTACGAGGAGGCCAAGGTGCGGGTCTTGGCCAGTATCTTTTGCCTGACCCTGACTAACATATCTGATCAGTATATTTTGCCTGACCCTAACATATCTGATCAGTATATTTTGCTTGACCCTGACTAATCAGTATATTTTGCCTGACCCTAACATATCTGATCAGTATATTTTGCCTGACCCTAACATATCTGATCATTATATTTTGCTTGGCCCTGACTAATCAGTATATTTTGCCTGACCCTAACATATCTGATCAGTATATTTTGCCTGACCCTAACATATCTGATCAGTATATTTTGCTTGACCCTGACTAACATATCTGATCAGTATATTTTGCTTGACCATGACTAACATGTCTGATCAGTATATTTTGCCTGACCCTAACATATCTGATCAGTATATTTTGCCTTACCCTAACATATCTGATCAGTATATTTTGCCTGACTCTAACATATCTGATCAGTATATTTTGCCTGACCCTAACATATCTGATCAGTATATTTTGCCTGACCCTAACATATCTGATCAGTATATTTTGCCTGACCAGACGTTAGCCTTCCTCCCATCCTAGCGAGGTAGTACCAGTTAAACGCTTTCTAACTTTCTTTGTACTGGAAGATCAGACTGGTAACAATGTGGCTGAGCTTATACTGGGCTTCAGAGAACTTGAAACTGATTTCAGTAAATGTAGAGGACAATCATATGACAGTGCAGTCAATATGACTGGAAAACATAATGGCGTTTAACAAAGGTTTTTTGGAAAAAAACAATCCGAAAATGTGTTTTCCATGTGCTGGCCGTTTTCCAAGTCTTTCTCACTCTCGCCTGAATGTAATGAATTTGATTGAAGACCTAACTAATAATTACTGAGATGTAAGGAGATGTTAAACTATAGGTTGAAAATCTGCTGTATATACTGGGATGAAAACAAGGAGATGTTAGACGACGGAATGCTGTAGAAACTTACTTACTTAGTCGCTCCTCTTCTACCGTGAGGTTTAGAGGTTTGGCAAAGAGAGCGCCACACTGCTCTATCCGCCGTCTTTTTCCTGGCCTCTTTCCAATCCAGTCCTCTATCACTTAGAGACTGTCGTATGTTGTCTTCCCAACGTACTTTGGGACGTCCTCGGGGTCTGCGTCCTTGACTTTGTATCTCCCATGACCGCTTTGGTATCCGATCTTCTTCCATTCTACAGACATGGCCAAACCACTGTAGTTGGGACTGCTCCACTTGTGTCTGCAGGGGCTGAACTTCAAGATTGCTACGTATTGTCTGGTTACGGATCTTGTCCCTTTTCGTCAGCTGAACCGAATTTCTTAGGCACCTCATTTCTGAAGTTTGAAATTGCCTTTCTCGGGGTGTAGTCATTGCCCATGACTCACATCCATATGTCAGGACAGGCACATAGGTCGAGCCTTATACATCCATCTTTGTTTTCCTGCTTATTTCTCTTCTACTGAGGAAACCTCTGTTTATTGCATGGAAAAGTCTACCTGCTGCTGCCCTTCGTGCAGTTAACTCCTCTTTGATTCCACCCCTGCTGTATATTACCACTCCTAGATATTTAAAGTTGCTAACCTGCTCCATTGTTCGTGTTCCAAGGGTTATCTGGTGTCTCTTTTCATCTCTGGCGATCACCATGGTTTTTGTTTTGGAGTTGCTGATGTGCATTTCTCTCTTCTTCAACTCTTCTTCCCAGACCTGCAAGTTTATCTGGAGATGTGCTTCGGATTCGTAATCAGGGCCACACCATCTGCAAATGCTAGTTCCGATATGTAACTTGGTCTCATCTTCCAGTACCCTACTTCATACTTTTTTGTCCGTTCCTTGTAGGCTTTGATGACTTTATCCATGAGGAGTATGAAAAGGTACGGTGATAGAATGCCCCCCTGTCTTACTCCGCTGGTGGTCTTGAACTCTCCTGACTTTTGATTTGATGTCCGCACATAATATCTGCATGTTTTATAGAAACTCTGTATGGCAGAGATCAGGGATCCTGGGATGTTCTTCCTTGTCAGGCACTCCCAGAGTTTGTCCCAAGGAACTTTATCAAATGCTTTCTCCAAATCCAAAAAGCAGAGATGCATCTCTTTATCATATTCAAGAGCCTTTTCACTTAGCTGTCTGAGTGTAAAGATAAGGTCTTGAGTACTTCTGTTTGCCCTAAACCCACATTGAGTTTCATCCATATTTGGCTCTGCTAGACCTCTTAATCGCCGTTCTAGAATCCTAGAGTAGACTTTCCCGGGGACACTGAGAAGGCAAATACCTCTGTGATTTTCACATTGTCGATTGTCGCCCTTTTTAAATATTGGTATTATTATTGCAACCTCCCAGTCTCTTGGTATCTTCTTGTGGCGCCAAGCTGCCTTGAGAATCTTCATGAATAGTATCTCTCCTGTCGTTCCCATGTATTTAACCATTTCTGGTGTTATACCATCAAGTCCTGCTGCTTTACCAATCTTAATTTTCTCCAATGCTACCTTTAGTTCTTCCATTGTGATATTCTCGTTTCCCTCCATGGCTCCCTCTTCTTTAATTGAGACTGTTACTTCTAGAGCTTGGTTTTCCTCCACTCCAAGGAGATCTGAGAAATATTTTTTCCATCTTTACATTACCTCTTCTGGGGAAGTGGACTGCGCACCTTGTTTATCTTTAACAAATTTCAGGGGGCATTCCTATTCCATCCTCATGTTCTTTAAGGTCCTGTAGAACATTTTCTGGTTTTCTCCAGCATTATTTTCCAGTTTCTCTCCAAATTCTTCCCAGGATTTCTGTTTGGCCTTGAGCACAGACGCCTTTGCTTCTGTTCTAAAATTTACATATTCTTTATATTTCTTTGTTTGTTCTTCTGTATTCCTAGCCCCTAGGTATTGCTTCCATGCCTTTTTCTTTTCTCGTATTATTCTTTTCACTTCTTCTGTCCACCATGGTGTACTCTTTCTCTTCCACCCTTCTTTGGTTTGACCGCATGCCTCTACTGCAGCCTCTTTGAGGATGTCTTTGAATTTTACCGAAAGCATTTCCATATCTTTTTCAGATTCCTCTATCATTTCTATTGCTGTTGTTATGAGCCCTTGGTATCTCCTCTTAACATCTGGTTCTCGTAGTTTGTAAGCCTTAATTTTATTTTCTCCTCGTGTATTATGTTTCATGCTTGCTGATGGGTGTTGCCTGGCTGGATATTGTTTTTCAATTTCTCTCTTAATTTTAACTAGGTAGTGGTCGCTTCCTATCTCTGGTCCTCTGAACACTCTAGCATCCTTTACATACTTGAAATCAGTTTTCCTCACTATTGCATAGTCAATTATGGATCTTTCATTTCTTGCCGGCTCACATCTTGTGTAGGCATGGATACGCTTGTGTGGAAACCTTGTATTTGTAATGACAAGGTTTTGTTCTCTGCAGAATCTCAGCAGTCGTCTTCCACTGTTATTTAAGACATCTTCTCCATACCTACCAATGACTCTATCCCATCTAGAATAGTCGTTTCCAACTCTTGCGTTGAAGTCTCCAAGGAGAAGTATTTCATTATGGCAATCGTCAATGGTCCTTTGAAGGAGCTCATAAAATTAATCTTTTATGTCATCTTCGTTTGGTGCATACACAGTGACGATATCCATTTGATTATCCTCCTCTTGTAGACTTAGAACCATCAGTCGTTCTGAAATGAATTTCCATCCTTTAATATTTGCTTTGTTGTTACTATTCACTATACAGCCAACCCCTGCCCTGGCTCGTTCACTCATGGGAACTCCGCTGTAGTATAACATGTTGCCATCATGGTCCAGAACGTCCTGTCCCTTTTTCTTTGTTTCTGTAAGTGCCAGGACTGTCAATTTTGCTCTCTTCATCTCCTCTATTAGTTCATGTTCTTTTCCGTTAATACTTCGCACATTCCATGTTCCGTAAATCGTGGTCCTTATTTCTCGCCTGTTCGTCGCCGTTGAGGTCAGTCCGGTTTTCTCTATATTTTGACTTGTAATCGTGATTAACCTGTTGTGTCTTTGCATGGTGGAGGGGCTGCCTCCTTACAGCCTCCATGCCTGCCGACCCGTTTTTGTCCAAGGCTGCTTATTTATTCGCAGCTAACCTCCAAATTAGGAGGCCTTTCAGCAATCCGCAACCCGGCTGGCGCGCCTGGTAGGAGGTAGGTTCCTCCTCCAGGTATCTGCTGTAGATACTGGGATGAAAACAAGGAGATGTTAGACGACGGGATGGATATCTCCTGCAGATACTGGAAGAATTGTTATTCATTTTCGTCCATCACCAATGAATACATTTCCTAGACCAATTTCATCAAGTTAGTAAGGCCCTCCAAAGTTTATAAATTTAATTAAACACATGTGCACACATTTACAGCACAATATTGCAGTCAGGGTGCATAAAACAATCGATGAAATTGGACAGCAAGCAAAAAAAAAGGCTGAGAATAGATAACAAGCAAAACAATGTTAGGACACACCTCCACGCGGTGATCCTGGATAAGAGGCTGCAGCAGGGCAGACTGGCTAAGGAAAAGGGATCGAAGAGGGAATGCTAACACGGTACTAAAAAAATACTTGCTGAAGTAGAATGTGTTGGACCAAAAGGTGCAAATATCGCAGCCAAGCTGTAAACTACGACACAACGCATTCCGTTCTCTGGACTACATTCTGCTACTTAAGCCTTTTCAGGGTTTGGTAGTGGGAGATTGAGAACGAACGAAGAAGAAGAACAATGTTGGGACAACGCCATAAGAACTTTATCCAAGGGCCAAGTTTAGGAAACATTTATTTATCGCTGCATTTGATGCTCTTGAAGCCAACAAAGACAGAAGAACAACAGTGAATAGGAATTTAGCTAACAAGTATTCAACGCCGATATTAGTCTAGTCAATAAAGTCCTTCCCTTCAAATTATACGTCAAACAAGCTCACTCTGATAAGATGATTTCAGCAGCCCCCATTCCCCAAAGAAATTTATCAAATAATATTCCCGGAGAAATGTTAGACAGCGTTTCCAAGTAGGGAAACAATTTTCAGACTCGGCTTGTTTTTATTTGGTAACTAACTGTATTGGAGAAATATCAATTTCTAGACTAAAAAATGCTTAAATGTGATCCGCGGTCAAAGATCGGTTGTCTGATCTGAGCATTCTCTGATAAACAGCAAATTCACAATTGCAATGTCGTAACTGAAGAATGTACGTTCTCGAAAGAAACTCTTTGTGTTTTTGTATTTAGTGTAATGTTGAAACATGGCTGTGAAGGTTATACATTCATAAACAATATTTTGAGTCATAAAATTGATCTCAGCCATGTTTAATGAATTTTAAGTAGCAGAAGAGAATAAGATCTTGTTTCTCATGATCAGATTTTATTCCTGCAAAAATATCCGGACAAAGAGGAACTATACAGAACGGTCGAGTTTATCACGGGAATACATTTAACGGTATAAACGTCAAAGTTAGGATCACAAGAAAAATAATGCATTTGTAGAATGCCTTCAAACTGACAAACTAGAAATAATCCAGTTAGCTCAGATTATTAGTCGGTCACAAACGACATACGGCATAAAAGACAATCTGTGGTCGACAATAGGACACATTGTCATCCCAGGTAACGAGACAGCAAAAAACATATTTAAATAGCAATAACATGCAGATAAAGAGAATTATACCTTGAGCCAACCGCATCATCAACTACATCAACTACCACTGCATAAACACGTCAATACTTTTATATAGGATCTATACAAAGATGTGTGCTACAACGCTGGCTACCACGTGCTCCTTCCAGAAGGAAGTGAGTAGGATGAACGTAACTACTTTGATCGTGACTATTTATGTCAACCATTCCTGCAGGTGTCACTAGCCTTCCTCTTTACAACTTGTATATTTGTGTTATCGATCAGTTAACTTGTATATTTGTGTTATCGATCAGTTAACTTGTATATATGTGTTATCGATCAGTTAACTTGTATATTTGTGTTATCGATCAGTTAACTTGCACTATTTGTGTTATCGATCAGTTAACTTGCACTATTTGTGTTATCGATCAGTTAACTTGCACTATTTGTGTTATCGATCAGTTAACTTGCACTATTTGTGTTATCGATCAGTTAACTTGCACTATTTGTGTTATCGATCAGTTAACTTGCACTATTTGCATTCTGGACATTCTTGCTATTGTTTTGTTCAACATAAGATAATAACCCAATTCATCAGCGTATGCTATTCTGCTCGTTGTTTCTATATATACCCACTTTATGCCTTTCAACATTACAAATGTTCTAACATAGTTTTTTAACGCGAACGCCGAATTTCTATAAATGTGCTAACAGTGCTTAGTTTGTGATTTGTCAGAGAGATTTGTGGTGTTAATATGCAAATCGACTTGTTTGTATGTAAAGTAGGGCCTTGTTGACGTGGACCTGCCTGACCTTGACATTAAATACATAATAATGATGGAGGTCTCCGACTAGTGTTTCCAGGTACAATTAGGTTATGTAACACGAGTGGATCCGGGTGCCCTAATTTGTCAGAAAAGATAAACACCTTTTTGAACTAACGTGAATGTCATTCCTAATTTTATTCAATAGGTGTATCAAGTCTCCACATGAGTTGATATCCTCACAGGAAGCCTGTCACAAAGAAATCAAAGCGGTGGTTTCTGTAGCACTTTGTTTCAAGTGATGAAGCAACAAGTTTAATTCGCAACCTTACTATGTCATCTTGTGCGACATATTATTTCAATTTCTGGGCGTGAGTGATGCGCCGGGCCACACCATTCGAATGTGCTTGTCAGACAAGTCGAATAAGGAAGGTTGTGTGCAATCTTAGAATAAAATGGTGGGGAAAGGCAGTATTTCTGAAGAACAGGTCGTGCGTCCACTGGAAGTGAATCGCCAACCAATGGTCTTCCCCTGCCACCCAGCTCTCACCTGTGGCGCCAAGGAGTTGTGACATGCGTGGCAGCCACACTTAGGGGCACAGCTCTGACTGACGGGTTACACCAGGTGAAGCTAGCCGGAAGAGGGGGAGTGGGAGAGGGTGGGGCGGGGGTGGTGGCACTCATCTCTCAATGAGATAGTGTTGTCTACTTAAGCATTTGGATACTTTACTCTGCAGAATGTGCAGACGAAACCATTAGCTGTTTCAATGGATATAAAATCAACTCAGAAACGATGTGTGGGAGACAGAGAGCACGGCGAGACAACTACAACGCCATGATTATCTGCTGCATCCTCTTATATCTCCAGCCGTAATGGCTACATCTTGCAGAACGCTGAGGACAGGACAGTGAAGCTGACGACCAGCGCAACTGATCTTCACTGAAATCCAAGTACAGCGAAAGTTACAGCCTCAATGCTGTCGACATTTCAGCTTGTGGTGGTCACCCTATAGCAACAATGACACAAAAATATATTACATGTCCTTTGCAGAATGTCGCTCTTACAACTACCAACATATTTGACTGTTATACGTTTCTTACCAACTGTATAGTTCAGTAGGTTGTCATTACTTTCCGTACGCGGAGAAGGGATAGCACTATAAAAAAACCATGTCTGCTAAACTGCATACGGTGGGATTCGCACCTGGCCGGTTGGAATTGTGGAACCGAGTTGTACCTCTAGGCCACTCTGCCTCTATTATAATAACAATAAGTCAAAAAATTAGAATCCCATGAGACCTGCAACTCTAAATTACAATATAAGCTATACAGATAGGGTGACGCTGTTGTTGTTGTTTAATGCCACAATGAGTAAGTTGACTCTTTTGTGCACCCTGAAAAGGACGTCAAGTGGCGGGCTGTCGTGGCTTTCCACACACACCGAGTAAGCGGATGAAAGTGGACCACGGCCCTCCACGCGGATGTGCTATGGTTGGCTTCATCTGCGTAGTGCTCACAACGGGATTACATAGATCTGCATGTCGTCAGTCACGCTGTCTTGAAAACAGCCTTTTTCTAAGGAAAGCTACACGGAAGAGAGATTGTGGTCTTGGTCAGTGTATTGACCCTGACGTGACGTCCTGGTCAGTATTTTGTACCTGGACTAGCGTTCCAGTTCCCCAAAGGGTAACGTTAGTTACAAAACTAACTACTGCATACGCATGCCCACAACAAGCAATGTTTCAATTGATCTACTTCCTGCTGGTTCCAACTGGAGCACACTGATACAGCGGCCGCTCTATTTACCAGGCAAATAGTAAGACCACCCACAGAACAAGAAGTCAACATAAATTCAAATAATGGGCTGTGGAGAAATAGAACTGGTTCCGAACTTCGAATATCTTGGCTCCAGAATTGTCAACAATGGCGACTGCTCAAAAGATATCAGAAGGAGACTAGCAATTGCAATCCAGATGCTACACAACCTGAGAAAACTGGCAGAATACCAACCTACCAACAAAAGTGAACATTTTGAGAACCTGTGTTTTTTCCGTGGCTGCATACGACTGCGAAACAGGGACAGTTACCCATACTTCAACAAAGAAAATCGAGCTGGACATAGAGGAGAACTGGTTTATAAATTCCACTCTCTCTCATGTAGCATGTCCTTTGTAGAACGTCGCTCCCATCACAGTCTGTCTGAAAGAAACTCGTTCCCTTGCCAAAACTCCAGCTTCCGCCACTGTCATACTCAGGCACTCCTGGATATCTTGGTGCCATCGTCTTCTTGGTCTTTCCCTTCCTCTTTTGACTGGCACCATACCTTCCATCACCGTCCTCTCAAGACCGTTGTGTCTCTTGATGTGACCATAGTATTTGCATTTTCTAGCCAAAATGGAATTGATAAACCAGTTCCCCTCTATGCTCAACTCTTGACGAATGTCTACATTTGTTCTTTTCTCTGTCCAGGGTATTCTGAGGATCTTTCTGTAACATTTTGACTCGAAGGATTCTATTCTTTGTCTAGAAGTTTTGGTAATCGTCCATGCTTCACAGCCATAAGCTGCCACAGGAAAAACACAGGCTCTCAAGACTTTTACTTTTATCGTTTTGTTGGTGCCCTGCCATCATTTCTTCATGCTTTTCAGTCTCTGCATTGCCATAGCTAGTCCTCTTCAGATTTCTTTCGAACAGTCACCATTTTTGTCGATTCTGGAGCCCAGATATTCAAAATGTGTAACCTGATCTATTTCCTCACCACCCACTGTAAATTTATGCTGACATTGTGTTTTATCGGTGGTCATTATCTTTGTTTTGTTTATGTTTATGAACAGATTTTGATCTTTACTATGTCCATTAACGGCTGAAAGTAGCTGCTCTAGCCCTTCCGCACTTCTTGATAGTATCACTGTGTCATCTGCATATCGTAACTCTGGAATCTCGTACCCCCCAATCGTAAATGGGTCGAAACTTTCAATGCGGCTTGTTGATCTTGGTATAATGTTTCAATGAGATTAACTATATGCAAAGGAAACCCCATTTCCTTCATGATTCTCCACAAATTTTGATGTTTTACCGTGTCGAAGGCCTTAGTGTAATCAATGAAACATGTGTAAATTCCAATATGAACAGAAAATTTAAAAAGACACATAGGCCTTGAGAGAACGGTAATGGAAGGTATGGTGTCGGGCAAAAAAGGCAGATCAAGAAGGTGATGGCATCAATATGTTAAAGAATGCTTTGGCATGCCGCCACTAGAGCAGGCTGGAGATTTTGCAAGTTTCTTCAAGCATCCAGCAGAACTTTGTACATTAAATTCACATGATGAAAATTGAAGTGGACGGCATAGAGTGAACGAACGTGATCGTGATAGAAAGAAAGAGAACGAAATACATCAATAAAAATAACAGTACAGAACTGGTATACAACAAAACCATGTAGTCTTGACGGACCAGAACACCGTGCAAAAAATAACATGGTCAATCGGTCAATCATATCATAAGATGCGACTTCAGCAAATATGCACAAGACAACCAAATATAAATATACAACTCAAATATCCAAGACAGAAGACCATCTACTGTCTAGAGAACGACTGCCGCAATGCAGAGACATTTGCAAGTAATCTGCATAACTGAATTACCTGTTGCCGTCTAGGAAAATTTATATGTTTATTGGTTGGAAAGTTCGTACATGATATAGAAGGTCAAAGGCTCCACAGATGTCAGCTGAATTAAGATATTGCAAAATCTATATCGTTGAACTGGCTGAAACAGACGAAACGGAGTTCAAAAGAAGAACTTGGAAACGTATGAAATGCTGCTGTCCTCATGGTACAATGAAGAAGGCGTACACCAGAATGAAAGTGTGATCCTAATGATATCTAAAGAGGTACAAACTACATTTATAGAATGGGAGGTGGTAGACTCCATAATAATAGTAACTACTTTCCAAACTGCAAAAAAAGGCGCTAAAGATAAATTTTTTCAATGTTATGCAACCACAGAAACCAAGAAAACTAAGTTAAAAAAGTATTTTACATCAGACCAGAATTACATGGATATAGGCTGAAGTTACAATCTAATTTTGATGGATAACATAAAATGCCAAGTTTTGGAATGATAATTTCGGTTTCGAAGAGATCACGGATAAACATGGAATCGTGGACTAATAATGAGTTGGTTGTTTATGGATATGCAAAAGGGATATATTAAATCAACTTTTGATTGATGGTAGGATGAGCGATGGCTTCACATAGAATAATTCGAACGACAACATGGTGGTCCCTGGACTTCAGAAGTAAAAAAACCAGATTGATTATATATATATATATATATATATATATATATATATATATATATATATATATATGTATATGCACACACACACAGACACAAACACTCGCGCGCGCACGCACTCACCCACCCAGCTAGTCAGCCACCAAAACACACACACACGATAATTTAAATCATGATTACACCATGTAAGGGTGTATACTTAAAACTTAAACTTAACGTCTTTATACTGGTCTAGAAGACTCTGCAGAGTCTGTATACAACCAGGTCCATTTACATTACCTTGCTCTAAAAGCTACGCGCATCAAATCTATTCTCAAATGCATTAATTGTCCCTGCCTCCACTACTTCTTGTGGCGATGCGTTCCAAGTATTCACCACTCTCTGACTAATAAAATATTTCCTAATATCTAATCTGGACCTTTCTTTAGTTAATTTGTAGCTATGCTTTTTTGTTCTTGTAGGTGTTTGAATTTTGAAATTTTTGTGTAATATTCTAATATATCCGTTTCTTTGATAATATTATAAACCTATATTAAGTCCCATCGAATTCTTCCTTTTCTAGTCACTGTAGGCTGGTTTTTCTGAGTCTTTCCTTATAACTGTAATTCTGGATTCCCACTATAAGCGTTGTCGCTATTCTTTGGATTTTTTACAGTGTATGTCTCCTCTACGATAATGACTCCCCACCTGTAATTAGTACACCAATCTATGGCTAATCTAACTAATTTTATAAACTGTTTGACTATCACTTCCTTGCTCCTATGTTTAATATTTCTTTTTATCATACCTAACATGGGGAGGAAGACTAACGTCTGGTCAGGCAAAATATAATGATCAGACATATTAGTCAGGGTCAGGCAAAATCTACTGATGACACATGTTAGTCAGACTCAGGCAAACATTACTGGCAAAGACTTTCACCTCCTCTTCCTAGTTGCCCTCTCTGGAAACGGGCTGTTTTCATTGCAGCCTGGCTAACGAGGTGAGAGATCGACGTGATCCTCGCAGTAGTGAGTGACACGCAGATGAAGTCAAGTATAACACGACCGCCTGGAAGAACCCGGCCCACCTTCATCAGAGCGCTCGGGTTGTAAGGAAAGCAACTGCAATCCGATTCGCAAATAACAACAACATGATACCTAACATTGCATTTGCCTTTTTCACTGCTACCTGGACTTGCACACTCACTTTACATGTATGATCTATTATAACCTCTAGGTCCCTTTCCTTTTCTATCATTCTAATATTGTTCTCGGCCATTCTGTAATTATGTTCCATCTACCCATGTGGATCTATATCCAGCATCATATCTTCCATTACCGTTATCTCAAGACCATTTTGTGTTTTTTGTGCTGTTCATAATGAAATTTATGAACCGGTTCTCCTCTATGCCTAACTCTGGTCGAATGTCTGCATTATTCTGTTTTTCGGTCCACTTCTATAACATTTCAACTCGAAAGACTCGATTCTCTTCCTTGAGATTTGGGTAGCTGTCCATGTCCCACAGCCCTATGTTGCCAAGGGAAAAACAGAGGTTTTTCAAAATGTTCACTTTACTTCATTTGCTGGTATTCTTCTAAAGTTTTCCAAAGCTGTCTAATATTGATATTGCCATGTTTTCTTCTAATTTATTTTGTTGCAGTCGCCATTATTGTCAATTCTGGAGCCCAAATACTCGAAGTCCGTGAATTGTTCTATTTCCACACCCCCGAGTTTGAATTTATGTTGACTTTTTGTTTTGTCAGTGGTCATTATCTTTGTTTTGTTGATGTTTATAAAAAGGTTTTGATCTTCGTTGCATCTGCTTAAAGTTGTAATTAGCTGCTCTAACCCCTCTGCACTGTTTGAAAGTATCACTGTGTCGTCTGCGTATCTTAGCTATGAGATCTTGTATCCACCGATTGTAAAGCGATAGTAACTTTCGATATTCTCATCCTCTCTAGCGTTCCTCGTTATCCGCTCTGCATAAATGTCAAATAATGTTGAGGAGAGGATACATCCCTACCTTACTTCCTATTCTAAAGACGTTGCATCAGGCCACCATGTGTAACCTCAGACAACAGTTTATCATGAGATTCCTCCGGAACAAGCATGCACAAGAACAATATAAAGTCACGAGATTAAATAGGTGCTACAACATCTAGAAGAAATAGAAGATGCAGAAGAGCACTGAAAAACAGACGATGAAAATATACGGAACAAGACATGCTGAGAAGTTGTGTGCAAAATAAAACACCACCACAATGGATAAGAACATAAAATATGCCAAAGATAAAGAAAAAAAAAGAAGACTGAGGAAATGTACACTGAATGGAACAAAGACGTAAAAAGGGAAAAGAGAAAATAAATTGATTATTTGGTAATAGATGCAGAGACACCTCAAGATAAAGAAAATATGAAAGACTTATACAACAGCACAAAGAAAAGAACATGAAAATATACGCTGTCATCCTAATTTTTTTGTTAGATAAAGAAAGTAATTTCATTAGTAACAAACATAGCAGATGAACAGAAGGACGTAATATTTTGAAAATACTTTAAATATATAAAGCCCACAAGAACACCCACACATACATTCAGGAGGCCGAGACGGAACTACAAGATAATTGCAAGAAGCCACACAAAGAAGAAATCAAGAAAATCATAATGAACTCCGAGAGATTATGAAGTCACTGACCCAATGTTGTCTTAGCATGACCAACAGAGATATTTTACGAATTACTTAGTTTTTGAAAGAGCAGAAATATAAGTAAACTTGAAGGAAGACTATCTAGTCAATTTGCCAAAGAAAAGAGATCTACAACAGTATACGCATTATGAAAACAAAAACAACAACCAACACAATTGAAATTCAATTTACTCTGAAAAAACAATTTCATGACCAGAATTTTGTCATTGATTTTGTAATGGCTTGGCTCTTGTGTCCTACAACCGGAATCCGATTCAAAATAAACTAAGTGTCCTTATTGAGGTCACATAAATTTGGAGAAAACACAGAGGAAAGACAAACATTGTGAGAATAATTGTGACTATCGACAATTCAATTATATTGGTAGACACAATTCTGGGAGATGTAAAATCATTAATAAATAATTTGATAGCTTCTTCTTCTTCTTCTTCTTCTTCTTCTTCTTCTTCTTCTTCTTCTTCTTCTTCTTTGATCAACTGATGCTATCCTTCTAGTCTGGAGAGCTTCAATAAGGAAAGTGTGTGTTTCAGGTCTTCGCCGGTCTCCCACAGCTTGTCCAGCATGGTCGCTTCCACAGGCCAGATTGCCTCTCTCTGTTCTGTATAAGTAGGGTAGTCCTGGATGATATGTTCAGGCATTTGTTTGGGTGCCCCACAATCGCAGGTGGCGGTGTCTCCGAGATCCATTCTGTAGAGGTAAGCTTTGAGGCTGCAATGACACGTTCTGAGTCTGTAGATCATTTTCTGCTTGTATTCTATGTGTTGGTCTCCCCATTTCACCCCCATGGATCGTATTATGAGTGTCTTTGCTTCTATATAGCTCTGTGAATGGCGAGGCTGCGTGCCGCCACTTTCGACTTTTGAAAGCTCATCTGCTTTCTTGTTTTCAATGATCTCACAGTACGTCGGAATTCACTGTAGGAATGTATCTGTTTTTTGAGACAGCAACCCGATGTTGCATTCACATTTTATTTCATGGAAGAGACTATCTTATTAGGGGATTGAGGTTGCTTGGAGTACGCTCCTGAAGTCTGTTAGAATGACCGTTTTCCTTGTAGCTGTGTTTCTAATGAAAACAATCCGAGTTGCTTCAGCTCTGAAATTGCTACATGTCCTTCCTGCTGGTATAGAGAGATTTTCTATGCCGCCGTTGATGTGTGCGATGTAGATTCCACTGCCTCCATTTTTTCGCTAACCGAAACCGTTCCATCTGTGTGTCCAGGAGGTGCTAGAGTACTGTCTTTTGAGCATAAACAGGACGTCGATTTTTTGTTATGTTGCTGAGTGCTCACTTTTCTTCTTTATCACTGGAACCTTCTAGATTATTTTGGACCGGTTCTGGCTCCATATTCACGGTTCTGGAATGAGTGTTTTGCACTTTTCGATTTCCATCTTGGTAGCAATATAAAAAAAATTGGAGGCAAAGTATCAATCTTTCTTTTCGTCTTGTTATTTTCGCTGATACTGTTTTGTCTTTCAGCGTCAGGTTATGAAGAGATCTATAGAACGAGCCCTACTCTGTGCCTTTCAGCGTCAGGTTATGGAGAGATCTATAGAACGAGTCCACCTGTGTGCCTTTCAGCGTCAGGTTATGAAGAGATCTATAGAACGAGTCCACCTGTGTGCCGTTCAGCGTCAGGTTATGAAGAGATCTATAGAACGAACCCACCTGTGGGCCTTTCAGCGTCATGTTATGAAGAGATGTCTAGAATGAGCCCACCTGTGTGCCTTTCAGCGTCATGTTATAAAGAGATCTCTAGAACGAGCCCGCCTGTGTGCTTCGAGCATAAGGGAGTTCACCGCCTCGGATATTTCCGTAAGCCACCTTGTTCGTGGTCTGCCTTTGGCCTTGAATCAATTGTAGCTAAAAAAATATTGCTTGTTGTGGAGTGCTGTGTGGTGGTAGGCTTGTTACGAGGTCAAGCCATTTTAATTGCCTATTTTTTATGTAGTCTAACACTGGCGTTGTTCCCAGTAGTCTCCCGATAGCATTGTTTCTGATCATGTATCTCCTTGTTACACCCAATAATTTTTGTGGGCATTTCATTTCTGCTGTTACGATATGTAATTTTTCATTTTATGCTAGTCCAGTTTTAACACTGATAACATTGTATCGGGACAAAAATCTTGTTGTATAAAGGTAGTTATTGTAGTTAATCTTTTGGTAGTTATTGTCTCGCGCTTACAATTAAGTATTAGAGTCAATTGTCCAATGATATCTTCTTCTTCTTCTTCGTACGCAGTCAGACAGTAACCATTATTTTTTCGAAAAAAGCGGCGGTCATCCTGAGGCTGTCGACACTGCCATAGAGCTTGTCTTGTGGTTCCACTGGTGATGGCCACCTCTGCTCTCTCTGATCCTCGTATGTCGGGCAGTTCTGCAGCAGATGTTCAGCGGTCATTTTTCCGGTACCACACGGGCATTCGTCGATACCACCTATCTTCAATTTGTTGAATAGGTGGTACCTCAGTCTATTGTGGCCAGTGCGAAGTCTGAAGACAACGACCTGCTCTCTTCTGTTCAACTGGTAATAGGCATCGTTTTTGGTGTAACCAGTATGTTCGGTTTCCCATTTGGTCATGTATCTGGCTTTGATAAGCCGTTTTGACTCTTCGTACGTCATACTAGTATCTGTTTGTGGTAGTCTTGCACCTTCTTTTGCCAGTCTGTCTGCCTCCTCGTTGCCTTGGATGTTGCAGTGTGATGGAACGCACTGTACCACTACCCTTTTTGGTGCGGACTGCTGGCATAGTTGACAGAGTGCTGCTCTTAAGTCATTAAGCTCAGTGTTTTTCTGGCTTTTTAGCGCTGTGACTTCGGCCAGAGCATCTGTAAGCAGGACTGTATGGCTTTCATTTTCTTTATGTGTCACCATTTCTTCCACTGCCGCCCTCAGTGCCTCTGCCTCCGCTCTGAAATTGCTTGTGTACTTACCAGTAGCGAATGACAGTGTTATTTTTCTGCCATTTGGTAGGTTCAGGAATGCCCCTGCCTCTCTGTTCTGTGTAGTGTTTGTTACAGAACCGTCGGTGTATGCATGGATTGCAGTTTTGTAATCTTTTCAAGTTCTATAATTGGCTTTGACTTCATGCCCCCTGTTATAACTCTCATGGCTTGGTTTTGAAGTTTGCTAACTTTATCGAAGTTCGCCTCTGCTGCTGTTGTCCATGCCGCAATGCCATACTCGAGAACTGGTCTCACTCTTCCAGTGTACAGTTTCTTTAGTGTGCCTTCGTCTGCTCCCCAGCTTGTGCCAGCAAGTTTCCTCATGATTGCCATTCTTTCTCTGGCTCTCATTCGGTTTCTCTCGATCTGACTTTTCCATGTCATGCGCCGATCAAATGTGACTCCCAGATAGTTTGGGTTGTCGTTTGGCTGCAGGAATTTGCCATTTAAACTTAATTTGGTATTTTGGGGTTTGATTGAAAGCGAGAATATTGTACATGTGGTTTTCTCCTCGTTTATTTTGACCAGCCATGAGTTCGCCCACTCTTCCAGCGGTCCAATGATATGAATTGCCTTATTGCATCTTGCATTTCCGCTGTAATTCTTCCGATTACTGATAGCGTGTTCCGTAAGTATGTGGAATCTTTCCCCTGTTTGATTTGATCAAAGGAAGATATTTATGTCTCCGGCTATTCTAGATTTTTTCGTGACGTCAGATTTGTCTACCTTGATTTTTATTCTGTATTCTTATTATGTTGTATTGCGTTGATCAATATGTTGTTGGAATTGTATTTATGAAGTTTCAATGACTACTTGAAAGTCAGAAAAAGGAAGTTCGTTATTTGGGTTGGCTGTTTTAAAAATGTAGGCCTACATATGTAATGAATAACAAAAGGGGAAAGCACACATCCTTGTTGTACTCCAGATTTGATATGACATTTTTTGTAGAATCGTGTTATTGTTCGATCAGAGCACTGACTATCAATGTAGAGACTATTGCATAAGTTCATTAGGTGATCGTTTACTCCAAAGCGTGCCAATATTTTCCACAGATGGTGTCTATCTATCCGGTCAAAAACATTTTCTTGTAGCATAGTATCAATGCAAAAGATAATATAAGCTTTCATTCCACCGGAGAACATGAAAATCAAAATAAATTAAATCTGAAATGAAAATAACGTAACGCTCGTATAAAGTTTATTCTATTACATGGCGATGAAACAAATAAGAAAATAAAAAATTTAAAAAAAAAAAAACAACCCCAAAGAAATAAACTTTCATAAATGTGTGTCAGCGCAGAATGGAGATATTGCCATGTAATTATAAAATCTCAAATGTAGAACTGCTAGAGAAAACCATAAATATATCAGTGGGACATCTTCTTCTTCTTCCTCGTACGCTGTCAGACGTCAACTTGAATTTGTTCAAAGAAAGCAGCTGTCATCATGAGGCTGTCGACACTGCTATAGAGCTTGTCTAGTGTTGCCACTGGTGATGGCCACATGTGTTTTCTCTGGTCCTCGTACGCCGGGCAATTTTGCAGCAGATGTTCAGCGGTCATTTTCCCTGTGGCACACGAGCATTCGTCAGTGCCACCTATCTTCAATTTATTGAATAGATAGTACCTCAGTCTGTTGTGGCCTGTGCGGAGTCTGAAGACCACGACCTGCTCTCTTCTTTTCAGCTGGTAGTAGGCATCATTTATTGTGTAGCCAGTATGTTCTGTATCCCATTTGGCCATGTATCTGGCCCTAATAAGCCTTTCGGACTTTTCGTAGGTCACATTAGAATCTATCAGTGGGACATGATTTGGATAGAACACACATTAAGGAAAACATATCTGTTCTGGAATCCTCAGAGCAAGAAAGGTAAAGGCAGATCAAAACCAACACGAAGAAAATAACTTGAGACAAACATAAAGAAAACAAGAAAGACGTAGAAAGCTGGTATGGTTGTTTCAGAACAGTAAAACTTCGGTGATCTTTGATGAAGACCTTTGATGAAAAAGGAATTGACGTCAAATAACTGTTGCAGCCTTATGTTCCGCCTGGAATGGGTAGGATCGAGTAGAGAAAGTCAAATTAATTAAATCTTCAATTTTTTTCCTAGACGTCTGGTAACTCAAGGGTAATCGAGTAGGAAAGATGTCAACCCCTATACCCTCCCAGACATGTCTTTAAAGGCGGTTACAACGAGAGTAATGCATGAATGAGACTAGTAACCTTTTCATGTCTACAGGAACCACAGTCGTGGGAGGAGCGCTCGCTGATACTTTAGCACACAGTTCATATAAGGATGAAGGGAGGAGGGAGCTGCAGCGATGACCAGACGCGGTACACCTTTATAAGGGGCCCAGGAAATACACGTTTGAGAACCACTTAGCAAAACCCATCCGGGAAGGTGAAAATTAGAAAGTCAAGATGGCGAAACAATACAGAAGAAGAAAACCAAAAACCATAGTTGTAATTCTGACAAGAAACAGCAATAGAGCGAAAACTGAAATAATAATAAAAAAGAAGAATTAATATTTATTACACTAGCTGCTCCACAGCTGTCTCATTTGGATTTAAGGTCTCGAATAGCGGGCTTAGCTGTATTGTGGTGTTAATACATATGCGCCAGATCAGGGAGATCAAGTCCTGCCGAGATGATGTCGATATGCGGATAGCTAGGTCAATCCTGCTCTATAATAAATACACTGATTTGTGTGGCGACATATGTTCATATCGTTGGCACAATGTGGTTTATATGCCTGGCAAGCGTCACGGCACCATATGCTGTTTATGGTAGGACTGATACAGGGGTGCGGTAGGGTGGGAGGGGGAGGGGACAGCTGGATTAACACACTTATCATGTTGATGGCCTCGGGAGCACAAATCGAATACTTTGACGTAACGTTGCAAACCAACAAAAACAAATTGGAATGTGCCGATGTAGCAAATTTCTCAAACCGGTTTTCTATGGCGGTTGCTTTCTGTATTGCATTAATTCTGCCCCCGGAACCAGAATTATGAGAAACTGTAACTTCATATATAACGATAAAATAACAATTAAATAATGTTCAGTGTACAACAATGTACATTAAAGCACATTCATTAAGGCTTTATATTCCCATACCAGACATCTCCTCCGCGTACTGAAAGTAATGACAACCTGCCGTACTGCACACCTGTCAAGAAAGTAATGACAACCTGCTGTACTGCACACCTGTCAAGAAAGTAATGACAACCTGCCGTACTGCACACCTGTCAAGAAAGTAATGACAACCTGCCGTACTGCACACCTGCCAAGAAAGTAATGACAACCTGCCGTACTGCACACCTGTCAAGAAAGTAATGACAACCTGCCGTACTGCACACCTGTCAAGAAAGTAATGACAACCTGCCGTACTGCACACCTGTCAAGAAAGTAATGACAACCTGCCGTACTGCACACCTGTCAAGAAAGTAATGACAACCTGCCGTACTGCACACCTGTCAAGAAAGTAATGACAACCTGCCGTACTGCACACCTGTCAAGAAAGTAATGACAACCTGCCGTACTGCACACCTGTCAAGAAAGTAATGACAATCTGCCGTACTGCACACCTGTCAAGAAAGTAATGACAACCTGCCGCACTGCACACCTGTCAAGAAAGTAATTACAACCTGCCGTACTGCACACCTGTCAGGAAAGTAATGCCAACCTGCCGTACTGCACACCTGTCAAGAAAGTAATGACAACCTGCCGTACTGCACACCTGTCAAGAAAGTAATGACAAACTGCCGTACTGCACATCTGTCAAAAAAGGAATGACAACCTGCCGTACTGCACACCTGTCAAGAAAGTAATGACAACCTGCCGTACTGCACACCTGTCAAGAAACTGATAACAGCCAGATAGGTTAATGGTTGTAAAACAGTAACGTTTAGCAAAGGGCATGTTACTGCCGATGCAACATGAGCATATTTCATCAACGTAAGAGTAACCGAGTGGTTTAACTTCACAATTAGAGTAAGACACTGCTATTTGTTATAACCACAATTTGTTATATATTTCCGAGAAACAATATTAACATATGGTTATAGTGAAATAATAATTAAAGGGGAACCCATTATCACAAACCTTGGTTTTGTAGATGCCACCAATGCACTGACTAGAAATGGAAGTCTCTTCAATCACTAACAACAATGCGCCATGATGACATGGCACAAGAAACCAACACAAAAACATATCAGCAAATGACAGAAAACAAGGAAATAGTACTTAAATTATAACTGTAAATAGATACATATTGAAGATAGTCATACAATTTAAATATCTGAGAACTATATAACTGTTGGAAGATTTAATTAATTTGAGTTTCTCAGCTCCATCCTACTCGTTCCAGGTGGAACATACGGCTACAAAAGTTATATAGTGAATAAAGGAACACGAGCACACCTAAGAAATACACAAGCAACACAAATTATCATTACATTGTGAATAGTATAGAAAGATACTGCACAGGACAGACTAAGAAAACAGAATAAGATAATGACCTATGATGCGTCTGATAATATTTGTATATGTATAATATATTTATATTTATAAATTATATAAAAAAATTAGTATATGTATAAAATATATAATACTTTTGCATAATCAGGTAAGGTCATCCGTAACCGGTGAGATCGTTGGAGCACACATGAAGACACCTCCATAGCTCCACGCCACCTCTCTCTGTCAGCCGCCGCTGCCTGTGCCTCATCTGATCGGAGATTAGTTCGCTCTTTTATGTTGTCCTGCCACCTCTTTCTTAGTGCGATCTATTCGTCGGTTTGATCTCGATGTGTGGCCCTACCAAGTGAGTTTTCGGCTTTTGACCGTTGCCAAGAGGTCTTCTAAAGGCAGTATGGCTGTTGTAA
Source organism: Ariolimax columbianus (assembly GCA_036924085.1). Taxonomy (NCBI): domain Eukaryota; kingdom Metazoa; phylum Mollusca; class Gastropoda; order Stylommatophora; family Arionidae; genus Ariolimax; species Ariolimax columbianus. Next base: position 23,830,101 of record JAVGWX010000002.1, read on the forward strand.
TTCGTTCTCGTATTTTTTCATTTGTAACTCGGTCTTTGTATGTGACATTTATAAGCATTTGAGAAACATCTCATCTCCAAGGTATATATCCTCTGCTGCAGGTCAGTTGTAATTGTACCACAAATCACAATGTCTCAATATCATAGAGGAATATTGATAGGACCAATGTACGCATTAATCTGATCTTCTTACACATGGCTAACCAAATGACGTATCGTGCCAGATTTTGTTTGGCCATGCACGCGCCGCTATTGTCTGTGCTATTCTGGCCAACAGCTCACATTTTGATCCTTCATCGCTGACAATCGAATCCAGATATTTAAAACAGTCGACCACTGGGAGTTCCTGGCCATTAGCATTTACCCCACTGTTGAAGTACCGGCTTTGTTTGTAAATAAGTGTGTCTTTCCAACGTTAATGGCCATACCATAGTCAAGAGCTGTTTCCTCGAACATTTTTGACCCAATCGCGGAGCTCAGCTTCTGTGCCCACCAACTAGTCGATTTCATCTGCAAAACGAAGGTTGGTAGTCCTTCTGTCACCTGACTTGACAGTTCCAACATGATCTCCAAGTACCTCAGTCATAATTCCCTCAAGTAAAATATGTTGAAAAATGTTGGGGAGAGTGTACAGCCCTGTCTCACACCGACCATTGTTTGAAACCAGTCCCCCTGCCTCCCATTCACAAGAACTGCGGTGGACACCTTGTCATACAGGTGTTCAAGTACCTGGATAATATTTCAGTTGATTTGATACCTCCTCAAAATACCATATCAAACGCCTTCTTGAAATAAAAAAAAACACATGATACAATATTTTGCTTCTGTTCCTAATATTTCTCGTTTTTCTATCTTTAAGATCTGTTCTGTAGTACTTCTTCCCTGGCCGAACACTGCCTGCTCTTCAGTAATGATGTTCTCCCCTTGGAGCTTCAATTAATACATAATATGTTCTTAGTTCTTAGTCGACCTATACTTCTACAGGGGAAGATGTCCTATGCAGGTCCCAGCTCTGGTATGAGCTGGATATAGCCGGGAGAAGGATTTCCTGCTTAGCGGGCTAGGCTTGAGCAGCTTAATACTCCACTGCGGTGGGCGGTTAACCGATGTGCGAATTAATCTTAATAGTTTCAAACACTAGAGAAAAGTAGACCGGCAGCCCGTTAGGCGCCATCTATGCTGTCCTAAACAAACCACCTAACCATGGCCGGTGTTATGCCATGTGACACAGCTAGTCGCCTCTTACGACATGCTCTCTGCGAGCAGTGGTGCTATTCTTGTCCTTGTCATACACAAAGACCCCGGCAGACCACTCGGCATATATAATATGTGTATGATAATATTGCAATTGTTAGAAAAGGACGAGGAACAAAACACTCGAAAGAGGCGGTAATTGGCAATGGCAAAACAAGAAGAGAATGTAATTCATGATGTTTTCAAATGGGATGCTACAAGTCTTCTAGGTTATGGGGGAAACCAATTCGATTTAATACTGACCAGAAAAACCCATGATCTTCCGTAGCGACTAGATGTTAATCAGTAACATATATTGGTAAGCTGCACGTTGTCATAGATAAGGCATGTCTTAACTATAATTAGACTGTAATGCTCTTCTTTTATACGAATGCGTCATGTGGTTGCATTGGAAACAATTGTGTAACTAATTACAACTACTGAATTGTTTATCGTTTACATACTAACGTTTAATAATTATTCATTTACAGTGAATTGTTTGCAGACCTGTTTGTGAGTTCACCTTGTTTCTCTTTACATTGTTGTCATGTTTTATTGTTGGGATATGTATTACCTTTCACATCCATATACAACTGAGCATCATGTGAAGACGATTAACAGGTTGATGTGATACAATCGTTGGAAACAATCTAACAATATAACAGGATTGGGATGGAATACAATCGGAAAAGGCTCAGCGGGGAAGCTAAACAACACATGGCAAGGAACGGCGGAAGCGGATACTTCATATGATAAAGGCTTATGTACTGAGCTGAAGAATGAGGTCGGAAATGAATTGCACACATCACGTACGGGATATTGCATTTAAAACATGACCAAGACAAAATAATTAAAATCAGCTGATTTATTCCGTTGTACAAGTAAATGGAGCCAAACCAGCAGATGTTCAGCGGTCATTTTACCAGTACCGCACGGGCATTCGTCGGTACACCCTATCTTCAATTTGTTGAATAGGTGGTACCTCAGTCTATTGTGGCCAGTGCAAAGTCTTCTTCTTCTTCTTCTGCGTACGCAGTCAGACAGTAACCATTATTTTTTCGAAAAAAGCGGCGGTCATCCTGAGGCTCTCGCCACTGCCATAGAGCTTGTCTTGCAGTTCCACTGGTAATGGCCACATCTGCTCTCTCTGATCCTCGTATGTCGGGCAGTTCTGCAGCAGATGTTCAGCGGTCATTTTACCAGTACCGCACGGGCATTCGTCGGTACACCCTATCTTCAATTTGTTGAATAGGTGGTACCTCAGTCTGTTGTGGCCAGTGCGAAGTCTGAAGACAACGACCTGCTCTCTTCGGTTCAACTGGTAATAGGCATCGTTTTTGGTGTAACCAGTATGTTCGGTTTCCCATTTGGTCATGTATCTGGCTTTGATAAGCCGTTTTGACTCTTCGTACGTCATACTGGTATCTGTTTGTGGTAGTCTTGCACCTTCTTTTGCCAGTCTGTCTGCCTCCTCGTTGCCTTGGATGTTGCAGTGTGATGGGACCCACTGTACCACTACCATTTTTGGTGCGGACTGCTGGCACAGTTTGCAGAGTGCTGCTCTTAAGTCATTAAGCTCAGTATTTTTCTGGCTTTTTAGCGCTGTGACTACGGCGAGAGCATCTGTAAGCAGGACTATATGGCTTTCATTTTCACTGTGTGTCACCATTTCTTCCACTGCCGCCCTCAGCGCCTCTGCCTCCGCTCTGAAATTGCTTGTGTACTTACCAGTAGCGAATGACAGTGTTATTTTTCTGCCATTTGGTAGGTTCAGGAATGCTCCTGCCCCTCCGTTCTGTGTAGTATTTGTTACAGAACCGTCGGTGTATGCATGGGTCCAGTCCATGCTTGGGTAGCTTTTCGTTATGAAGCTTAGGGTAGTATCTCTCCTTTCTTTTTCAGTCTGGCAGTTTTTGTTTGCAATACCTGGTATATTTTCTACCACCTCTGGAAATATATCCTGCCTCCAGGTAGGTTTTCGTACAGTAGTGATGGGTTTTGGTGTTGTTAGTGCGTTTATGGGATCTTCGTGCATCTTTGCTTTGGCTATTTCTGCAAAGTTTCTCCGCTTTAGTTTCCCATTTCCAAAATTGTTTAGTCTATGGTGCATTGGATGGTCGTTCAGTCTTCGGAGTTTCTCTGACTGCAGCTGGGCTCTGCAGTCTCTTCTATCGGTCATGGATTGCAGTTTTGTAATCTTTTCAAGTTCTACAATTGGCGTTGACTTCATGCCACCTGTTATAACTCTCATGGCTTGGTTTTGAAGTTTGCTAACTTTATCGAAGTTCGCCTTCGCTGCTGTTGTCCATGTAATACAACTATCAGTAAAAGGAAGGCAACATACCCAGACTACATAAACATAGAAATGAAATAGGCCCTAGAGGATGTTATACACATGTACTGACTGATCTGTGTGAGGAAATACAATACTGGGTGCATCACAACTGACCTGAAAACATCAATATTTATAAGAATACCTAAAAAAAACATAATGCAACAGAATGTTCAGACTTTGAAACAATCAGTCTAATGAGCCACAGAATCAAGATCATGCAAGAGAGAATCATACGAAAAGCAAAGAGGGAAGTTTCAGAACAATTTGGGTTTCGAAAGTACGAAGGGTGTTCAAATGAAACCGGACCGAACTGCACCAAGTGAATATATGTACGATGCGCATGATGACGTCACTTCTGGTGTAAAAAAGCAAATACCGACCGTCAAGTTTTCAAAATTTCATTATCCTCCGACTCATAGTTTCCTCAGCAGATCGTTCAGAACATGGCGGGTGTGATACGGAATCCGTTCAGAGTTGATCAGCGAGCGGTGGTTCGGTTTCCAACAGCTGATGGATGTCGGCCAGTTGACATTTATCGCAGAATACAGGCAGTGTAGGGGGACAAAAGTGTGTCGGAGACAACAGTGAAGAGCTGGACAACGATATTTAAAAAAGGACGTGAGTTAACGAAATAACTTCCTAAACCAGGTCAAGCGCATATTGTTGCGTTAACTCACGTCCTTCTATAGACATCGTTGTCCAGTTCTTCACTGTTGTCTTCGACACACTTTTGTCGCCATACACTGCCTGTATTCTGCGATAAATGTCAATTGGTTCACATCCTTCAGCTGTTAGAAACCGAATCACCGCTCGCTGATCAACTCTGAACGGATTCCTTATCACACCCGCCATGTTTTGAACGATCTGCTGAGAAAACGATGAATCGGAAAATAATTACATTTTGTAAATGATTTTGAAAATGAGAATCACTGTGACTGTTCTAGCACGTTATTAAAGGCGACGTAACAGGGTGTACACTAGAATATCAACCTAATCATGTAAAAACCATTGCTATACAACTACTGTAAATGAATGGATTCTGTTTCCTGTCAAAAAGCCAACCGTATTAGGTCTATCTTATTGCGTGTGCCATCTGTGCAGCCACTGATATTTTCAATCTTTACTTTTGTAGGATTCTTCAACCCCGTCAAGTCATATTTCTCTTAGTCTTCCTCTTGCTCCAAGACCCTGCTATTTGGTTGCTACATGCTTGTGGGTTTTTTGCTTTAAGACAAAACGACATATTTTCACTTTTCGTCGTGGTTCATCATTCTCTTCTCAGCCTCTTCTAGGCATCTAAGCCGCTTTTCGCAAGCATCCCATTCCCCATTATATGATCCTTTATTGCAGTATCTTGCTCATGTTCAAGTCTGATACTGGTTTCTGAGAACTGCTTTGAATATAATGTGTATCAAAGGCGATCACACCTCTCCACCACGTTTAACGACACACGTTGACTGGATATATATATATATATATATATATATATATATATATATATATATATATATATATATATATATATAGATAGATAGATAGAAAGAAAATGTTGATAACTTGTAATGTAATTTTTTTTTAAACACAATAAAACTATGCAGCAGCCAGAATGCCTCATCTGATGACAATATATATATATAGATAGATAGATAGATAGATAGATAGATAGATAGATAGATAGATAGGCAGAAAGAAAATGTTGATAACTTGTAATGTAATTTTTTTTAAACACAATAAAAACATGCAGTAGCCAGAACGCCTCATCTGATGACAAAACTAAAACATTGAGAAACTTAGAAATAAACTGAAAAGGCGACAAGCAACATTCCTTTCACACATGCTCTGAACCGGGTGTGTGAAAAACAAACCTGGAACAATGGCTAATATTGAGATCAACATAGTTTAATCAAGATTGAACGGAAAGATAGGATAGTGAGTGACAAAGACGAATGAGCAAGCAGACAACATGTGTAACGTCTCTTAGAAGATGACTGTGCGCGATATGGTCGTGATCTGGAATGGCAGATAGACATTTTTCGTCTAGTCATTTCATGCCTTGAACTTTCCAGCTGTCGTAATATGTGATAGTGAGGGCAAAAAATTACCACAAAGTTTGAAACTAAAGTCGCAGCACGGTCAGGTCATTTTGATACACTTTTGGACCGTATCAATGACTTGCATACCATTGGCACGTAGAATATTGTACACATCAGCTCGCTAGTGTGAATTACAGAAGTCAAAACACACCAGAGGTTTCAAACTTGAAAGAAGTCAAGTTAATATGTAAAAGAAACAGAACGTCCAGTTATTGGAGAAAGAAGGGAACAAAATCGACTAGTTAATGAATACGAAAAAAGGTAAAGTCAAATTAATGGATAATAGAAAAGGAAAACCAAGTTAATGTGTAAAGCGGAGGAAAACGAAAGTCAAGTTAACAGGTCATAGAAAATCAAGTCATAAAAAACTGAAAGCCACGTTGACGAATAAAGGGTAACATAAAGTCAAATAACTTGATCAATGGAAGTAGAAAGTCAATTTCAGGCCCCACAGACCATACGCATACACGCTGATGAACAGACAGCAACATGAATGTCATCGTAATGGAACTATGTTCTCATGCCTTGAACATCACTGAACATGGATCAGATTAAAACGTAAACTTAATAGATCAAGGGCCGCACGAAAACAACGTGATGGCACAAATGTTCACACTACAATACAGTTTAACACTTGATAAAAATGTTGGCTGAAATTCGTGTAACTTTGTCTATTATGTAAAACTGTTCTACAACATTTTACATTTATCGCTCACCACTAGAATTTGCATATCTTTAAATATGTATTCTTCAACCTTAATTACATTTACAATACGTTTTGCTGTGATATTATCGCTATTAGGCGAGAGCATTTAAAAAGGGAATAGTAAATTTACATTATTTCACGACAAGAATACCCCAGACATTTCAAACTCCAGCACAGGGAAGATACATTCTTAGACAATGTTTTGATACCGCTCAACAGATGATGTGCTTATTGAGAGAAACGCGTATTCAAAATGGCGGCGCCCTTAGATGTTTGCACTGTAGAGGAACGGCGAGCAAACATATTTTTGTGGTCGAAAGTTGCGAAACCTCGTGACATTCATAGAAGAATGCTGAAACAGTATGGATGCTGCCTGTATTGGCAAAAGAAGAGATGCGAGTGGGTACTAGTGGGTAGATGCTTTCAAGAATGGATGAACATCAATCCGTGATGACCACGACCGTCACTGAAATGATTGTGGATCGCGCTGATGCAATTATGCGTTTTAAAAGTTCTGGACATGGAACTGAATGTCAGTATTTGATCCGCACATATTATTGTCACGGAGGCTCTAAAGTATCACAAGTTGTATGCACGTGAGTGCCTTGAATGCTGACTGATCAGCTCAGGACGAATAGTGTTCAAATTTACTTACAGCTGCTAAAACTCTTGACAGGATTATTCATGGCTGCTACAATTCTTGACAGGATTCTATATGGCTGATACAATTCTTGACAAGATTCTACATGGCTGCTACAACTCTTGACATGATTCTACATGGCTGATACAATTCTTGATAGGATTCTACATGGCTGATACAATTCTTGACAGGATTCTACATGGCTGCTACAACTCTTGACAGGATTCTACATGGCTGCTACAACTTTTGACATGATTATACATGGCTGCTACAACTCTTGACAGGATTATACATGGCTGCTACAACTCTTGACAGGATTCTACATGGCTGCTACAACTCTTGACATGATTATACATGGCTGCTACAACTCTTGACAGGATTATACATGGCTGCTACAACTCTTGACAGGATTCTACATGGCTGCTACAACTCTTGATAGGATTATACATGGCTGCTACAACTCTTGACATGATTCTACATGGCTGCTACAACACTTGACAGGATTCTACATGGCTGCTACAACACTTGACAGGATTCTACAAGGCTGATACAACTCTTGACAGGATTCTACATGGCTGCTACAACTCTTGACAGGATTCTACAAGGCTGATACAACTCTTGACATTATTCGGAGATTGAGATTTCATAATCTTACCTCATCCCCCATACAGTTCTTACCTTCTTCTTTCTCATTACCACGTGTTTGGATGCATACAGGACGAGTTGAGTAGACGACGACTTGTAAATCTGCTTTTTTGCGTTCGGTTTCGTATGCTCGTTTTATTCCACCAGATGGGCTGCCTCTATGAAGTGACACGTCAGTCGCAGGTCCTCAATGGTTCCCCATAGTTTGTTTTGTATGTTCCTCTCCTCGGGCCAGGTCTTCTCACGGGAGTCTTGGTGCAGTGGACATGTTTGCATGATGTGTTCTGGAGTCTGGGGTCCTCTCTGACATGTGCATTATGCAGTCTGTGCTGCTTTCATTTTATGCATGTGTGCATTTAGTCTGCAATGACCTGTTCTGAGGCGGAAAATTGTGGTATACTGTTTCCTATTCAGTCTATTGATTGGGTCCAGTGGGTATTTACTGTTTGTTCTCTCTATCCACTGTAGTTTATATTTTTTTGGGATGTTTGCATTGACTTCTGGCAGTGACACTGGGTGAGTGAATTGTTCTCTTTGTCTTCCCTCCCTGGCCAGCCTGTACGCCCATTCATTCCCAGGTATGCCGCAGTGAGCTGGAATCCACCGAAGGGTGATTTTATTGTGGTCTGAGAGTTTGTTTAGCTGGTGTATCAGTTCCCTTTCCATATTATTTCGTGGTTCTCTTTGTGTGGCCTGCAAACTATCCATGCAGTCACACAAAAACATTATTCTGTTATCCTTTAACCCCTTTTCATCCAATAGTTTGACTGCTTCAATTATTGCCTGTTGCTCTGTTCTAAGATTTGTCGAAGCCTCACCAGCAGCACTTGCTTTTTGCATCATGTAGAAGTATGACGAGTCCCGCCCCTCCTTTCCTTAATGATTCCTTTGATGATCCATCTGTGTAGACGTGTGTCCACACGGGTTGAGAATAGGCGTCTCCAATATGCTTTAGGGTTTTTTCTCTCTAAATGGATAGTCTGATTCTTCCATCTTTCTATCGATAACTGGTATTTTCGTTTATTTGTAAATAATAACGAGACTAAAGCAGCGGTGCATTCCTGGCTGAAGACATAGCCTAAAAGAGTTTCTTCTGATACAATAAAGAAGTTGGTGTAACGGTGTGAGACCAGTATTGAAAGAGAGAGTGATTTTGTCGAAAATTGACATATTTTTTTTGTATCTATAATTGAATTAAATATCTCTAACATATTTAACTTTCTTTTACTGTTTGAAGCACCTTCTTTAAATCTGTATGTCATGTTCCATTGAAATCTGAATAAACGTTGCTGACCTTATACCACCCTTTCAAACCATGTTTTATCCGCAGGCTTGTGTTTATGAATGTTTTTATCTGCTTTCTTAACCACTACCGTCCTGCAAGCTTCAGAGCTATATACCAGAACCGACTTTACATTGCAGTTGAAGATGTAAATCTCCGTGACTTGATTTATTTTGGAGTTTTACACTTTTCCTAATGTGATGAAAGCCCACCTCGATTTCTGCACCATTAACAGGATATCCTTTTCTGTAACCTCTCCCCAAAATCTTCTCTATGTTGTTGCCTAAGCAGGTAAGTGAGTCCACCTCTTGGAGTGAGAATTTTCTCATAATGCAAATACATTCAGCTACATTTATTCTACGAATCTGGGTTTTCTCTCTATGAATTCTCAGCCACAATTTTTGTGACCATGCTTCAAGCTGCTTCATTAAATTTGCTGTTAATATGGGTTTTTTGGATCAAGATGCTGAGCAGTCCATGAGGTACAGTGGTCAGTGACCCATATCTGACTTATAGCTTCAGGGCCAGTTACCCAGAGCTGCCAAGTCCCTTCTACAACTTCATGCGGTGATTCTCGATAACAGGTTGCAACAGATCAGACTGGCTAAGGAGAAGAGATCAAAGAGGGAGGCTAACCCGCGTACTCAAAAATGTCTGCTGGTCGAATGTATCGGACCGAAAGATGCAAATATCGCAGTCAAGATGTAAACTATGACACAACGCATTCCGTTCTCTGGGTAACATCCTACAACATGTAAAACTCTTTTCATGGCTTGGGAGATTGAGAACGAATGATGAAGAAGAAAAATATTTTGGTCATGTGATAGAAGAGCCAGGTTATTTGCAATTTCCAGGTTCTATAATTCTTAAGTCATAGTTCACATGTCCACAGTCATTGATTGGAGTTGTTTTCCTCATAATCCAGTCTCCAGACAATAGACGGAGAAAATGCCATAGCCGACACCCCTGTCTCACACTAGTCCTAATTTCAAACTCCGCTGATAACTGTCCCTCATCGAGATACATTGCAGATTCTCAAAGGGCTTTTGAATTAGGTTAGTACACTTTTGAGAAGACACACCATAGTGACTTTGCAGCTTTCGCAGTGAATCTCTGTTCAAACTGGCAAATGCATTTTTTGGATCCACGAAACCATTATGCAATCCTCACATCTCACACTCTGTTCAGCTAACACTGACAGTGGGGACAACTAGTCCGCGTATGACCTATTTTGTTGAAAGTCGGTCTGTTACTGTCTCAAAATTGTGACTATTGCTTTTATAATCTCTCTTGTATGATTGTGGTCAGTATCTGTCAAAGCTATGATGGTATCATCCCTCTATGATTAGTACATAATCGTAGATCACCTTTCCTTAGCAATTTTATCACATAACATTATCTCTTGTTGGATTGGATTTCTTCGCTTTCCCAGATCTTCCACAGACAAATTTGACAAAATTCGGTGAAAGTATTGACGTCTGCGTAAATTGTTATTGCTTTTCTTAATTCCTCCTTGATTGGGTTTTCGCAATATACTTGCTGGTGAATTTCCGCTGTGTGTGTATAATTAATGTCCTTTTTACACAAAAAGTTGATGGTTTATACTACATTGTGATGTAGCTTAATCTGATTGCTCGATGAGTCGCATTATCCCGCACTTTGTCTGTTACCGACCCTGCAGTTCATACACGGCTAGCAACCATATTATGTTAAAATCCATGCTATTTTAATAAGCCGCGCGAAAGACTCGGATACATGCGTTTGTATAGGTATCAGTTGCAGTTGAAACCCACACTGTTAACTGAAGCAAATGCGTAAATGATTGATTGCACACACTTTGGAAGGTGGATGACTGCACTTTCTTAAAAAAAAGAACGATTGCATTTGCTTTGAAAGCTGAATGACTGCAGGTATTTTGAAAGCTGAATGACTGCAATTACTTTTAAAGCTGAATAACTGCACTTTTTTTTGAAATCTGAATAATTGAACATGCTCTGAAAGCTGAATGACTGCACTTACTTTTAAAAAAGCGGAATGACTGCACTTACTTTGAAAGCTGAATGACTGCACTTTCTTAGAAAGCTGAATAATTGCACATGCTCTGAAAGCTGAATGACTGCACTTACTTTGAAAGCTGAATGACTGCACTTTCTTAGAAAGCTGAATAATTGCACATGCTCTGAAAGCTGAATGACTGCACTTTCTTTGAAAGCTGAATTACTGCACTTTCTTAGAACGATGAATAATTGCACATGCTCTGAAAGCTGAATAATTGCACATGCTCTGAAAGCTGAATGACTGCACTCTCTTTGAAAGCCGAATACTGGCACATGCTCTGAAAGCTGAATAATTGCACACGCTCTGAAAGCTGAATGACTGCACTCTCTTTGAAAGCCGAATACTGGCACATGCTCTGAAAGCTGAATAATTGCACACGCTCTGAAAGCTGAATGACTGCACTTTCTTTGAAAGCTGAATTACTGCACTTTCTTAGAAGGCTGAATAATTGCACACGCTATAAAAGCTGAATGACTGCACTTACTTTGAAAGCTGAATGACTGCACTTTCTTAGAAAGATGAATAATTGCACATGCTCTGAAAGCTGAATGACTGCACTTACTTTGAAAGCTGAATGACTGCACTTTCTTAGAAAGATGAATAATTGCACATGCTCTGAAATCTGAATGACTGCATTTACTTTGAAAGATAAATAATTGCACATGCTCTGAAATCTGAATGACTGCAAGTGTTTTTCAAGGTGAATGGCCACTTTCTGTGAAAGTTGAATAACTGCTCATGTTTTGAAACAGGCTCACTTTAAACGTGGCCAACTGCAGTACTGCTTTTGGTTCACATTAGAACGAATCGGATGAATCGTGATCACATACTTGAAATTATCAATATATGATATGGATGAGAATACTGGCGTAAGGCCGTAGGTAATTACAGATGAATAATAGTGCAGCTTAATCTCTATATAGTAGAATCTTTATGAATAATAGTGCAGCTTAATCTCTATGTAGTAGAATCTTTATGAATAATAGTGCAGCTTAATCTCTATATAGTAGAATCTTTATGAATAATAGTGCAGCTTAATCTCTATATAGTAGAATCTTTATGAATAATAGTGCAGCTTAATCTCTATATAGTAGAATCTTTATGAATAATAGTGCAGCTTAATCTCTATATAGTAGAATCTTTATGAATAATAGTGCAGCTTAATCTCTATATAGTAGAATCTTTATGAATAATAGTGCAGCTTAATCTCTATATAGTAGAATCTTTGAAATTATGGATGTGTATATCGCTTCATTCATACATGCTAAAAGTATTCTCCGCGCCCAAGTTAAAGCTCTTGAAAGAACCATGAGTTATGAGATAAGCCAATAGTAAATTGAAAAACTCATTCATTGTGCAGGGATCAACAGGAGAATAACATGCAAGAAGAGGCATATGGATTAGCAATAGAATAACATACGTGAAAAGATCTAGCATGCAGCAGAAGAATAACATATAAGAAGAGACATAGCATCCAGCAGAAGATCAATATACAAGAAGAGACTTCCAAAGATCAGCAGCAGAATAACATACAAGATGAGACTTCCAGAAACCAGCAGGAGAATAACTTACAAGAATAGACTTCCAGAGATTAGCAGTTCAATAACATACAAGTGGAGACTTTCAGAAACCAGCAGGAGAATAACTTACAAGAATAGACTTCCAGAGACAAGCAGGAGAATAACATACAAGTGGAGACTTCCAGAAACCAGCAGGAGAATAACTTACAAGAAGAGACATAACACCCATAAAGAGAATAACATACAAGAATAGAAATTGGGACCAGCAGAAGAATAACATACAAGAAGAGACTTCGAGTATTTGTTCACATGAACAGACTTCCAGGATTTGTTAACATGAACAGAATCCAGTATTTGTTAACAAAGAGAGGTTGCTTGTATTTTTTAACATTGACAGATTTCCAGTATTTGTTAGCATGAACAGACTTCCAGTATTATTTTACAGGAACAGACTTCCAATATTTGTTAACATGAAGAGACTTTCAGTATATGTTAACATGAAAAGACTACTAGTATTTTTAACACGAAAAGACTTTCAGTATTTGTTAACATGAAGAGACGTCCAGTATTTGTTAACATGAACAGACTTCCAGTATGTGTTAACACGGACAGAATCCAGGATTTGTTAACACGAGAAGAGCGATTCCCAGTACTTGTTAACACGGACGGACATAATCCAGTATTTGTTGTTAACACGAGCAGAATCCAGTATTTGTTAACACGAACAGAATCCAGTATTTGTTAATATGAAGAGACTTTCAGTATTTGTTAACAAGAATAGACTTCAAGTATTTGTTAACATGAAGAGAGAGAGAGAGAGAGTCTTCCAGTATTTGTTAACGTAAACAGACTGCTTGCATTTGTTAACACGAGGATTTCCAGGATTTGTGGACATTAAGAGACTTCCAGTATTTATTTACATGAAGAGAGAGGTATGTATTTGTTAACATGAAGATTGAGACTTCCAGTATTTGTTAACATGAAGAGACTTTCAGTATTTATTAACACGAAGATTGAGACTTCTAGTATTTGTTAACATGAATACATTCCGTATTTGTTAATATGAAGAGACTTCCAGTATTTGTTAACATGAAGATGGAGACTTCCAGTATTTGTTAACATGAAGAAAGAGACTTCTTCTAGTTGTTAACATGAATAGAATTCAATATTTGTAAACATGAAACGACTTCAGTATTTGTTAACATAAAGAAGAGAGAGACTTACAGTATTTGGGTACATGAACAGGCTTCGAATATTTGTTAACAGAAAGAGACTTCAAGTAATTGTTAAAATGAAGATTTCCAGTATTTGTCAACATGAAGATTGCCAGTATTTGCTAACATGAAGAAACTTCCAGTATTTGCTAACACGAAGACTTGCAGTATTTGTTAACACGAAGAGACTTCCAGTATTTGTTAACATGAGCAGAATCCACTATTTGTTAACATGAAGAGATTTCCAGTATTTGTTAACGTGAAGACTTGCAGTATTTGTTAACATGTAGAGACTTCCAGTATTTGTTAACATGAACAGAATCCAGTATTTGTTAACATGAAGAGACTTCCAGTATTTGTTAACATGAAGATTTCTAGGAATGTTAACGTGAAGAGACTTCCAGTATTTGTTAACATGCAGATAGAGACTTCCAGTATTTGTTAACGTTAAAAGACGTACAGTATCTGTTAACATGAAAAGACTTCGAATACTTGTTAACAGGAAGAGGACGTATTTGTTAACATGAACAGACATCCAGTACTTGTTAACATGAAGAAACTTCAAGTATTTGTTGACATGAAGACGTCCAGTATTTGTTAACATGAAGATTTCCAATATTTTTTAACATGAAGATTTCCAGTATTTGTTAGCATGAAGAGACTTCCATTATGTGTTAACACAAAGAGACTTCCAGTATTTGTTAGCATTGACCTAACCGAACCAGAAGCGAAATAAACATAACACTTTATTATGGCTTGTAAAAATCTGGCTTTGAAATGAGAAATTATCGCCAATATCAGGTCAGGTCCTGTGCGTGGGCTGTTGGGAAATGTGCAGTCAGCTTTATAAATAGACACGTCTTATGGCTAGCTAGAATGCCCGATGAATTAATCTCACGAACTTGTACATCATAAGCTATTCTGCTACAGTTTTGAGTTCTTTCAGCGGCGTGACTACAATAAAAGGGTCCCTTTTGCACATACGAAATTGTTATGTAAAGTTGAATCAACAAACTTTATTAATATAATCTACAAATCTAAACGCCGCGGCAAAACTGAAAATAACATTTCAATAAGCACATGCAACAAGCACACACCAGATCAAGCAGGAGGACAAATAAAAAACAAAACATTTAAACAACAACCTACGTTACGACTGAAGAGTATTCGTCAGGTACAAATGACTACACAAATAAGAATACAAACTAATCATAAGGATGAAGTCGATTAACCAAACGACTTATCTGATACGCGTGTCCTGGATAACACTCACGCGCTCTTCTGTCTCGGTCCGTTTTAATTGTTCCCTCTGGACCACGCGTGTCAGATAAATCAGTTAGATACAATGAGTTTTCACAATGATCGTAATGTTTTGTTAGATATTCTCGCTTGTGTTGTCCTGTACCTCTGTGGAGTCATAAGATTGTAATGTAGTTAGTTTGTGTGTGTATCTGTGTCCACATCTGATTGATGCTTAAGTTTGTATGTATGTATAAAGAAATCATATTCGCATGGTCGTCCCATAGCAGACTATGTCGCCAGGGGCGAAGTCCTAAAATCTTCTTTGTACTAGGTTTCAGCTTGCTATGGTGTAGGGTGACCACGTACATTCCTTACTACGTTGCCTTTTTGAACAGTAAGTCAGGTACCCAGTTACTGATGGGCAGACTGAATCGTATCAAGTCCACTGATTCAAGACCACGTAACGATTGTAACATTATTTTTCAATTGGTAGCGTTTACAGGGAAATCTGATAGGCCGAAGGATATACGTCATTTGCCCGAGCAATCACAGTGAAGTGTGCAGACCAGGTGTTTACTTTACTTGAAAGTGAAAATTAAAACATGGGTGCTTACCGAGGTTGGAATTAGAAGATCAGTAATCCAAGAATAGACAAACAACATGTACAAAACTATTTACTACGACATGTTCATTTAATAGGTCACAAACTAAATGAGATACAAACTTCAGAACCATTTATTATTGCACTTACATTGTCCCTTGTTTCGCACCAACATTTTCACTAACATTGATACGCTTATCACACCGCTTTATCAATGGACAAAAACGTGCTGCATTGAAGGCATTGATCTGCTGTATCAGCTACCCTCGCATGTCACGAACAACGTCTTTACATTTGCGAAACGTCTCCCGCTCAGGTAGGTCTTTAGCGCACAACACAGGTCGAAATCGATCGGGGCAAAGTCGGGACTGTAAGGTGGATGTTCAAGAAAATGGCACCCTAGCTGGTCAATTTTCTGTAGAGCTAATCGAACCTTGTGTGTTCTAGCACTGTCATGTTGGAGCAATACTCTGCTAGTTAGCAGATTGGATGTTTTATTTGAATTGTATTTCGAAGCATCAACATAACTTCACAATAAGAATTGCCTTATGAATATCCTTTGCAGAACGTTTTCTTCTTCATCCCCCCCCCTCCCCATCCGATAAATAAAAAATACCACACACACCCACACACCATAGTACATTGTTCTTTGATTGTTAACGCTGCTTGAAAAGACGCCATTTTGTATTCAGCTGCCAACGTGAATGCAACACATAGCGTCTCCTACCTACAATAACCACAGAACTTGATGTTGTTGCCACTAATGACACATTTAGAAACTACCAAATATATGTTTCCTTTATCACATATTAATGTGTGATCTACTTACTGACTTAAACTATTAGAAAACAACATGAACGTTGGTGAAAAGTCTGTATTGTGGTCGCAGATACAGCAGCACTTTATCATATACGACCTGAAGATAAAATATACGCGTAGACAAAAATACAGTAGCACTTTATCAGATACGACCTGAAGATAAAATATACGCGTAGACAAAAATACAGTAGCACTTTATCAGATACGACCTGAAGATAAAATATACGCTTAGACAAAAAATACAGTAGCACTTTATCATATACTACCTGAAGATAAAATATATGCGTAG
This sequence comes from Ariolimax columbianus, assembly GCA_036924085.1. Classification (NCBI taxonomy): domain Eukaryota; kingdom Metazoa; phylum Mollusca; class Gastropoda; order Stylommatophora; family Arionidae; genus Ariolimax; species Ariolimax columbianus. The sequence continues at coordinate 23,846,777 of JAVGWX010000002.1, forward strand.
ACAAAAATACAGTAGCACTTTATCATATACTACCTGAAGATAAAATATATGCGTAGACAAAAATACAGCAGTAATTTAAAATATATGATTTAAAAATATAGTTTATTTGGGGGCACAGATACCGCAACACTCTAACATATACCACCTAAAGATATAGTTTATGTAGGGATACAGATACAATATCTTAGACATACAGCACCTACATTCTTCAATTAAGTTCAGTCTTGAAATGACACATTGAAAAAATATGTGTTTAACTATTGAACTATTTTATTCATTCGTTAACATTTACTGTTTTCTTTTATTTTAGTGGCAATATCAATTTTGTTTAAAACATGTTTACTATAAGAACTTGGAAAACATATTACGGGCTTTTACTTGCTATTGTTGCTGTCGCTAAATGACATTTTTTATTTACATTTCTTTAATATTTATTTGATTTGATTGTTGTGTGTGTGTGATTCATATTGCACTTGCTCTCAAAGTGAAAATGTTGTGGTCTGAATTCATGATATTTTTTTGTATACCCTTCCTAATGTGAACTGACTTATACATTTTTACGTTATTTTCCATTGGTAATGTACAGCAACTGTTCATCATACATGTATGCTATTCACTTAATAATATCGGGAATAAAATGTATTTCAGTTCCCTGTTTGGAGTTGACGGCTGCCTGTGATCTTTAGTATGTCCAGCCCGCCAAAACGTTGGTTACGCCACTGGAATCATTATCATCATGCAATATTTCGTCTCTTATAGGCAATCACAGATCTCCAAAACGTTTTGTCCAGAGTGTTGTTTATCAATTCCGCTGTTGACCTTTTTCCATGTCGCAATATTACACAGCCCAACCTTTTTGTCGTTCTATTTCCCCCCCCCCCCCCCCCCCCCCCATTTTGTCTGTCATCGTGCCCATTGGTAGGTGTGTCATACCCCTCCTCTTGTCGTAACACACCACCCTCTCCTCTCCTATTTCTTTAATTGTTATGCTGTTTTGTTCTGATGTGTGTCCTACAGGACCAGAAAAGGCAAGAATATTTCCACTGTAACCTGCGAGACATTTTGTAAGAAGCGACTAAGGTAACTTGTGCAGGTAGCAGGCTACCCAATCATTAATTAACCAACACATGTAAGATCTCTGTGGAGCAAGTTTCCTTTATGTTTGTCTCGAGCTCACTTCTCAATATATGTTTTTGACTGCCTGTACTTTTCTTGCCCTGGGAACCCTAGAGCAGAGACTGTATTGTAAAGTTATCAACTGGTTTTCTTAATATGTGTAGTATCCAATGCCAGTATCTTCTTCTCGCGTCCTGCTCCATTGATATGCATCTAGTTCTTTCCAACAATTCTAACTTAGCGATCAAATTATACGATTTCAATTTCTGTATTTAGCGCAGGCACCCATTTATATGAAAGGATACCTTTTAGCTTATTGATTTTGTTGTTTTCCATATTTTTGTGACACAAAGTGGAACAGACTTTACACTTGAGTTGCAGATTTTTATTTTTGTTTGGGCCAAACAAAAAAGAATTCCATAAGTCTCCTACAGGACCCGTACCAGAATTGTTAGAGTAGGCATGCACCAAATGTTCTTTCAGTTGAGCTGATCAGCTCCCGAATTACTACACTCCATCTTCAGAGACATTGCCAACCTAAATATCTTCTCATCTCAGTGCTCCACAGCTGAGGACGAAATGCACAAATTCTACGAATCTCTGAAATAACGGCTGTCAACCAACGTACAAAATAGTGATTGTTAGCGACTTCAATACGAGGGTTGGACGGACACGGCCTGGGAAACTACACACTGGTGCCTTCTTTAACGACACAAGAAGTGCACTTTGTGACCGCCTACTTGTCGATGCTGCAGTGAAAGTGTTCCATATCATAAACACTTTCTTCAACAAGTCATTTGAAATTAGGTGATCCTAGCACTTAGAAAACTTGGTAAACTAGGACTGAACTTGATTACGTACTTAGTAATAAAATAACATTGGCTACTAACGTTGAGCAGCAAAATCAACTGATTGTCGACAGTGATAACAGACTAATTAAAGCAACCATGTAATGAAGACTCCACCTCCCAAAAAGTGAATCTAGTTCCATACCATGCATCACACTGCTAGACTAACAGCAAATTCGTCGGCAGGACTAACAATGTACACACTCTCTAACCTTTAACTTGAAACAGCTGTTCGCCCAGCTGACATCAGGACTGGCAGTGTACATACTCTCAAACCCGTCATCTGGAACAGTTGCTTGGCGATAACTGCAGTAATGTGGTACAAAAAATGAAAACAAAATGCAGTCGAATTAAAGATAACCCCTAAGACCTCTAGCAACCAGAAGGCGGATCAAAGTCAATGGACATCAATAAAACCGAACTGTGCAAGATTATCAAGCTGCTTAGAAACAAACAAAGAAGATTACGAATAACATAGATTGTATAAATTGATCACAGTGGCTGAGACGAGACAAAATATAACCAGATATCGACTCGATTTTGATGTCAAAAATGTTTCTTATTGCTCTGAATAAAATGGATGAGACCACATTGACGGACAGAACGAAAATAGAAGAAGAATGTCGGAGGTTCCACGCTGACCTCTTCAGATGCAAGACTGGAATCTATGTAAGGCCAGTCATTTCAGGTTATATGCCTATACCGGAAATCGTAGCGTTAGACAGCACATACGATAAAGCATTTAAAACATGAAAATCCCCAGGACTTTATGGAATCACTGCAGATGTTATTCGGGTAGGAGAAGAAACCCTAGCAAGCGAGCTGACGAAACTGTTAAAAAATTGTTTAAATTAAGATAAAATCCCTAACCAATGTAAAACTTCAAAAACAAAATTAATTTATAAGAAAGAGGGCTAGAGACCACGTGACCTACAGACCGATACACGTTTTCTCACGCTTGAACACGTTTTTCAAGAGCGTCTAGAAAACAACTTGATGCCAATCGACAACGAGAGCAGACAAGATTCAGCGAAGCCAACTCTAACGTTGACCATCATCAGTTAATGCAGAGGGTAAGGGAAATAGGTATACCCTTATTCCTAGTATTTGTGGACTATGAAAAAGCCTTCGATATCATTGAAGCAACAGCAGTTATAATGCGCACGGAATTAAGACATTGAGGAATCATATGCGCGGTTAATAGCACATGTAAACGAGGGATGCTCTAACAATATTATGCATTTTTATCTGCAAATTAAAATACAAATTCAACGGGGCGTACGATAGGGTCATACAATCCATAACAACCTCTCGCTGCAGCCGTTGTAGTCATTTATGTGACATCACGAAATATGGCGGTTGTGTTTTGTGTAGTCGCAAAAAGTTTACCCTCAAAATACATAAATATTATCAAGGCATTATATCTTCTTTATCTTCTTCTTCTTTTTCTTCTTCTTCTTCTTCTTCTTCTCCTTCTTCTTCTTCTTCTTCTTCTTCTTCTTCTTCTTCTTCTTCTTCTCCTTCTTCTTCTTCGTACGCTGTCAGACGTCAACTTGAATTTGTTCGAAGAAAGCAGCTGTCATCCTGAGGCTGTCGACACTGCCATAGAGCTTGTCTAGTGTTGCCACTGGTGATGGCCACATGTGCTTTCGCTGGTCCTCGTACGTCGGGCAATTTTGCAGCAGCTGTTCAGCGGTCATTTTCCCTGTGCCAGACAATCATTCGTCAGGGCCACCTATCTTCAATTTATTGAATAGATGGTACCTCAATCTGTTGTGGCCTGTGCGGAGTCTGAAGACCACGACCTGCTCTCTTCTGTTCAGCTGGTAGTAGGTATCATTTTTTTGTGTAGCCAGTGTGTTCTGTTTCCCATTTGGCCATGTATCTGGACCTAATAAGCCTTTTGGACTCTTCGTAGATCACACAAGAATCTGGTTGTGGTAGTCTTGCACCTTCTTTTGCCAGTCTATCTGCCTCGTCGTTGCCTTGGATGTTACAGTGTGATGGAACCCACTGTACCACAACTTTTTTTGGTGCGGACTGCTGGCATAGTTGACAGAGTACTGCTCTTAAATCATTAAGTTCAGTATTATTTTGGCTTTTTAGTGCTGTGACCACGGCCATGGCATCTGTAAACAGGACTATCTGGCTTTCATTGCTTTCGTCTGTGAGTATTGCTTCTACTGCAGCCTTCAGAGCGTCTGCCTCCGCTCTGAAATTGCTTGTGAATTTTCCAGTTGCCACTGACAGTTATTTTATTACCATTTGGTAGGCTCAAGAATACCCCAGCCTCTCCATTCTGTGTTGTCTTTGTTACAGAGCCGTCGGTGTATGCATGGGTCCAGTCCATGCTTGGGTAGTTTTCCGCTATATACCTCAGGGTTATGTCTCTTCTTTCTTTTTCAGTCTGGCTGTTCTTGTTTCCAATACCTGGTATATTTTGTACCACCTCCGGAATGATATGCTGCTTCTATGTGGGTTTGCGTACAGTAGGGATGGGCTTTGGTGTTGTTACGGTGTTCAAATGGTCTTCGCTCATTTTTGCTTTGGCTATTTCTGCAAAGTTTCTCCGCTTTAGTTTCCCATTTCCAAATCTATTTAGTCTCTGATGCATTGGATGGACTGTCAGTCTTCTGAGTTTCTCTGCTTGATGCTGGGCTCTGCAGTCTCTTCTATCGGTCATGGATTGCAGATTTGTAATCTTTTCAAGTTCTACAATTGGCGTTGACTTCATGCCTTATGTTATAACTCTCATGGCTTGGTTTTGAAGTTTGCTAATTTTATCAAAGTTCGCCTTTGCTGCTGTTGTCCATGCCGCAATGCCATACTCGAGCACTGGTCTCACTCTTCCAGTGTACAGTTTTTTTTAGTATTCTTCCGTCTGCTCCCCGGCTTGTGCAAGACATTATATGATAATTCACGAAGTTGTGTTCGAACAACCGAAGACAACACTGAATGGTTTAACATAAAAACAGAAGTTAAAACAAGGATGTATTTTATCACCTCTACTGTTCTGCATAGCTTTAGATTGGATTATGAAACACAATGCCGCTGATACGCATTTAGGTATTGAATGGACAGATGACAAGACCTTAGAAAATCTTGATTTTGCAGACGACCTAAGTACCACTGATAAAAAAAAACAAGAAAATATAGATAGACTATGCCAATGGTCAGAACAGATAGGACTTCAAGTAAACGCGTCAAAGACGAAAATCATGGCTTCCACAACCACAATAGTTGATATCAAGCTTCGGGGGATATCTCTACAAAATGTCCAACACTATACATACATGGGAAGCAAAATGACACACGATGGAGATGCTACAAAATAAAATTCCACTAGAATTGCTTGACATCGTGCGCCTTTAATCAAGATGACATAGTCATCATTAACCACAGCATCAAGGAAGCTGAACAATGCATCAATGAGCTCAACAATGATGCCGTCACAAACGTGACTGTACATCTACCTGAGTAGAAAAATGTCGAACTTGTGCGGAATGTTCGAGAGATCTCACGAAGGATAACAGCAGGATGGTATAGCTTCAGTCACGTCATATCCATACTTCAATGAATGAAAAACAGCGAAGTGCGAGATCAGACCTTCAATAACACGGTCATTATAGTCATTGTATATGGCTGCGAGTGGTAGAACCTACTTAAACATTTAGATTTCGCGACTCCGAGTTACCCAGCGGGCGATGGAGCATAGAACACTGTCAATCTCACTACGACACGACTTCGACAACACCGAAATCGGGAGTCAAACTTGCTTCGATGGCGTCGTAGAAACGACCTTTGCTAAGAAATGACGGGTGGGCCAGCCCCGTGCTACTCTTACCTGACAATAGACAGACACGTAAATAGACGTCATGGTAGTCCTACACCTTTAATCGTCATTCCGGAAACCCATCAATGAGATGGAAGGATGGTCTGCGACAAGACATCGGTCTGGCATGGTACTACAAAGCGAAAGCCAGAAGTGAGTTTAGATATTACCTACATGTTGAGCCTAAATGGACCCAGGATTTAAGAAGTACAGTATACGTTGCCCAATGCAGTGAAAGCATCTCTCAGCTTTTGTATTCTTATTTTGTTATCTTTATGTGTACTTTCTACCTTGTCTATTTCTATCAAGGTATGTGAATGATTCCACATCTTGTAGACGTGTGTTTAACAACACAATCTGATTGTTACAATGTGCATTTATATTCGTAATCTTAATTTCTTTTCTCAGTTTCAATTTTGTGACCTCTCATAAAGTATACTTTTGTATTTTGCATCTTACCACGGCTAAGGGGCAGAAGAGCCAAGTCATTAGCAAAGTCCAAATCATCAGTTGTTTTGCCAAATTGCATTGAATTCCACTTGTGTTGACTGATGTTATCTTCATAATCCAGCTCCACAGTCAGAGGGATTGTGATAAGAAGACTTCCTTGTCGTACATAAGTTCTTTTCTGAAAAGTCTCAGAACGCTGAACTTCAATTATATGTAAAACTTTACATTTGATATCTTCTTATGGTGATTTAATTATGTTAATGAACTTCGGTGTGTAAGGTGTGATCATGCTCAGCACCACATTCCAGTGGCGCTGAGGTCGGCTAGCTCTTACCTGGAAGAGTGAAAAGTGAAATTAATAGCATGCCGATTAAAGTGAGCTCACAAGCCAACCTCACCTCCTTGGGGTACACACTGGGCAACTAGAACCGTGAGGCTCTAGGCTAACGAGGCAATGGCTCGCCTGGGGGGGGGGGGGGGGGGGGGGGCTGGCTCCTCCAGGTTAAATGCAGATGTTGGCCCACCGCAGCTTGGAGAGGAGATGGGCGCCGCCAGGTGATTTCAAGCCTAAGAATCACACATGAGGACAAAAACGAAATCTATTATACCGGATCGGTCGCAGCCCGGGTCAACAATGATCGCGCCTACCGTCCCACACCAGGGCGGAGGTGTTAAGTGTGCAACTGGTGATACCATAAGTCTCAGAAGAGAGGATTTCATTCTGGGCACTTGGAATGTTAGAACTCTAAGTGCAAGTGGGAAAATAAAAGAACTGACCCATGAGACGGATATATACGACTGGAATGTGCTTGGCATATGCGAAGCACGTTGGAACATTTTCGGAGAATACACCACAGAAGAAGATCACAAGTTCTATTACAGTGGAAGACCTGACGAACACCTTCATGGAGTCGGTATGCTGGTGCACAAAGCTACAGCATGTTATGAATTGGGTTGCCGACCAGTATCAAGCCGATTGCTCAGTATACGACTAAATGCAAAGCCCTTCAATATCACGGTGATACAATGCTATGCACCTACCTCAGATTACGAGGACGCCGAGGTTGAGATCTTCTACGAGGACATGCAGGCTTTGGTGAATGAGGTACCGAAGAAGGATATACTGGTGGTACAGAGAGATTGGAATGCGAAAATTGGCGAAGACTGGAAAGGCACATGGGGAGCATATGGAAATGCGACCACGAGCAATAGAGGACTGAGACTCCTGGAATTTGCGTATTATAATAAGCTAATAGTAGCGAATACCCTACTACCACATAAAATGTCGAGACGGTGGACGTGGCACAGCCCAAATGGTACGCTTTATAGTCAATTAGACTATATTCTGGTCCAAAGGAGATTCAGATCTAGCGTCAATAGGTCCCGGACAAGAAGTTTGCCAGGGGCCGATATAAGGAGCGACCACGACTTAGTGCTGATGACCATGCATCTCAGATTAAAGAAAGTTCTGAAAAGAGAGATAACTAGACTGAGATTTGACTTGGAAAAGTTGAAGTACCCTAATATAGTGGAGACCTTTGGAGCGGTGATGGGGGAGGGGGGGGGGGAATTCGGACCTCTCTTGGTTCTTAACGAGGAGGCAGATGTTGAGACGATAATTGAAGCCCTGAATTCAGCATTAATCTCCACAGCATCTGAGGTTCTAGGTAAGTGCAGGATAAAGAAGAAAGCATGGCTAATGAGTGAAATACTGGATTTATGTGACAAGAGACGACAAATGAAGAGTGCGAAGAAAACACTAGATGGGATTCAGCAATATAGAGAGACAAATGCAAATATAAAGGTCAAGATGAAATAGGCCAAGGTAGAATGGATAACGACTCAGTGTGCAGATATCGAACAAAATCTAGGAAGAAATGATGCCAAGGGGCATATAAATTAGTCAAGGACTTAGTAAGGCCTGTACAAACTCGAGATACAACGATTCAGGACAAGAGTGGGAAATGTCTCACGGAAGCTCAAGACATTCGTGAGAGCTGGACAGAGTACTGTTCGGAACTATATAAGCATGAAGGTCGAGGTGACCCAAGAAATGCAATGTCTCATGAAGTGAGTCTGATAGAGGAAAATCAAACGGAAGAAGTATATGAAACCGTGAAAATGCTGAAGAGAGGGAAGGCTGTAGGTGTGGATAATATTCCAGCAGAGCTCCTACAAGTGGGAGGTAAGGCAACAATTGATACCCTAACATACATCTGCAATAGAATTTGGCAGACAGGAGAGTGGCCCACCAGCTGGACAAAATCAGTAATTATACCACTGCCTAAATCAGGAAACCTAAATATGTGTCAGAACTATCGAACAATCAGTCTGATAAGTCATCCAAGTAAAGTTCTCTTGAAAATAGTACTTAATAGACTGAAACCACAGGCAGAGAATATCATTGCCGAAGAACAAGCGGGTTTTTGAGCGGGAAGGCGTACCATCGAGCAGATATTTAATCTTCGGCTAATGAATGAGAAGTACTCAGAGTATCAACAACAACTTTACCATGCCTTCATTGACTTTAGAAAGGCGTTTGACAGAATGTGGCATGCGGCGCAATGGTCAACAATGAAGCATTATAAGTTCAACAGTGATATTGTGAGGGTAATTGCAAACCTTTATGAGCAGGCGACAAGCGCAGTCTCGGTAGAGGGAACGCTAGGCGATTGATTCCGTACGACGGTGGGTGTGAGACAGGGATGTATACTCTCCCCAACACAGATTAGATATTAGGAATATTTTTTTAGTCAGAGAGTGGTGTCTGCTTGGAATGCATTGACAGGGGAGGTAGTGGAGGCAGGGACAGTTAATGCATTTAAGAATAAACTGGATGCGCATAGCTTTTAGAGCAAGGTGATGTAAATGTAACTGGTTGTATACAGACTCTGCAGGGTCTTCTAAACCAGTATAAAGACGTTAAGTTTGAGAGAATAATGGAGACGACCTTAAAAGGACATGTTGGCACGGTTAAAATGGATGACAGGCTTATCACAAACTTCCGATTTGCTGATGATATTGAGGCACAGAAATGGAACTCCAGGAGTTGATTGGTAGATTGGATAGAGAGGCCTTGAGTTTTGGTATGGAAATAAATGCAGATAAAACAAAGCTGATGACCAATAACATAGCAGGGTTTAAATATGTAATAGAGGCAAATGGGCAGGAACTTGAGGTGGTAAAACGTTTCAAATATCTGGGATCATTGATCAGTGAAGAGGGTTCAAAGCCAGAGGTAATTGCAAGAATAGCACAAACAACAGCGGCGCTGACTCGGCTGAAACCTATATGGCAAGACAAGCGACTCGGCCTCGGCATAAAAGTTAGACTAATGCGTTCTTTGGTGCTATCAATATTTCTGTATGACTGCGAGACCTGGACCACTACAGCAGATATACAGAGCAGAATACATGCAATGGAAATGAGGTGCTATAGAAAACTAAATTTTACATATAAAGATCGTGTCACGAACGTAGAAATACGTCAGAGAGTTGACGATGCTATTGGTCCTTTTGAAGATCTGTTCACAGCTATCAAAAGACCAAAGATGGCCTGGTGCGGACACGTCGCGAGGTCCAACGGAATTACCAAATCGATACTCTTTGGTTCCGTAGCGGGACAGAGAGGACGAGGACGTCCAAGGAAGAGATGGGTGGACAACATCACTGAGTGGTTCGGCCTTTGTCCCGGTGAGATATGACAGGCGGCGACAGACAGAAATGGATGGCGTGGGGTTTTGTGAGTGTTTTCATGTGTGCCCCAACGACCTGATGGGTTACGGGATGAACTGATCTCAAACTGAAGTGAACGTCAGGTGCACTCCAACTACCTAAACAACCCCCAGAGTGATTATCTGTGTAAGCTGTCAGTCATAGTCAACGAGTAGGATATAAGGTGGTGAGTTCCATTCCATACTTGTTCAACTATTTATCTCGGTGTAGCTATCTGGTCTGCGCATGCCATATTTGATTCGAATTCCTCTATCTCTCGTCTTCTCTCAGATGTGTGCCTACTAATTGTGCGCCTGTTAAGCTCTCGTATAATCCAGTTCAGCATTAGTCTAGGCAATGATAATAACACTGTTCCTCTATAATTTGTAAGCTGTAGCAGATCTCCATTCTTTGGAAAGGTGACTAGAAAGCGTTCCCTTGAGTCTGCTTGTATTTCTTTTTCACTTCTCCAAACTTTATCAAGCCATGTGTATAATATTTGTAGAAGTGTCAATGAATGCTTTGATTGCATCTGTTAAGGTACCATGTGGATTGTGGCTTTACTATTTTTCAGTAACGTTTTGACTTTCTTAAATATTTTCTTTGGTCTCTTCAAAACTGCTTGTACCTTTTCTACAGACCCACAATTGAGTATATTTACTCCTTTGTGCTCTTGAAAAGGTCGTTACGTGACCGGTTGCAGTAGCTTTCCTCACATCCTGAGCATGGTGTTGAAAGGTGGACCGGAGTCCTCCAGGTGGTTGTGCTATGCTTGATTTCATCTGCGTATCGTTCACTACTATGATGATCACGTTGATCCTCCACCTCGTTAGCCAGGCTGCCAAGAAGAACAGCCCGTTTCCAGGAAGGACTACGAGAAAGTCAAGTATGCGGTCTTGCCCCTTATATATTTTGCCTGACCCTAACATGTCGGATCAGTATGTTTTGTCTGACCTGACGTTAGTCTCCTCTCCCCAACATCAATTAGTAAAGATCTTCGTCCCAGTATTATCCATTACTCATCTGTTCAGCCGAGCCTCTTTGTTCAGTCTTCAGTAGTTGTTTGATTGTTTGTAGGGTTGTTGGTGTGCATTGTTGTTCTTGACTCAATCCCTTTTTGCCAGTTTGTATGCGTTGTCAGTTTCAGGAGTATTTGAGTGACCAGGATTCGTTGCATAACTACTCTCACATCACGGGAAGTCAACAGCTGATTGGTATCTAGAATATTTGTACAGAGCTTATGCTTATAGTGACGAGACTGTTGTCTAGAGCTTCAAGGCGGACAATACTCTTTGATGAAAAGGCAGCATATTCAAGTGGTTCATGGCTATTTTCAATGTTGGTATTTCGGCTTCATTGTTAGAACATATCTTCAACACGTACCAAACAGCTCATCAGAGGTCCTATCTCGATACTCTATTGATTTCCTGTCTAGCGCCATACAGGCTGCTTAACCTTTTCATTCGGTTGTTTTTGTTATTCTATCTGATTCCATCGCCTGAATTGGATGAATATTACTATATCTATGGCGGGCCGCCAATGTTGGATCATATTTCGATAAGTTTTGTGCACCACTTCTTTCATTGTTCTGCGTTTTCTTCTTGCATAAAATATCATACATATTTTGCCTTCTGTTATAGATAACGGACATGCAATCCCTGAAGTCAAAATCGTTGCTTCATCCTGTTTTCATATGTCGAGCAGGTTCGCACAGTATTTTCATGACATAACATCAATCATGACAATTGTGGAAATGGATTCTACATCGGAATCCACCGTTGTGTAAATTACTTGGTGTGGTAGTTATTTGGCACGTCACATTTTCCACCTTCCCAACGTTTCACATCATGTATTCAAGCCGATTTTTGTTGTCTACATCATTGACTGCCGTAGGCCACTGAGACCTAATTAACAATCGCCTTGCCATCAATATTGCTAGTATTTTCTATAGACTGTGTCGCTGCGTAGCCTAGCGGTCGGCTTTCACAATCCCAATGTCCGTACTTCACACTTTCTAAGAAACTTATAACAGCCAAGTAGGTGGCGGTTGTAAGAAGCTACGTTCTGTAAAAGACATGTTACTTACTTTTCTATAGACAACCCGTTCTCGTGCAGATATCACGCAGGTAATCTATGGGAAAAACGTCCCAGCATTCTCATTAGTGCACGTCTCAAGGAGCAGCCAATTTACAGCCCAGATCCCTTCTTCGAGGAGAGATTTCGGTAGGCATGAACATTTCAGTCATCCGCTGGTCATTTTGTGACAAAACTACACGACCCGATAAGAAACTGGTTGTCTGCAGGGTCTTCTTGGGGTTGCTATTGTCGAGAAGTAAGGCACTCGCCTCTATAGACGATGAACGGATACAGTGGGCGATCGAATCCCGAAAGTTTTCCAGCGACTCCTGGTCTCAAGGGAGATGAGACCTGAGTTACCTTCAAGATGCTTGATTTATGTCTTGCCACTGGTGCTAGATAGCTCGGGACCAGAAAGTGAGGTTGATGACCAGCGCATTTACTTACTCATTATAATCCAAGTAACTAACTAAACACATATCCTGCTTTAATGGTGGCTCGAGGAACCATTATTATTCCACGCCCTCTCCCCAGAAAATAGCTGAGCGATGTTGAATTCACTGCTCTATCTACAAGGCAGAAAATATTACCTTCGGAAGAATCCTAATTAACAATCTTGAGCTCTATGAGAGTAGTCAAACGACTTACAATCTTTCCAGGTTCACAAGCTGCACTTATAGTTATCAACGCTGGAAAAATGAATCAACAAATATTCATCATCATCATTTAGCATGTCCTTTATAGAACGTTGCTCCCTTCAGAGTCTGTCTGAAAGAAGCTTTTTTCATTGCAAAACACGTTAAACTCTACCAGTCATACTCAGGCATTCCTGATGATGCCATCATCTTCTTGGTCTACCCCTGCCTCTTTTGCATGACACCATACCTTCCATCACTGTTCTCTCAAGACCGTTGTGTCTCTTGGTGTGATCAAAGTATTTACATTTCCTGACCAAAATGGAATTGATAAACCAGTTCTCCTCTATGTTCAACTCTTTCCAAATGTCTATATTTGTCTTTTTCTCTGTCCATGGTATTCTGATGATATTTCTGTAACATTTTGACTCGGAGGATTCGATTCTTTGTCTAGAAGTTTTGGTAATCGTCCATGATTCGCAGCCATGTGCTGCCACAGGAAAAACACAGCCTCTCAAGACTTTCACTTTTGCCGTTTTGTTGGTGCTCTGCCATAATTTCTTCAGGCTGTTCGGTCTCTTCATTGCCATGCCTTGTCTTGTTCTGATTTCTTTCGAGCAGTCGCCATTTTTCTCAATTCTGCAGCCCATATATTCAAAATGCTTGACTTGATCTATTTCCTCACCACCCACTGTAAATTTATGTTGACATCGTGTTTTGTATGTGGTCATTATCTTTGTTTTGTTTATGTTTATTAACAGGTTTTGTTCTTTACTGTGTTCATTTATGGCTGAAATTAGCAGCTCTAGCCCTTCTGCCCCTTTTGATAGTATCACTGTGTCGTGTGTATATCGTAACTCTGGAATCTCGTAACCGCCAATCGTAAATTTATCAAAACTTGCAATGTTCTGTCTTCTCTAACATTCCGCATATATGTTGTACAGATAAGGTGAGGGGATACATCCCGGTCTTAGTTCCTTTAATACTGAGAACTAATCTGATGTTTGTTCAGATACTCGGACAGCGGCTCGTTGATCTTGGTATAATGTTTCATCTTCTTCTTTCTTCTTCGTCGTACGCTATCAAACGTCGACCTGTATTTTTTTCGAAAAAGCAGCTATCATCCTGAGGCTGTCGACACTGCCATAGAGCTTGTCTTGTGTTGGCACTGGTGATGGCCGCATCTGCTTTCTCTGTTTCTCGTACGTCGGGCAGTTTTGCAGTAAATGTTTAGCGGTCATTTTCCCGGTGCCACACGAGCATTCGTCAGTGCCACCTATCATACATTTTTTGAATAGGTGGTACCTCAGTCTATTGTGGCCAGTGCGAAGTCTGAAGACAAGGACCTGCTCTCTTCGTTTTTTGTGTAGCCAGTATGTTCTATTTCCCATTTGGTCATGTATCTAGCTCTAATAAGCCTTTTTGACTCTTCTTATGTCACACTAGTATCTGCTTGTGGTAGTCTTGAACCTTCTTTTGCCAGTCTGTCTGCCTCCTCGTTGCCTTGGATGTTACAGTGTGATGGAACCCACTGTACCACCGCTCTTTTTGGTGCGGACTGCTGGCATAGTTGACAGAGTACTGCTCTTAAATCATTGCGTTCAGTATTTTTCTGGCTTTTTAGTGCTGTGACTACGGCCAGGGCATCTGTAAGCAGAACTATATGGCTTTTATTCCTTTTACCTCTCACCATTTCTTCTACTGCAGCCCTCAGTGCCTCTGCTTCTGCTCTGAAATTGCTTGTGTATTTTCCAGTTGCCACTGATAAGTGTTATTTTTCTGCCATTTTGTAGGCTCAGAAATACCCCTGCCCCTCCGTTCTGTGATGTGTTTGTTACAGAAGCGTCGGTGTATGCATGGGTCCAGTCCATGCTTGCGTAGTTTTCCGTTATGTACCTCAGGGTTGTATCTCTTATTTCTTTTTCAGTCTGTCTGTTTTTTGTTTTCAATACCTGGTATATTTTCTACCATCTCTGGAAATATATGCTGCCTCCAGGTGGGTTTTCGTAAAGTAGGGATGGGCTTTGGTGTTGTTAGTGCATTCATAGGGTCTTCGTACATCTTTGCTTTGGCTATTTCTGCAAAGTTTCTCCGCTTTAGTTTCCCATTTCCAAAATTGTTTAGTCTCTGATGCATTGGATGGTCAGTCAGACTTCTGAGTTTCTCTGTTTGCTGCTGGTCTCTGCAGTCTCTTCTGTCGGTCAGGGATTGCAGTTTTGTATTCTTTTCAAGTTCTACAATTGGCGTTGACTTCATGCCTCCTGTTATAACTCTCATGGCTTGGTTTTGAAGTTTGCTAATTTTATCGAAGTTCGCATTTACTGCTGTTGTCCATGCCGCAATGCCATACTCGAGAACTGGTCTCACTCTTCCAGTGTACAGTTTCTTTAGTATACTTTCGTCTGCTACCCAGCCTGTGCCAGCAAGTGTCCTCAAGATTGTCATTCTTTCTCTGGCTCTCATTCGGTTTCTCTCGATCTGACTTTTCCATGTCATGCGCTGATCAAATGTGACTCCCAGGTAGTTTGGGTTGTCGTTTGCCTGCAGGTAATTGCCGTTTAGACTTAATGTGGTGTTTTGGGGTTTGATTGATAGCGAGAATATTGTACATGTGGTTTTTTCCTCGTTTATTTTGACCAGCCATGAGTTCGCCCACTCTTCCAGCCATGTTAGGGCCTACTGCATCCGATTTCTTGCTATGGTGAGATTCTTTTCAGAGGTCCACATAGCCAGAAGGTCTGCAAACATTGAACTATGGACTCTTCTTGGTATATTCTCTGTAATGTCGTTTATATACACCAGGAAGAGTGTGGGTGACAGTACTCCCCCTTGGGGCACTCCCTGCTCAAGTGTCACCTTTTTGCTCATCTGCCCTTGTACTTGGACTCTGGCCGTTTTGTTTTGAGGTAGTGGTTGATCCACTTGTACATTTTCCCACAAACTTCACTTCTTCTGAGCTTGACTCTAAATCCATCTTTCCAGACTTTGTCAAATGCCTTTTCCAGGTCCACCCAAACCGCTACTGTGTGTTTCTGTTCCTGGTAGGCATCTTCTATTTCCTGAGCTATGAGGATGACCTGGTCCTCAGTGGATCTGTGCTGTCTAAAGCCTGCTTGCTGTGGAATTAGTATCCGTTTTTCTTCCAGATGCCACATTTGTCTGGTGTTTATCATACGTTGCATCAGTTTGCCTATACAGCTCAGTAGACTGATAGGCCTGTATCCATTTGGATCTGTTTTGTCTTTTCCTTTCTTTGATACTGGTACAAGTATTGCATCTTTCCATGCTTGAGGTACAATACCCCTTTTCCAGCTTTGGTTCAGGACTGATAGTAATTTCCTCTCTGCTGTCTGGCCCAGCCCCATCAGCATTTCGTTTGTTACCCCATCTTTTCCGGGTGAATTCCTTTTCTTTAAAGTTCTCATGGCCTCTTCCATTTCATTCATTGTTAGTTTGGCCATCATGTGCTCTTCTGGTGCCATATTGATGTTGTCGTGCCCCTTTTGTTCTTCCCTAATGTCTGTATGCCTATCTGTAGGGACATCGATATGGTTTGCTCTGGCATAATGTTCAATAAAGGCGTTTGCTGCTTTTTTTCCAGTGAGCATGTTATCGCCATGCTTGATGGTAATTTGTTTGTTTGATGGAGTTTCGTCGTTCATGGCTCTGACTAACTTTCATAGTTTGTTCCCGTCTTTATCTAAATTGAGGCTTTCTGTTTTATTTTTCCAGATTTCTCTTATTATTTGGTTTAGAGTGTATTTGTATTTCGTCGTGGTGGCTTTGAGGGCGATGTTTGTCTCCATAGATTGTTCTCTCTCTGCCGTGTTCCTAGCATTTGAGAGTTCGTCATCCGCTTTCTGCAATTCATCATTCCAATAGGGCTTGTAGTTTTTCCTTGCCCCTCTTGGGATGATTTCAGTGGCAGCTTGCAGTATTTCTTTGCTTAGGCTTTCCACCATGGACTTCATATTGTTATTCTGTGTGTTGATGGTTTCACACAGCCCATCTGTCAGGATTGCAAATTTGTCCCAGTCGGCTCGTTCGTAATTTCAAAGTGGGAGAGGTTTTATTTCCTGTGGGCCTACTTTTATATCAACTTCTAGCCTAATTGGCCTGTGGTCGCTACCTGCCAATTGGTTTAGCACCTGGCGGTCTATTTTGTGGTGAATATCCACCGTGGAAAAGGCCAAGTCTGGAGTAGAGTTGGAATGCCCTGTTCTAGAATAGAAGCTAGGGCTATCCTCCGGCCTATTGATAAGGCAGAGATTTGTGTCTATCTCCCAATCTTCCACTTCGTCACCTCTGCTGTCTGTGTCCGAGTATCCCCATCTTTCCGAGTGGCTTTTGAAGTCTCCAACTACTATGCAGTTGGAGTCTTTGACTTCCATACTCGAGAGCGACAGGTCTTTGTTTGGTGGTCCGTGCAGGTTGAAGATGCGGATCTTCGTCTCTTGAGCCATTATGTCAACTCCTACAATGTCTGCTTGTCCGGTGTGATTGACAGCTACCGCGCTACTCGGTATGTAGTTACGGGTCAGTATCAGAACCCCTCCTTTGTGACCTTGTCTATCCAGACGGAAGGTCTGGTATCCTCTGATTGAGAATTTATGGTTGTTGTTGAAGTGCGTTTCTTGGATACATGCCACGTCAATCTTACCTTCATGCAAGTGATGTGTTAGGGAGAGCTTTTTGTTAATGACTCCCTCCGCGTTCCACTGTAGTATTCTGGTATAATGTTTCAATGAGATGTATAATGTGCACTGGAAACCCAATTTCCTTCATCATGTTCCACAGATTTTGATGTTGTACTGTATTGTCGTTTCACTTTCGAAATTTATCAGGCCAGCCTAAGCCGTTGCCCGGTGGGTTGGAGGAAGGGGGGGGGGAGGCGGGGTGCTACCGTACACAGGCATACACTAGGAGCCACACGTAAGCTAGACAGAAGTGGGGAAACCAAATAGAAAAATAGGATCTTGGCCATCAAGGTTGTGGCTGCCACTCGCCGTGAGGTACTATCCCTTTAACACTACTGTCCTATACCTTCCTCACTCCCCTCCCCCTTCCCAACATATATTACACGAACAATTATGGATACGGGACACATGGTTAAACAAATTTATACGAGTATTTTAAAGACATCTTCATGACTGCAGACATCCGCTTAAATAAGTAGGCATAGCAAATTTAGGATCTCTTTACAGGGGAGAAGAATAGGCCCACTGTATCTACATGCATGTCGTAAAAGATAACCAAAGAGATTTGTGCATATAATTAGCTATATCATCTTCTAAAACTATATGCTACAGAAACCTTTAATTGCAAAAGGAAACAAAAAAACAGAGTACTTTATTGCAGTTTCCAATAGGAGGGCATCTGAAGTAATACCGCAATAAGAAATTCTGGCACATCTATTGAAAAATGAATGGCAAGAAAACACGCCAGCATGTCCTCATTATTGAAGACCCCACAGTAACTTTCCTGACGACATTTGGAGAGAAGGAGGTTTGGATTTTTGTAATCGATATGTTGCTGACACAGACAAATGCATAGAGCTGTCGGCCAGTAAATTCGAAAATATTTTCTAGACACTGCCATCAGGGAAGAGCCATACGTAACTGAAATAGCTGAGAAAGAGGTGGCATGTATTTTACTTTCAAGCAAAAACAATGCACCAGGACCAGGAGTAAAGAATATATTGTACTGTTGCCGCTCTATTTGGTACTTCAATATGCATTTACACGCACTAGCAAGATTGTAACAAGTAAAGTAACCCATAGCATTACTGCCGTAGGGTGAGATGTTAGCGATCTCGCATTTCAAAGGCTCGGCTATATAAGGGTGGTAGCCATCTCCTCTCTCTCGCTGCTTTTACTTCCCGGCCTGAACCGGTACCCATTTAAGGCTGGGTCGACCCGGACCCGTTGCGGTCTGAAAAAAACATTTCCGCCTCAACTAGGGACTGAACCCAGGACCAGTCAGATGTGATGCCAGCTCGTTAACCACTGCGCCACGTGGCTCCCAGCAAGAGTGTATGAGTAGCAAATTGTAAGAGTTTTCGCTTCTCACGCAGAGACACCACTTTCGGTCTCCGTTATCAACACGATCCGGTCGACCCATCAAAAATAGGAACTTATCTTATTATTACAAACAGAATATCAACAAGAAAAGCCAATTAACCTCATAACAAGTTTAAACTTAGCAACGTGAAGTCTCTGACTAATTATTTATGAAAGCATTATCTAATAATGGATTACCTTTGTTTGCTAATGGACTATCTTTATCTTCTAATGGACTATCTTTATCTGCTATGGAGTACCTTTGTTTGCTAATGGACTACGTTTATCTGCTAATGGGATACTTTTATCTGCAGAAAGACTACCCTTATCTTTCAATGGGCTACCTTTATCTGTTATGGACTACCTTTATCTGCTAATCGACTACCTTTATCTGCCAATGGACTACCTTTATCTGCTATGGATTATCTATATTTGCTAATATACTACCTTCATCTGCTAACGGGATACTTTTATCTGCTAATAAAACTACCGTTATCTGTGAATGGACTACCTTTATTTGAAGCACTCGCAATAAAAGAAATCCACTCTGATCTAGTTTTGGCTATTTGTACTCTCCAGGAGGGGTCTGAAACTGAACCCGCCGTATAAACGGTGCCTGCAACTTAACCCGCCGTATAAGCGGGGTTATACTTGCATTAGTATTTGTGCCAAGTGTTAGTGTTTCCAGAAGCAGCCAACCTAAATCAAACAAGAACTGTTTATTGGACTGAAGCTCTATTTGAGACTCTATGATAGTTTCATGGATAGTGTGCAGAGTCTGAAGTTGGGGACGGGGGTGGGGCTGGTTGTTGTATATTTGAAAAATAGAAAGGATTTGAGTGAATACAACAATGGAAGACAGGAAGGAAAAAGGGGAAAAGGGAGGAGGGCAATGTCAGCGTGGGTTTTTGGATCAGCTTTATTAGTTGTACAAGATATGTTGGAGATAGGCAAGTGTATATGTGTTAGTGTATATCTGTGTGAGTGTGTTAGTGTATATTTTGTGTGAGTGTGTTAGTGTGTTAGTGTATATTTGTGTTTATGTGTGTGTATATTTGTGTGTATGTGTTAGTGTATATTTATGTGTATGTGTGAGTGTATATTCGTGTGTATCTGTCATGTATATATATAAATATATATATGTCATACAATTGATACGTAAATTTAGACAGATAGGCAGATAGACAGACAGACAGACATATAGACAGACAGACATGACAGACAGGACAGACATACAGACATACAGACAGCCATACAGCCATACAGAGAGACAGATAGACAGATAGTTAGATAGATAGATATATATATTAGATTAGATTAGATTAGATTAGATTAGATTAGATTAGATAGATAGACTAGATAGATATATAGATAGATGGATAGATGAATAGATAGATATATATATAGATAGATAGACAGATAGATAGATAGATAGATAGATAGATAGATAGATAGATAGATAGATAGATAGATAGATAGATAGATAGATAGATAGATAGATAGATAGATAGATAGATAGATAGATAAATACGTTAATAATGGTCATATTCAAATATTGTTAAAAAGTTCGTAGTGTGAAAAGCAATCCAATCTTTTCAAAATCCAATGAAAGAAAGAAGAAAACACACACACGCAGAAACATCATTATGTCTTCAGGTAATATTCCAGACCGGATATAAATCACAGTATATACAGTAATAAAGCTGTCGAGGATCTTAAGATTACTACAGGAGACGTGTAATAGAAAATTCAATTTCTCCATAGGTTAGACTGGCATTGGACATAACGGTGGTACGGTCAATTTAATAAATGCAAGTGTCTCCAAAATAAAAGATGAGAGAACACCAAACATAAGTAGCAAAGACCTTTCTAAGGATAACTCCGGCAAAGTAACATTTGTTAAATGGTTGCATTTTAAACGTACAGCACTTTAGGGTTAAGCAAATTGCCTTTAATAAATTTGAACTTTTGAAAAGAGCTGTCTGTAAGCAGCACAATTGGCTGAAGTCCTGGCTTCAGAAGACAAGCATGTCGTGTTCAGTCTCCGGCCTCGACATGCTCCCGTCAAGTTTTTGTTCCTCCACAAATATATTTTGCTTATCATTTCTGCTCATCCAACAGGAATTACGCGACGGAGACGTATGTTGGTGAAGGTTTGCATGTTGAATGTTTTGTTTCTGGTCCATATATAACAGGTTCAACGCTCGTCTGTTGGTCTGTGACGAATAAACATTTGTGCTTGGCGAGTACAACAAATCTGTTTTAATTACGTTTTTTAATCGTTACCACATAACGACTTTCGCACAATTATTAATGATATTGCGGTTCGAGTAGATTCTACATAAGGTAGCTTATGATGGAGAATCTAAACGGACCTCCACTGCCACAATTTAAACTTACTTAAGCCCTCGATTAATAGTACTGCAGTGCTAAAACTACCAAGAATGTTCAAGGACACAAACACCATGGTTCTGACAGTAGTGTATTTTCTCATTTTCTCTTAAGAAGAAAAAGACTAATACTTTGAAACTAATACTTAACTTAAACTTAACTTAACTTAACGTTTTTATACTGGTTTAGAAGACCCTGCAGAGTCTGTATACAACCAGTTACATTTACATTACCTTGCTCTAAAAGCTATGCGCATCCAGTTTATTCTTAAATGCATTAACTGTCCCTGCCTCCACTACCTCCCATGTCAATGCATTCCAAGCAGACACCACTCTCTGACTAAAAAAATATTTCATAATATCTAACCTATACCTCTCTTTAGTCAGCTTGTAGCTTTTCCCTCGTGTTATTGTAGGTGGCTGTATTTAAAAAAAACTTGTTATAGTCTAATTTATCTATTCCTCTGATCATCTTATAAACTTGTATTAGGTCACCACGAATTCTTCTCTCTTCGAGACACTGTAGGCCGATTTTTCTGAGTCGTTCCTCATAACTGTAATTCTGGAATCCCACTATCATCTTTGTCGCTCTTTTTTGTATTCTTTCTAGCATGTTTTGTCCCCTCTATGATAAGGACTCCACACCTGTACACAGTACTGCAATCTAGGTCTAACTAAAGCTTTATACAGTTTGACGATCACTTCCTTGCTCCTATGTTTAATATTTCTTTTTATCATACCTAACATTGCATTTGCCTTTTTCACTGCTACATTAACTTGCTCACTCACCTTTCCTGTATGATCTATTATAACCCCTAGATTATACAATAAATTTTGGTTTGGTACGCATTGTTATGTAGAAATAAAGGTGAATTAGTGCCTAGTTAAAATTTTTTTTAAATAAAAACTACATGACTGTAGTCCAACCATGCTGACTAGTGACAGTTTTGACTGATTGGTAACGCCAACTTAACATTTGTCAAGCCCTGTGTATAGGAAATATATAATTGTTTGTAATTAATCCACTAAACCCAAACAGCATATAATTAATATAATGATAGGATTACAATGAGAAACAATAAATTTGAACATGGCTGCTTACTGCGTCTTGTGTGTTCAGCCTCTGTGCCATTATGACGGTGACGGACAGATATAGTATGACTAAGATTATTGGAGCAATATATGTCCCCTACTTGTTCCGAGGGGATGCCTTACTCAGGATGCAATAGCATGATTACTCTTACACACATGCATGCCGCCTCAATAGTGTTGTCCATGTGGCTAGCCACATGTGCATATTAAACAACTTGCTACAGAAGCCACGAACATGCTGTATGCTTTGGTGCAGGCTTTCGGTGGGCGTGTGGTACACAAGAAACGAAATAAGAGACATTAATGACGACAACTTCTAGATGATGGAGAAGAGGCTAATGAGCGTGAGTGTTGTACACATTCCGACGGTTAACATTAATCACATTGAACAACACTTCAAGGACGTCATAGTTTAGTTTTGATTCAGCAATCATGGTCCATGATTAATGTGATGGATAGTCCACCATTGACACAATGGTTGGCCCTGTCCCACCTCAAGATGGTGCAGGCCATATGTTACTTGCTTTCTAGTATAATCTGGTTCTGCATAGTTGCCATAGTTGTCATGTTTATGTACGGCCATGATTTGAATTTGTTCGCTAATCGGGTACTTGAACTATGTTTGTTTAGAAGTATAATGCGTGATAGCTTGAGGGAGGGAGGGCAGAGGCGGCGGTGGACACGTTGAATGTGAATAGAAAACGCGGTGGATAGAAGTTAACTCATAGAAGTTGGTAAATAGGGGGGCATAAACGCGTCTTATTGGATTCTGGGGGCTTTAGGTTGATTTCTCATTTATTTTGGGTTATTTCTTCAATTAAAAAAATAGATTCATGAACATACATTAAAAAAAAAAAAACAGCGTCAGGCTAATAAATGCTTTATGTAGATCAATTCAAAATGATGTATACAAGCGTAGACATAACGAGGGGAAAGAGAAGATGGATTGTTTCCGAAATCTTAACCAAAATAATAATGCTTTGAAATAAAACATGTTTTAACTATAACATCTCTATAAAAATTGAGAATACACTAAAGCTGACAACTGTTTTTGTAGATATGTTCAAGATAAAGTATGTTAAGCGTACGAAGGAGACGTTCAAGTAATAGAAAAAGACAATAAACAAATATTTGTTGACTACCCTCAAAATAGATTTTCCCAAATTCAAACGTGAACACGTTTGTTTTTGGTAAAGCTACAATGAAGCTAAGGTAGGCATCCACTTGATTCTGTTATATTCAAGTTGGCGTCTGTAAGAGTAGGACAGGAGGCAGACAAGAATAACAGCAACAAATTAATAGACAATGGTTTCTGGAGTAACTTGAAAACATTCTTTAAATATTGGTAAAAATACTGTTAATCTCATCTTGACCATTACTTTCAAGTTACCTTAAATCATATACTGATGATTAGAAAAGAAAGAAGAAGAAGAAGAATAAGAAGAAGAAGAAAAAAAATAATAATAATAAACAAGAAAAAAAGAGAAATGCAGATAAGAAACTAATTAGCGTTTGTTGGAACACCTTCAAATGGATTATTCTTAAATAAAACATTGTTTTTAGAAAAAAAACGCAGTTTTTTAAAGAAACGAGATAAAAAAAAGGGAAGTTAATATTCATTTAACACCACAATGACACAAAAAGCGCTGATTTATTTCAGTCTTAAGCAGCTTAGCAAAGAAAAGGCAATGCATGTTTATTAGGTGTTGTGATTTCAACGGCAAATAGAATGTCCTCTTATCTTAAATTATTTTCAATGCCAGGTCATAAGGAATCGTCATTAAAAGTTCTTAAATAACTTGCAAGCAGTCAAGAGATATAGCTGTGCCCTAGTGAAGGGAAATGTAGTCAATGACAACATCCTCTCCAACAGTGCCGTAAGTTCATGAGTTTTTGCTAAATAAATGAATGACATCTGGAACATGGTATTAAAATAAGGAAACAATACAATAACATGAGGAGTGGTTGAATAGTTTTGCACTTTAGTATTTAGAAATCAACGCACTTACCTGTAAATTGGTGTGAACTCTATATTTTAACATGCAAGTCGATACACTTCTCCCATCTATTCTTCACCTGGCTGATGACCCCGTCTGGGTCTAGAACTACGTCTCCAGTTCAGTAATCAAGTGCTGGACTTGAACGTGCGGGTATGAACTCATGCCTCAGCCACCACACTCACCGGTTTTGGCACCTAGTAACTGTTTCCAGTTCCCAAACATGAAGAATCCGCTTCATAGTCGTCGTTTTTCTGACGTCTAGGACGTTATTACTGAACTAAAAACGTGGTTCTGGGCACAAACGGATGAGTTCTATAAACATGGCTACAGGGTGGCGAAGAATAGATGGGAGAAGTGTATCGCTTTGCAGGATGAACACAGAGAAAAGAACTAACGTTCACATCGATTTCCATGTCCCTTAACTCCTTCATAATAAAGTTCATAACTTTTCGACCATCTTTCTTATATTGAGACGCGAGTGAAGGTGGATAATGCTTATTAAACCCTTTCAGTCTAATGGATTAGCCAAGCAGCTTTGATAACAATAACGACCAAACTCTCTCCCCCCCCCGCCCCTTTCTCTTTCTCTCTCTCTCTCACACATGTTCGCACGCATACATATTATATAAATATATATATATATTTTATATATATATATATATATATATATATATATATATATATATATATATATATATATATACATATATATATATATATATATATATATATATATATATGTATTTATATGCACACATACACACACACACACACACCTACACACGCAGCATAAATGTATTCCGTCGTCTTGCTTCCTAAGTCATCATGTATTGTGTTTTGAACCTAATAACTTAACTTAACGTCTTTATACTGGTTTAGATGACTCTGCAGAGTTTGTATACAGCCGTTTCATTTTCATTACCTTACTCTAAAAGCTATGCGCATCCAATTTATTCTTAAATGCATTAATTGTACCTGCCTCCCCTACCTCCCTTGGCAATGCATTCTAAGCATTCACCACTTTCTGACTAAACAAATATTTCCTAATATCTAATCTGAACCTCTCTTTAGTTAATTTGTAGCTATGCCCTCTTGTTCTTGTGGGTTGCTGTATTTTGAAAAATACTTGTTACAGTCTAATTTATCCATTCCTCTGATCATCTTATAAACCTGAATTAAGTTACCTCGAATTCTTCTCTCTTCTAGACACTAGGCCGGTTTGTCTCTTTCCTCATAACTGTAATTCTGGAAGCCACTATCAGTTTTGTCGCTCTTTTTTGTATTCTTTCCAGCATGTTTATATCCCCTCTATAATAAGGACACAGTACTCCAATCTAGGTCTAACTAATGCTTTATACAGTTTGGCTATCACTTCCTTGCTCCTATGTTTAATATTTTTTTAATCATACCTAACATTGCATTTGCCTTGTTCACTGCTACCTGAACTTGTTCACTCACCTTACCTGTATGATCTATTATAACACCTAGGTCCCTTTCCTTTCCTTTCCAACTTATGGTCAAGTGCATCTCAGACTTCACTACACATTTTTTAGGAATTTACTTTCCATTAGCCACTGCATTATTGCATCGGAACACATTCATGTTTGGGTGATAATCCATGTCTCTTACCACTTTTTTACTCAACCACTCGTAACACCCGTAAATAAGAGTTCACCTTCGTCATCGCACATATTTCCTTCAAATTTGTCGTCTGTGTCAGACTTGTCTTATGGTCAGGTAGCTTCAAAGCAGTTACGTATGTCTCTATGTGGATATGATGACTCCTACTTGGAAGCAATGAACAGGGTCACTGTATTATCCATGACTTTTGTAAACAGCGAGCTTTTACTGGGTAGGAACGAATAACACTGCTGCATCATCAATGACGTCACATATAATATGGCGATAAGAATAAACAGATAATCTTTGCATGAAGTATTAATGCCTGACCACAGATAAACACGAAAAATGGCGTTATGGTGATTCTACAATTACAAGCGTTTAGTCGGTCGCCCATCAGTGAGATGAAGAGATGGACCGAGTAAACTATTTGAACAAGATGTTACAGAGCAACAGATCCTCATGAATTTAAACTGACTACCTGGCATAGGCATAACGTTCTGCCTGACTAACCAGTTATAATTCAGTTATTATCAAATGTGGACTTCAAGTTATGCTGAGTTCTCACCTTATCCTGACGACATCCATACAATACATTTAGCCACATCATAATGATCTGATGAAACTGAAAATGCACGGAAAAAGAATAAAGATGATGATAACAAATGCAACTAAATATAAATAGATTGTGA
The DNA here is from genome assembly GCA_036924085.1 of Ariolimax columbianus. Taxonomy (NCBI): domain Eukaryota; kingdom Metazoa; phylum Mollusca; class Gastropoda; order Stylommatophora; family Arionidae; genus Ariolimax; species Ariolimax columbianus. The sequence goes on from JAVGWX010000002.1 coordinate 23,873,300, forward strand.
TTCTACAAGATATAGAGTTTTTCATCTGTCAAGGTAGCAATGTAGGCTAAGTAGGTGCAGGTAAAGATATCAATATAGGCTAAGTAGGTGCAGGTAAAGATATCAATGTAGGCTGAGTAGGTGCAGGTAAAGATATCAATATAGGCTAAGTAGAAGCTGTAAGTAAATATATCAATATAGGCTAAGTAGAAGCTGTAAGTAAAGATATCAATATAGGCTAAGTAGAACATGTAGGTTAAGATATCAATATAGGCAAAGTAGAACGTGTAGGTTAAGATAACAAAAGAAGAACACAAAAGGCGAGAGAAGCTGTCATTGTACCTGGGAACCTATATAGAAAATCACAAGACATTACGTTGACCAGAAGCAATACCATTTTCAGCTCCAATGTAAATAATCTTCACTTAGACGTCTGAGGCCCGTTGCGTCGGCCAACCACATCCAAGACCCACAGCTGTGGTGTGGTTTCAGGCTACGTCCAGGGTGAGGATGAGGTTGTTATTTGCTGGAGCCATACTGTTTGGGGACCGCCTCTTCTGCGCCTTCAGCCGATCGGTGGAAGACGTCGGGTGTTGAGGAACGGCTTGTGTAGTATCTTGTAGGCAGGGGTTTCTGGTCCAGCCGTATAATTTGACCGAACAGAGACCGAACCGAAACTCGGCGCCTGACAAGTGTTCCTGAGATTGGGTGGAGGCCTGTTTTAGCAGAGACCTCTACGTTGCAGATGTAGTCATTCCATCGGATGCCCAGGATCCACCGCTGGTTGCGCGTGTGATAGGCTTCCAGTCTCGACATGTTTCAGTAATGTCCCGGTTTCGGAGCCGTAAAGCATGACTGGTAGATGCGGATTTCTGTTCCAACGGAGATCTTGTCATTACTCCACACACGTCGGAGGTCGTACATAGCAGACGCAGCTAGTCCGATCCACCTTGATATTTGGGTACCGCTGCGCCCATCGGATGGTATCATACTACCGAGATAGATGAATTCGTTGGTGCTCTCCGCGGTGTGACCTTGAATTTCAATACCCTGGGGTGCTGTGTTGGAAATGAGGTTCTGAACTTTGGTCTTAGTCCTGGATATAAACATGCCTAGGGAGGGCGTTTCGCTGATTAACATTTCCAGAGGGCTCTGTAGCGGCAGAATATGATGGGGGCAAGAACACATCAATGTCTGACACTCGAAGTTCTGACGAATCTGTCAGAGAGAGTGCCAGAGAGTTGAATTCTGGCACCTGTGTCCTTGTTTAGCTCCTTGATCAGATTTACCAGGGCGGCCGGAGCGTCTATTCCCTAGAGAGCTTTCCATAAAGCAGGCCGATCAATCGAGTCACGTTTGGACGTCATATGGAAGTTCACTTCGCAGTGCACAGGAGGAGATTGAAAGCGCGGTGCATTCCGGCGAGGAGGCGCACAGCAAGGATAGCATCGGTTTTTGAACGGCCCTGGGTGAAGCCAGACTGTTCTGGGCGACGTTGTGTGCTCAAGAAAGGCTTGAGTCTGGCCAGTAGCTTGTGGGCAAACACCTTCCCCGGTACCGAGAGTAGTGTTATAGGCCTGTAGTTACTGCCGTCTTTGCGACTCCACTTGCCTTTTTATAGGGAGACGAGGATTCCATCGCGCCAGTCGGCCGGGACATGTCCCATCGTCCATACTTGTAGGAATACACGATGAAGGGCAGAGCTGATCGGGTCGATAGTGTGTTTCAACAGCTCCGATTGGATATGGTCCCATCTCTGTGTTTCCGAATAGCAGCAAGGACTTCAGCTATAGTAGGGGGGTCGATGTTGGTTTCTGTATCTGGGGGAAGATCCGGAGATTCAGCAGACAGATCGGGACATGTCGTTGCTGTCGTTGCACTTCAATCCAAATCACCGCGCAAGTCACCCATTTCAGCGGACACAGCAAGAGATACGACCGTCCACACGGCTGAACAAAGAGAGTGGTCTTCTTCACTTGTGATGGACAAACTATCAACACAGCAAGAGATACGACTGTCCACACGGCTGAACAAAGAGAGTGGTCTTCTTCACTTGTGATGGACAAACTATCAACACAGCAAGAGATACGACTGTCCACACGGCTGAACAAAGAGAGTGGTCTTCTTCACTTGTGATGGACAAACTATCAACACAGCAAGAGATACGACTGTCCACACGGCTGAACAAAGAGAGTGGTCTTCTTCACTTGTGATGGACAAACTATCAACACAGCAAGAGATACGACCGTCCACACGGCTGAACAAAGAGAGTGGTCTTCTTCACATGGACAACTAGACCGTAATGGCCCGAAAATTGTATCGCCTTTCTCATTGTGTGACCAACATGTTTTGAGAGCGTTCTATGCAACATTCAAGTTGTCTCGAATATACTTCACTTTGTTGTTGTTGTTCAAAGTCGCTGTTGACGACGTTAGTTTGGTAGCAGTTTGCAGTGGCTCTTCCTATATCTCGAAGCACTTCAGAAGATGGATTTGGATCGCCATGACTGTAGTGCAATACAGGACACTTCAGTGAGCTCAGCACCCTTAGGATTATAGTGTCCATTCTTACCTTGTTGGACAGGCTGCTGAAACAGTCTATTTCAAGGAGCATGAACAAGACGAGGGACAAAGATCTTCATCAGTGTGTTTCACCTGACCCTGATTACTCTTCTCTCCCACCTTCATCAATGTGTTTCACCTGACCCTGATTACTCTTCTCTCCCACCTTGATCAATGTGTTTCACCTGACCCTGATTACTCGTCTCTCCCACCTTGATCAATGTGTTTCACCTGACCCTGATTACTCTTCATACCTGGAGGTAGTTGTTTAACAAACTAAAAGATGAATCTAAAAGCTAAGTGTTATATACAGCTCCTTATTATTTGCCCAAGACTGTCATTCACCAAAAGGCATGTTCTCGATGCTCTCTCAGCTCACCTGCAGTGACGGTGCTAGAAGGAAACCGGTTCAGAATTAAAGTCTTCCGCCAAATAACACTAACCTGTTAACTGACTAGTTCAGTGACATTGAAGTGTGAAGGCCTTAATTCTCTCCGTTCGTTATGACTTGGATTTTGTTAGTAGGCACGCGCAATGACTTCACCTGCGCCGGTAGGTACAGTTCTAAGAGTCTGTGGCTTAATGACCAGTAAAATATGTTAGGTTGCGTGTATAATATGAATACAGTTTTCTGATATTCATTTTTGTAAGTAAAATATGAATACTTTTGGCCTGATATGCTATATCAAAATATTTAGAAAGTGATACGATTGATACACATAATGGAAAAGCCGATAACACGAGACGTTAAGACATAACAAATGATCATAAAACAAATGACAAAATTCAGACATCCTGGAACCCTCACAACAGAGGGCGGAAGATATAAGCCATTAATAAAGAACACGATGTTGGAAGTTAATAACATTTTTCAGAAAGCAAATAGAAACAATAACACACAAACAGATGCATCCATAGTAACGCAAGTGAGGATGGTTATACTGTTATGCTTTCCATGATATTGTCTTAATACGGTTATTGGATCATCGATACTGTCTTCAAACGGCCCATATACCATCGAATTGGTCTTTGTGTTGCGGCACTTTGACGGATAGAAATTTGTGATCCCTGATGTACTGCATCCTCCATTTCTCCAACACAGAATACTCAACCTCCATCTCCTTTGCTCCCTCAGCAATATCTTCTACTCAACCACTCCTCCTTCCACTCCCATACCCAACAAACACAAACCAACGATCGTCCATCCAATCCTCCCCTTCCCATACCAACATGCACACTCCTTTTCAGCACTCAATTATCGATTTGACCTCCCTCCTACTCTCAACTACCGTTCACAACAATAAAGAACGCTACACAACTGACAATAAATTAGTGACTAGATAAAAAAAAACAAAAAAACACACCAGCACAGCCAAATTGGCCACACAAAAAAAAGAGGATCATAAAAAGCGAAAGCTGTTGACTCCCACGTTGATTTGCTGGTTTAAAACTTGATAAGGCGACAGTTGCCAGATTTACGGACGCATGTTGCACCAATTTATTTGCTTTTTGTATGTAAATTGTGAGAGATGTATTTATGATCTTCCAATGTGAGAAGGTGGTTTGCGGTTTAGTTGGCGTGAACGGTGTGGGTAATACGATAGTACAGGAAGAGATAAGTGAGATATGGATAGATGGATGAATGAAGTGATGGATGGATTAATGGAGCGATAGATCATTTTTGGATGTATGAGTGTACAGATGTTAGATGGGTGGATATGCAGGTGGATGGATGAATTGGTAGGAGGAGGGGTGGATTTGTAGGTGACTGGATGTATGGATAAATGTATGGGCGGGTGGATATATAGGTAGATGAATGGTTGGTCGGATATATAGATTGATGGATGGGTAGGTGGATGGGTAGATAAGTAGATATGGATGGATAAATGATTGGCGGTTGGATATGTAAGCAGATGGGTGGGTAGGCGGATATGTAGGTGGATGGATGAATGTTTGGTTGGCTACATAAGTAGATATGCAAATGCATGGAGGGATGGATGGATGGATTGATCGGTGGATATGAAGGTAGATGAATATGGGGGTATGTAAGTGAATGGATGGGTGGGTGGATGGATGGTAAATATGTAGGTGGGTGGATGGATAAAAAGGTGGGTGGGTGGATGGTTGGGTGCTTATGTAGGGGGATGGATTTCGATGTATAGGTGAATGGATGGGGTATTATGTAGGTACATTATCGATGGGTGCATGTATGTGTAGATATGTAGGTGGCTGGATATATATAAACACCGGTTTCACAAAGAATATCATTTTCAGCTTCTTTGTCGTAAAGAAAATCCTCTGTATATAATTTCTTGTTCAAACCGTGAGGTCAGTCTAATTTGATTGGATGATGAATGCAATTATAGTTCATTTAGTTAAAATATAGCATAGGGTCGACAGCGTACCGTTTGAGGAACACTGGGTTAGAGGGAATAATAGTAGATGATCTCTTGGCCCTTATTATGCTGATAGTTTTTTTTCCAGATCATCAATTCTGGCTGAACCAATTCTTATCTTCCGAAGACCCGAGAAGATTGGTAGTAATTCACAAAGTATGTTGTGAAGATGTGCTTGCTTTAGTCGCAGTTGATCTAGTTCCACCATAACTATCGTCCTATGGCCCCTAATAGTAGAACTGACGTCTCAAATCTCAATATTCTCTCCTACAAATTTGTACACATGACTTCAGTTTCTTGTGTTACTTACTACACGGTGCTTGATTCTGCTTTCTAAATTGGTGCTGGCCTTGCTGTCACAGAATGGACGAGAAGAAGAAGAAGAAGAAGAAGCAGAAGAAGAAGCAGAAGAAGAAGAAGAAGAAGAAGAAGAAGAAGACAAAGAAGAAGAAAAGCAAGAGACTGCACGAGATAGAAGATTTGTCCAGAAATTATGAAATGGTGCATGTAGTGGTTTCGCTGCATTTTATTTGTTGGTCAGTTTTGCAACAGATGACCAGAAGTCAGTTTATCAACACCACAGCTACCAACGACTTTGACAAATTTCGTTGTCAGGGATAATGCAATGATATGGGGCCACTGTATAGTAACTCATTAAAACCACTGACTGTCTTTATAGAGCATGTTCGTGATCATCCTTATTGACTTGTCAGTGCAAATGTTGGAGTAAAGATCCAGTACTGAATTTGGCAACTCTTTCTGAGAGAATCCTGAATCCATTAGTTTGCCCTGAGGTTTCAGTAGCAACGGTTTTTACATGATGAGGTTGCTTGTCTCGTGCACAACTTTGTCTAGTCGTCCTTTCGACCTGTTTGAAAGAAAAACATTGGTCTTTTGTTTGCTTAACCTGAGACAGTTCGGTTGTCAGAGCAAGTCCATTTAGGGACGCTCAGCCGAATGAGCAGACAGCGGAACTGTTGATCGTCTGATGTGCGAAGAATCTCACAGGTCAAGGCTGAGTCTCAGCAGCACTACGGTCGTTCGCTGATGTGCGAAGAATCTCACAGGTCAAGGCTGAGTCTCAGCAGCACGCAGCGGTCGTTCGCTGATGAGACATTTGCTATTACCAAGAAAATCCGCATGCAGGGGCTGGCCTTTTGAACATTCTAATTTGACATTCGTCCTCTGCTGAACCGCGGCTGTAGAAGATAGTGTTAATCTACCCTGATGAAGAGACATTTGACTACCTTAAAAGAGTCATAGTTTCATCCGACGATCATCCGCACTTGTTTGAATTTACACAGAACATGTTTCTTAGTTCAGTTTGGTTTCCATTGCTATATCGCGTGACTGGCATCCTCACGATTGCAACCAAAGTTCTACCTAACCATAACTGCAAATATCCATAAATATTGATTACAGCTGAAGTCCAATGCGCCGGAAGTAGAGATAACGAAAGAATGACAGGAACAAATATAATGTTGGCAGTAGTTTTATGTTTGTCACTATTCCCTTGTTTCTGCTAATCTGCGTGTCTTCTCGATCAATGTGCCTGTCCGAACTAATCTGGAACTAAACAAAATTCGAGAAAACTAGATTTAGTCGCCCCTGTTTCACCATGAGGGGTAGAGTCAATTTTTTTCTCTATTATCGTCGCTAATAGTTTCTACAAGAAAGGGTCGACGACTCCGTGAGAAACCCATTGTAAGTCGCCACTAACGACATGCTTACAGGTTGCAATGGTGTCAGTCGTTGCTTCCCCTTCCAAGTTCGGTAACATGCGGACGAAAACTCGACAAGATTTCGTGTAATTAATGTAGAATGTGTTGAAGATGTCCATTCTGTTGGCATACTTGGCTCTAGAGTCACCGAGACTATCATCTTATCGCCCTTAGCTTGCCGGCATATCAAATTTCGTACTTGAACCCGGCGAAAATGAGAGATGACTAAAGTTTCCGGTGCTATCATTGTCCTCAATATGCCACTTTTCGTTTGTCGATTATGTGTGGCCTCATGTTCTAGAAATACTCCATTTTCGTGAAGTGTATTGTTTGTATCCAATGTTAGCTTCCCAGCGAATGATGGTCGAGAACACAAAGATTCTTTCTAAGTCGGTCATACTAATTGGTGGTCTTTGTGATATAATTGGATTGTTCGAATTCACGTCTGTTGTGGCGTACATTGACCTCATCTATCTCAGAATTTGTAATTTTCGTTGCAGCAGTTGAACATTGATACTTTAGCTATTTACGTCAACAGAACACAAGCGTGACTGTAAAAGCAGGTCATTGCGAATAATGACTTAAATGATAAACAGCAGTTTGACTTAACAACAACAGATCATGTAGGGTCTTTGATGAAAATAGCAACATATGTATACTGACAACTGGACTGTCTCAAATATAAAACAGTGAGCTATCTTCACAAAGTATCAGTCTCAAATATAAAACAATGAAGTGAACTAATTTCACCGAGTACCAGTCTCAAATATAAAACAGTGAACTAACTTCATCAAGTACCAGTTTCAAATATAAAACAGTGAATTGAACCAACCTCACAAAGTATCAGTCTCAAATATAAAACAGTGAACTAACTTCACCGTCAACCAATCTCAAATGTAAAACAGTGAACTAATTTCACCGAATACCAGTCTCAAATATAAAACAGTGAACTAACTTCACCGTCTACCAGTCTCAAATATAAAACAGTGAATTGACTTCACCGTCTACCAGTCTCAGATATAAAACAGTGAACTAACTTCACCGTCTACCAGTCTCAAATATAAAACAGTGAAGTGACTTCACCGTCTACCAGTCTCAAATATAAAACAGTGAACTAACTTCACCGTCTACCAGTCTCAAATATAAAACAGTGAACTAATTTCACCGAGTATCAGTCTCAAATATATAAAACAGTAAACCAACTTCCCCGTCTACCAGTCTCAAATATAAAACAGTGAACTAACTTCCCCGTCTACCAGTCTCAAATATAAAACAGTGAACTAATTTCCCCGAGTACCAGTCTCAAATATAAAACATCAAGTGAACAACTTCTTATACAATGCCAAAAATGCATGAAATAATTTGTGCAACAATTATGTTATGCGTCCTCCGGCATATAGAAAATGTAGTTATGCAGGTTCGAAACAGTTCTTTTTTTCTGTAAGCAGTGTCAGGATAAATAATTAATAAAAAGAAAAGAAACTGATATAAAAGTATTAACATTCATATTTGTATTACTCAAAGGAAAGCGTGTCAAATGTTAAAAACGTGTGGTTAAAGGTGTGACATGATTGTATCGTTGAATGTGTCACTTGAGTATGTGGTTGAATGTGTGACATGATTGTATGGTTGAATGTGTCACTTGATTATGCGGTTGAATGTGTGACATGATTGTATGGTTGAATGTGTCACTTGAGTATGTGGTTGAATGTGTGACATGATTGAATGGTTGAATGTGTCACTTGAGTATGTGGTTGAATGTGTGACATGATTGTATGGTTGAATGTGTCACTTGAGTATGTGGTTGAATGTGTGACATGATTGTATGGTTGAATGTGTCACTTGAGTATGTGGTTGAATGTGTGACATGATTATATGGTTGAATGTGTCACTTGAGTATGTGGTTGAATGTGTGACATGATTGTATGGTTGAATGTGTCACTTAAGTATGTGGTTGAATGTGTGACATGATTGTATGGTTGATGTATAACATGATTGTGTTGTTGAATGTGTGACATGATTGTATGGTTAAATATGTCACATGATTGTATCGTTGAAGGTCACATGATTGTATGGTTAAACGTGTCACATGATTGTATTGTTGAATGTGTCACATGATTGTGGTATTGAATGGGGGACATGATTGTTTCGTTGCATGTGTCACAGGATTGTATGGTTAAATGTGTCACAGGATTGTATTGTTGAATGTGTCACATGATTGTGTGATTCAACATGTCACACGTCTCCTATAATTACATCTCCCTACAGAAACATATTACTGGCTTTAGTTATATATTAATGTCTGAGCAGTCTGTCTGAGAAAAAAAGTAAGATGGCCGCGTCTTAACGGCTCGCTCTCGACTCGCACCGGTGTTTGTGTCGTTGTCTGATGTTTGGTGGTTCCTGTTCGGATTATAATTCACAACTCCTTCACCAGGTGGTAGCGAGGACTTTATTCTGTGCTTTCGATCGGTTATCCTGTTTGTTATACTGTATTTCGCTGCATTCCATGCCTGGCTTAAGCCGTGGGAAACCAGTCCATGATGGAGTTCAACGTTCCGCTTAAGTGCACACCAGAATTCAGTCCAGGTTACCACTACTCAGGGACCTTTCTGCTCTGACTGAAACCTACTTTCTCCTGCCCACCTCTCCCTCCACCTGAGGTTACACGATACCTCTTGCAACCTCGTATTCTCAGCACAGTAAGAGTGACGCTGGGCAAAAGGTGGAGACAATCAGAAGCCTCGGCGGCTGGACACGGAAAAATAAGGAGTTTGACACGGACAGACACGGAAAGCCTGACACAAACATTGGTTTAAAACACTACTAGCGGCCCTCATACAAGACAGCGGAGTACTCTGCTCCACCCGAGGAGTCAGTAGGGATTTCTGTCGACATGCTACGCAGGAACGCAACCTTAGCAGTTGGACATGGTAGTGATCGATCCTCGCAACGGGCCTTTGACGCCTACGTGAACATTATTGGTCTGTCTTGCATTGCCCCTTATCTCTCTCCAGCAGGATCATACGGTAACCACTACAGTTAACCTTCTCAAAGAAACATGCACCAAAGCAATTTGCGTGCTGTCCCAGTGAAAGCTTCTGTTACAAGTTATTGTACACAACGAGGGTGCTTGCTCAGTGAACAACCCGTTCATGACATCCATGGAAGTGCAGTTGTCCTATTCTCTCCTATTCAGGAAGACATCTCCACATCCATTGTAATAGAGCGCTCCTTATTTTACAGCGGAGGTACCGGCTTCGATAGCATTATCGGCACGCTCCAATCGACGCAACTGTAAACGGGTACCTGGCTTACTATCGCGAATAAAACCCAGCGAGGAAGGGAACTGACCACCCCACCTAGTAATTAACATGAAATAATATAGTTGAGTTTTACACCTCATCCCCGACACCAGTGCCTGCTATGAGATTATCTTTGCCGTCCATATTTATGATTAGTTCTCCTTTATTTATTGACTTAGACTATCCGTAATAATGTTTTCAACATTTATTTACAGCATCCACGTTCAATCATTCTTTGACTTCAGAGTGAAAATGAACACAATATGCTAACACGAATTATCGGTGTTATCGATCTCATTTTCAACTGCTTTCCGTTTAGTGTTCAGAAAGAGTCAGCTTCCTGATCCTAGGCACACGGGAACGGGATACCTTTAAGTAAAATTCTGACATGTTTGTATGGTGTCCTGTTATTTAATGCCCACAATAATTAAGTTTATTCCTTTGTGCGCCCTGAAAAAGACGTTAAGTGGCTGGTTGTAGTTTTTTTCCTCACACTGTGAATGTGCTGATGAAGGTGCACCGCGGTTGTTCTGTGCTTGACTTCATCTACTTGACACTCACTACTACGGGGATCACGTCGATCCACATTTTGTTAACCGGACTGCCTTGAAAACAGACTGTTTCCACGAAACGCTACGTAAAAGAGAGATGGTGGTCTTAGTCAGTATGTTGTACCTGACCCTAACGCACGTCTTGGTCAGTATGTAGTGCCTGACCCTGACGCACGTCTTGGTCAGTATGTTGTGCCTGACTGGATATGCGACTTAGTTCCACGTATGAGGTTCTTGTTATGTTTACGAAAACAATCTCAGCCTTGTGATATGCAGCTGCTTATACATGCTCCCATAACGGTATTCCAATCTTTAAACAGCAGTTTTTCTCGCACATCATTATCATCTTCATTATTCTCATCATCGTCATCCTTATACCCCAATCATTTACCTGTCATTCCAGATTGAAGAGTATTTCTTATTCGACGGTTATCATGAAAGGACGTTGTGATGTTGTATCATAGTTTACATCGAGGTTGTGAGAGCTGTGCCTTTCAGTCCGATAAATTCTGTCACCACGCCATTTATAGCACCCATCTCTTCCTTGGACGTCCTCGCCCTCTCTGTCCCGGTACGGACCCAAAGAGTATCGAGTTGGGAATTCGGTTGGACCTCGCGACGTGCCCGCACCTTGCCATCTTTCGTCTTTTGATAGTTGTGAACAGATCTTCAAAAGGACCAATAGCGTCTTCAACTCTCTGACGGATGTCTACGTTCGTGACACGATCCTTATATATAACATTTAGGAGTTTTCTATAGCACCGCATTTCCATTGCACGTATTCTGCCCTGGATATCTGCTGAAATGGTCCAGGTCTCGCAGGCATACAGAAATATTGACAGTACCAAGGAGCGCAGTAGTCTGACTTTTATGCCGAGGGCGAGGCGCTTGTCTCGCCTAAGAGGTTGCGGCCTAGTCAGCGCCGCTGTTGTTTGTGCTATTCTGGCAATTACCTCTGGCTTCGAACCCTCTTTGCTGATCAACGATCCAAGATATTTGAAACGTTTCACCACCTCAAGTACCTGCCCATTTGCTTCTCTGACAGATTGAAACCCTGCAACGTTATTGGTCATGAGTTTTGTTTTATCAGCATTTATTTCCATACCAAAACTCAGGGCCGTTCTATCCAATCTACCAATCAACTCCTGGAGTTCCCTCTTATCTAAATTGAATGGGCGCAGTGTGTTTCCATTTCTGTCCCTTTGAGGCTGAATAGGCTCTTGATCAGCTACAGGTCACTGACCCTGATGCCAGTGGTCAGCTACAGGTCGCTGACCCTGATGCCAGCTGTCAGTTACAGGCCGCTGACCCTGATGCCTGCAGTAAGCTACAGGTCGCTGTCCCTGATGCCAGCTACAGGTCTCTGATCCTGATGCCAGCTACAGGTCGCTGATCCTGATGCCTGCAGTAAGCTACAGGTCGCTGTCTCTGATGCCAGCTACAGGCCGGTAACCCTGATGCCAGCTACAGGTCGCTGACCCTGATGCCTGCAGTGAGCTACAGGTCCCTGTCCCTGATGCCAGCTACAGGTCGCTGACCCTGATGCCTGCAGTAAGCTACAGGTCGCTGTCCCTGATGCCAGCTACAGGCCGGTAACCCTGATGCCAGCTACAGGTCGCTGACCCTGATGCCAGCTACAGGTCGCTGACCCTGATGCCGGCAGTAAGCTACAGGTCGCTGTCCCTGATGCCAGCTACAGGTCGCTGACCCTGATGCCAGCTACAGGTCGCTGACTCTGATGCCAGCTACAGGTCGATGGTGATGTTGGTAGTCTGGTGTGCGAGCAAATCTCACACTGCACATAAAGCACTTCTATCGCATATAACTAGCGTCTTAGTTACAAAGTGGTTAGCGCAACTTATGTCCACAACAAGGGTTTCAGGTTCCCTTCTCTATTTGTAAATCGACCTATGGTATCTGCATGTGAATGGAGTTTTTGACTGAATGTTACAGAAGACGAGTCAGCGTGGATTGACACTTCTACGACACAAAAAGCTGTGAGATAACCATTAAGTGTTTAACTCTTCATTCCTAGTGTATGTTATGAGACTCCCTTCATTCCTACATGTAGTGTATGTTATGAGACTCCCTTCATTCCTACCTGTAGTGTATGTTATTAGACTCCCTTCATTCTTACCTGTAGTGTATGTTATGGGACTGCCTTCATGCCTACCTGTAGTGCATGTTATGGGACTGCCTTCATTCGTACCTTCAGTGTACTATATGGGACTGCCTTCATTCTCACCTGTGGTTCATGTAATATGACTTCCTTCATTCCTACCTGTGGTGCATGTTATAAGACTCCCTTTATTCCTACCTGTGCTGCATGTTATGGGACTCCCTTAATTCCTACCTATAGTGCATGTAGTGACAAATGAATAGAACGTCAGTCTCTCTCAGCAAAGGGGCTGGGTTCGATCCCTGACTTCGACACACTTGTATACGCTACAAATAATTATCTAATTTTTAATTAGGTAAGTCAAAGGGGCGATGAAAGATAGGTGGTCGTCTCACTTTAACAAATATTGAGACCTTGTACAATGACGTATCTCACTTCATCTCCGATGACAGTGGCTGTTATCAGACTAATTTTTCTTAACCTCAACACATATTCACCTTGCAAGGCATGTTCAAAATTTAACTTGAAAAATTCATTCAGATAACTTCTCTCTCGTTCTTTTTTACTGAACTTGTCCATCTATATTGTAAACTGAAAGTGTTTTACTCGGTCCAAGTATGATGCGTCGGTCGTAATAAGCCCGTTATATATGATTTATTTTATGTTATCTATCAATCTGTCATATAGTCTTTTTTTCTTCTAGTTATTGTCTTGTGTTATTTTATGCTATCTATCAATCCGTATATAGTCTTTACTTCTTCTGGTTATTGTCTTGTGTTATTTTCTGCTTCTTGTAGCTCATTAGGGTCACATTCTCATTAGATGACCGAACCATCGTATTTTGTTGTTCTGCTATATATTCAGTACAAAGAAAACTTTTCACAATTATTATAATGTCATTCTTGTTGATCTGTCGTAGACAAATCATTCAAAAATGAAATTTCTCTCGTGTTATATTTTGAAATCTTGATTATGATAGAAGGATTCCAAACACTCGTATATCTTGCAGAGTATGTAGTTTCAACTCTGGACAAATCTTTTAAATTTTACAGGATAACGAAAACACATGTGTGAAAACAGCGCTTTCCTAGTGTGTTTACTGGAGAGAGAGAAAGAGAAAAATAGTCTGCTAAAGAAGCAGAAGAATTAGAAGAAGCGGAAGAATTGAAATGAAATGAGAAAGGAAGAAGAAAAATAAATTTAAAAAAATGTAAGAAGCATAAGACGAGGAAGGAGAAGAAGTAGCACATATTAAGAAGAAAAATAATAATAATAAGAAGAAGACAATGAAGAAAGAACAATGGTAAGAACTAAAAAAGAAGATGACGTTTAATTTTCCTAATTTTCCCTTAGTCATTCAAAAAGAAACCTGACATGACCTTTGAACTTGCGGCCATGACCAAAAAGACGCTTCATCAGGACTTTTTATCTCATTGTGTCCCGTCAAGCACATGAATGAATCTGATGAATGGGATAAGCATGACACACGAGACCTCATCGGTTCCTATCTTTCCTCATGAACCTAGCGAATGACTGTCTCAACTCGGACATATCATTTGTGTGTGTGTGTGTGTGTGTCTATATATAATGTGTGTGTGTGCATACGTGAGTGAAATATATCCATTTACAGATAGTGTGAAGACATAGCTCTCGTTTAGAAAGGCAACAGTGAATATACGACAGTCCTAGGTTTGGGAGTAATGCCGTTCCAGCTATATCTATTCGTTTGTTTGTCCTTCTAACTTCGGTAAAACGAGACATTCACCTCTTGATTCTTGTATAATATTGTTTCGGTTTTGTTTCTAGTTTTTGAACGAACTCGGACGGCTACTACACACTCAGGTGGATTCTAGTTTGTGAAAATGTCACTTCTTCTTTTTCTTCTTCTTCTTCTTCGGCGTCGTCGTTCGTTCTCAAACTCCCATTACCAAGTCATGAAAGGGGGTTTGCAAGTAGGCCGGATAGCAGATTGCGTTGTGTCGTAGTTTACAACTTGACTGCGATATTTACGCCTTTCAGTCCAACACATACGGACTTCATTTTTGTGTACCCGGTTAGTCTTTTCTTCCCTCTACAATCTCTTCTCCGTAGTCAGTGTGCTCTTTTGCATCTGTTATTCAGGATCACTGCATGGGTATGTAGAAGTGTCCTGGCAGCCCATCGCTGGCCCTGATTCTACAGTGAGCTTTGGATCGCTAACCGCTGCAGCTCATTCATTGCTCAGCTTCATGATTCCTCAGATGTCACAGAGATTCAATCTCATGGGCTGGAAGGTATTCTACGGTGGATGGACTCGATGTCAATCTTAGTCCCCATTTACAACATGATCTGAGCGTGGTAGTGAACAACGTCAATCTTAGTTCCCATTTACAACATGATCTGGCCGTGGTAGCGAACAACGTAAATCTTAGTTCCCATTTACAACATCATCTGAGCGTGGTAGTGAACAACGTAAATCTTAGTTCCCATTTACAACATGATCTAAGCGTGGTAGTGAACAACGTCAATCTTAGTCCCCATTTACAACATGATCTGAGCGTGGTAGCGAACAACGTCAATCTTAGTCCCCATTTACAACATGATCTGAGCGTGGTAGCGAACAACGTCAATCTTAGTCACCATTTACAACATGATCTGAGCGTGGTAGAGAACATATTCGTGTTGAGTTTATGTCACACTGATAGTCTTTTACTCTAGAACGGTCAGACGACCCTGCTAATCACATCTTTCTGCATGCTACAAGTGTGGCAGTGGCCTTATTCTATTCTCGGTCACAAAGGGAGTTATATATTATAGATTGATTAGGCCACTTTCTTATTAGCCTTTTTTTTACATGCTCTATGTGGCACTGGCCATTTCTTTTCGTTCCTGTGAGAAACATGAAATCTTGTGAGAAACATGGAATCTTCCTGTGAGAAACATGAAATCTTGTGAGAAACATGGAATCTTCCTGTGAGAAACATGAAATCTTCTTGTGAGAAACATGGAATCGTCCACATTAAAGTGGTTAGATCACGATGTTGGCCGTCTTCTTCGCCATGCTCCGACGTTTTGGTAGCCGGCATTGTCTCGTTTCTGTCACACACAAAATCTAAATGAAAAGAACACATGGACAAGCTAGCGTTTAAAAAGTAGTCCAAAATGTAATTTATGCTGTAGGGTTCGTAACGTTGCAAACATTTTAACTTCTGTGATTCGTGCTGGTCAACTCATTTCGCTGTTCGCATTCGCTGGTTCTAAATCTCTCCTCAAAGTCTGTCGTTGTTGACTCCATCTCACTCAAATCGTAAAGTTATATGTTTCTTCTCCACTCTAACCATAAACCTATATGCTCCCCACTTCACTCTAGCCACAAACATATTTGCTCCCCATTCCATTCTAACCAGAAACATATATGCTCCCCACTCCACTCCAACCATAAACTTTCCTCTGCTTTCTCTGGGACTCAGAAATAAGACACGAAGTAGACATTTTTCTAAAAACAGAATACTGTTTTTATAGATTCCTCACAACCGTAGAAAGCTTCTTTACAGTGAGACACATTTACTTTGTTGTGTTAGCCAGAAATTGTCTGTGTGTGCGTGCGAGTCTTTTACCATACAATACCACCACGTTAGTCATACAACCTGCTCGCGGCGCAGCACTTATGGGCCTTTTCAAAACCCATAGCTCTCACAGAAAACACACATCCCTCACAGAAAACACATAGCTCTCACAGAAAACACACATCCCTCACAGAAAACACTTAGCCCTCACAAAAAACACATAGCCCTCACAGAAAACACATAGTCCTCACAGAAAACACATAACCCTCACAGAAAGCACATAGCCCTCAAAGAAAACACTTAGCCCTCACAGAAAACGCATAGCCCTCACAGATAACACATATCCCTCACAGAAAACACATAACACTCACAGAAAACGAATAGCCCTCACAGAAAACACATATCCCTCACAGAAAACACTTGCTTAATTCACAAACATCTAAGCAATATTTTTACTGCAGTCATTACCCTATATTTTGACTAAACCTTTTTTTTATTTTAAAACATTGACAAAGATAGGCTCACTCCCACACTCAAAACATGTTTAAAGACGCAACAAACAGTGCCGTCTAATCACTGTAAAGTAAAACAACGGACAACTTAAAATCGCCAAACTAAATCTTGCAGTGAGGAGCATCCTTCTGGTCTGATAATAAAGCTATAAAGACAATACTGCATGTAATGTAAATGGCAAAAGTGGGCCGGAACTCCATCATGTGGAGGGAAGAATAGACCCACAATATTTTCCCTAAGTGATTAAAAAGAGCGTTGTGCATAATCCTAGCACTTTCATCGTGTAAAGTAAATTTCCACAACATGCACAACTACAAGATAATGCAAAGTGCTTTGTCACAGGCTTCCTGAAAGAGGCCAACTGCAGCGGTGGTTCTATATTCCGGATGGAATGAAAAATGACAAGAAAAATAAAAAGATCACAAAAATGAAACAGTAGTTCCATGTGGCAAGAATAGGAAAAACCATGCAACCAATAAATCTATTTAAGGCCGTAAATCTGCATCCTCGCTTCTATTCCAACCATAAACACGCCTTGATGAATTTGTTTGTTTATGTGGTACACTTTTCTCAAGTTCCAAACTTCAATATTTGTTTTCCTGCTTCGATAACTCTGTCGACTTTTGTCTGATTTTTTTTAGGTCCAGATTTAGCCACATCAGCTATTTCTGGGAACAATTCGACGTTATTTCCGGAATCAGAACAATTGCTTCTCTTGGAGGTGAAGAACTGCATCAGGATCTATTTATTTGTTGGCCGGGGATTATTCCTGAGGAAGGAGAGAAACATTAAAAAAAAATGAATTGAAAGAGAAGGAGGGGTTCATGACCACGCCGTGACGTCAACGCTGCTCGGGCCGTTTTTTCTTGCAGTGATCTATCGATCTGAAGCCCGTTCTCTCGTTTATCCTGGACATCTCTCGAGCCTCGAGTTTTTCTTCTTCTATTAATAATTTTTCTCCTTCTGTCTTCTTCTACTTTTATCTTTCTTAATTTTCTGTATCAGTTTTATCTCTTTTTTTGTTCTTTCTATCATTCTTTATTTTTCCTGCTTTTCTTTCTTACTTTCTTAATTATTCTTATTTTTCTTCTTCTTAGTTTTTTTCTGCTTCTTTTATTCCTTTATTGTTCTGCTTCATCCTATTACCTTCTTCTTCTTCTTCTTCTTCTTCTTCTTCTTCTTCTTCTTTTTTCTTATCTTTATCTTCTATTTCTTCTCCTTCTTCTTTTTCATCTTCCTCCACATTTCGAATAACAGATGTTTTCGCTATAAGAAGTGGCAGAGGGGATAGATAGAGCAATTGTCAGTCGAGATAGTGGTACAATGTTCACTTCCTGGTAGTCACATGGTCAAATCTATCAAGCTGCAAACGGTTGCTTTTATTAATTTACTGTTAGGAATAACAAGACTATCACAACCATCGCCAGCCACCCAACCCATGGGATCCAGAGACATTATCATCAGCCCCTGTAAGATCACACCTAAGTTCCATTCTACAAAAAGCAAAATAATTGACATTCACTTCTTCTTCTGCATGAAGACTGTTTGGTCACGATAGATCTGTAGACCTGTCACCATGACAAAGTTGCCAATCCTCTCCAGGTGTTGACGACAGTCCAACAGCTTCCGTGTCAGCTTGGCTCCCTCTGGCCAGGTCCTACATCGCAGTCTCTGAATGCTGGACAGTTCTGTTGGATGTGTCCGAGGGTCTGTCCTCTGATTCCACGTCGGCAGTCACTTGTATGTGATATCTTGAGCTGATGTAGATGGCCAAATAGACTGCGGTCGCCTGTTCTCAGACAAAATATGGTGATTTATTGGTATCTGTGAAGTTTGCGTCAGGTTTGTTGCAGACGTCTATATCTCTCGTGTATTTTAAGTTGTGCTGATTGTCAATGATAGTTTTTTCCTCTCTGTAACACAGTATGTGGATAAATTTCTCCATTCCGCGCCACCTGCTTTAGACAAAGAATGATCTGTCTCATTTACTGTGATTCTACAGTGGGAGAGTAGCCACTGAAGAGCAATTGTTGAGGTTCTTTGGATTTACTTTAACTGCGATCTGATTTTTTACAGCATTTGTTCACCTATGGTGTTTGTATTGTTTTGTTTCTACTAGTAAGCTGTAAAGAATATAATACATCCACTAAAGATGAGGCTGAATATCAGCATCAGTCAATATATTTATCTTCCACTTTTTCAAGATCAAAATATTTAAAGCTGAGATTTTGTTTATTATTGTTTGTTTAGCTTTCACGCGCATTTTCAAAATTATATATACATCGTTATTTACTTATTCTACATACAAAATTCATTTGCAAGCTAAAATTAGAATGAAATCTGCTTTATGAACATGTTCTGGTTCTTATTTTTTGATATAAGCGGTGTACTGCTGTAAAAACATTTAAATGAACGTTAAATAAATTTACCAATAGTCAATAATATACATATAAATACACGGAGTGGACCGCCGGGGTCTTTGTGTATGACAGGACAAGAATAGCACCACTGCCCCAAAGAGAGCATGTCGCAAGAGGCGACTAACTGTGTGACCTGGCCTAACAACAGTCATAGTTAGGTGGTTTGTTAAGAGCAGCACAGATGGCGCCTAACAGGCTGCGGGTTTACTTTGCTCTAGTGTTTGAGTCTACTAAGATGGACTTGCACATCCGTTAACCACACTTCGCAGAACTTGTCCCAACATAGCGGAGTAATAAGCTGCTCGAACCTAGCCAGCGAAGCAGGAAATCCTCCTCCCGGCTACATCCAGCTCACCCAGATCTGAGACCTACACAGGAGCATCTGGCCCTGTAGAAGTACAGGTCGACTGATACTAAGATTAAGACTAATAACAAAACTGTAAGGAATTGAAGCTGATATGTTCAACTCTTTAAAAAATACGTCGAGATACAGTAACATCAATTTAGTCTAACGCTTCATCTCTGACGGCAGAGTGTGACAACTATCTTTATATTTGGGGCTTTCTCTACAGCTGTCTTCTCAGTAGATTTCCCACTCTGCAGGCGCTGGTTCTGCTTGAAAGATGTAGGGGAATTGAGGAGAAGGGAAAGGATAGGAGTTTGGGCAAAGTCATGAGTTGGAGAGCCTTCTGTTAGAGCGTACTGTTTGTTCCTCCTACGAGATGCTATCAGTGTGGCAGTAACCCAAAATATTGTCTCAGAGCTGTCTTGCGAACTAGTTGGGCAATCTGTAGTTTCTATTTGTTTCGGTTGGAAGTACTCGCACTCCTTATTTTGAAGTAGTCGACTCTAACGGGAAGAACCGCTGATTTATGCAAGGAATTGTGAAACTTCCCTCAGGAAGACTTTCCTATGATCTACAAGATCATTTTTGTAGTCCATCGTGAAACAGGGTAATGTGGTTATTTTTTTCAGATTTTTACAAATGTATTTGAAGTCTTCTTTTTGCGAGGATATGTCAACCACAGACCAGACATTCAAATTATATTCAATCAATCAATAAATCAAACAATCATCAAATAGTAATCAATCAATACATTTTTAACTCCATGTCTTCAACAAATACATTGCAAATCATTAAACGATAGCATGCCTTTATCTGTTGGTGTTTTTGTGTGGGTTAAAGTTATTATAGCAAAGCATAGCCAATCTCATGTACAACCTTCTTTAGTCGCCTCTTACGACATCCCCCTTAGTTGCAGTGTTATTGTTCTTTTCTCAAAATTTCTATCCCTGTAACACTTGGGTGACAGCTTTTATTATGGAGTAGTAAACATTGTTTCGTCGCCATCTCGTCGTTCCGATAATCCCTAGCGTGTCGTCTAGCATCATATTTTACTGAATTATAAATTGTCTGTTTCCACATTTGTCTGTCCAACACCATTGTCATTGTGTCGTTGTACCCATCTATTTTGGAACATTACCTGCACAACTCCTACTTTGGTCTTCCTCTCTTTCTTATTCCTTTGACAATTCCCGTAAATATAATGTTGTGTAGACAATTTAGCTCCGGCACACGTTAGTACCATTGTAGTTACGTGTTGTAGGTCTTTACATCGTCCGACTTTATCATGCATTGTATTTTATATGTTGGTTTTTGAGATAAGATCCTTGTCACTATTCCAAGAAACTGTTTGAAACATCTCATCTGATTATATCTTTTTGGATATTGAGTTTATCACAGTTTATCCCTGTGGTCGACCCAGCCACAGAAGTGGGTACCAGAAACATCTGGGAAGTAAACGCGGCCAGAGGGATGCTGATCACTTCATCCACTATGTGCCGTGGGTTACAAAATACTATCGTAACACCATATTTCCTATGCGTGACTGGATCTTGACTTTACAAGTAAAGGCAAAGGCCGCTATAGCAAACGATGATGGCATAATTTATTTTGCTAGCGCTATCTTTAGTTAGGATTAACTGTGATACTTGTTATCCTCCCTCTCTCGTCTCGAGCCGCCCGACCCCAGTGGCAAGTCAAGGACAAGACGACTAGTAGGTGGCTTCGAGATGCATGGACACCGCATCAAGCACCCGTGAAAAATACGGCGGAGTCCGGAGTCGAACCCCCACAACCTGATCATGAGGCCGACGGCTTAACCACTTCGCCACGGAATCCACACTTTACAAGTAAATCTGTGATAATGGGACTAGTGGATCTAGTCGGGTAGCTCTGTCTCGTAATAATAGATGTTTTCTGTGACCAGAATAATAATAAGCAAAACAGAATAGATCTCTGTCACATGTCAACATAATGAATGCTCCCCTGACCAAAGATCAAATAAAAGAATACAGTGAGGCAGTCCCACCCCTGCTTCACAAGGCCCTGGACATATTTTGATTTACTTATATAAAACAGACCCATAGTTTGACACAACAGTAGAAAAGTACATTGTTAAAGATTTTCTTGTGGCTACCGCAAGTTCAGCTATAAATACTTAACTAACCTTCGTAGTAATGTATTTCTGCTAGCCGGGAGCAATCATTTCTTTTTGCTAGCCGAGAATAGAAAAAGAAAAACTGTCTCGGAGATGTTATTTAAGTGCTTCAACTCCAGGAGTGCAGGATGCCGACAACAAAATGTCCATTGACGTCAGTGCAGAAATAAGATCACGCAAATGTCGCTATGCATTCCTTTTATTGCTTTCTCTGGGTGTCAACATCCTAGTCACGTTAAGTGTGCAGCAAAAGAGCAGCTGTTCGGGTTTGTCTTATTAATGTTGGATGATCGAGTGGTTTTGGCGAGGGTTCTGTGCGGTAGAGGGAGGGGGAGGAGGATAAAGACACTGAGAGCATGTCTAGGAGAACATTAACAGTGCGGTTAACCCCACTATGGTAGAAAACTGTGTGGGACAGAGACGAGAATACGATCACTGTCACACTGCAACCGGGGGAGGAACCTACCTCCTACCAGGCGCGTCAGCAGGGTTGCGGAATGGAGAAAGGCCTCCTAATTTGGAGGCATGGAGGCTGTAAGGAGGCAGCCCCTCCACCAGCCCCTAATCACGTTTGTCTTAAAAAACGATTACAAGTACCTCTACACCTCACGGTAGAAGAGGAGCGACTAAGTAAGTAAGTCACACTGCAAGCATGTCGTAAGAATGTGACCCAACTCTTCAAGGGTAGAAAACTCTGTGTGACAAAGACGAGAATAGGACCACTACCACGCAGAAAGAATGTCGCGCTGTTCGATTCTGAAGAATCTACTTCACTACACGCCCTACCTACACACAGGTGTTTAGTCTTTCTCATCAGCTGGTGAAGAGTGTGAATACTAGTGGTTCATGTAGCGAGTTGGCTTAACATTCTCCTGTTCCGTCCTCTGATGTGTCCCATTCCGCTCTACCCTCGTTTGATATCAAAGTTCTGCGGTCTCTGTATTGCTGATTCATCTATTACAGTGTCGTCATCCAAAAGATGGTCATTGATAGACTTCAAAATGTCACGCCTTTCGTGCCAAAAGGCACATAAGTGACGTTTGCGTTGCCAAGACATCAGCTGTTTCATTTAATATAGTAACTGTATTGTCTGATCTCTCTAAGATGAAAGACTCTTTATCTAACACATATACACGATTAGGATGACCATTACACCGAGGATATGTACACAATTAACTGTATAGTCTAATCTGTCTTAAGTGGTAAACTCTTTATGTGACAAATATGCAATATTAGGGTCATCATTACATCATTACAAGACGACTTGGTTTGAGCTATCCGCTCTAAGGTTTATGGCGCTTTGTTATTGACCTATACAAGACTAAAACCAATGCAACATTGAGAGCATGGCTTAAGATGTACCAGAAGTGTACAACTCATCCAATTTAGCAATAGTTGCATGTAGCTAGCAAGACAAGAATAACGCCACTAGCACACTTTAAGGATGGCTTACAATGCCATTAACTACAATCTATGTTTGCAATGAAACCTCCTTTAGTGTAGAAGTTGTTATGTGTGTAACAGAAACGGCCCAATGCCATTCTGAGAACATGTAGAAAGAGGTTCGGCATGTGAAAATAATGTCCATGTTACACCGAGAGAATGTCATTAGACGTTCAGTCTGTAGTAAACTATGTCTATGTTACACCGAGAGCATGCCGGTGGGGTTCAGTATCTGATACACTATGTCCATGTTACACCGAGAGCATGCCGGTGGGGTTCAGTATCTGATACACTATGTCCATGCTACACCGAGAGCATGCCGGTGGGGTTCAGTATCTGATACACTATGTCCATGTTACACCGAGAGCATGCCGGTGGGGTTCAGTATCTGATACACTATGTCCATGTTACACCGAGAGCATGCCGGTGGGGTTCAGTATCTGATACACTATGTCCATGTTACACCGAGAGCATGCCGGTGGGGTTCAGTATCTGATACACTATGTCCATGTTACACCGAGAGCATGCCGGTGGGGTTCAGTATCTGATACACTATGTCCATGCTACACCGAGAGCATGCCGGTGGGGTTCAGTATCTGATACACTATGTCCATGTTACACCGAGAGCATGCCGGTGGGGTTCAGTAGCTGATACACTATGTCCATGTTACACCGAGAGCATGCCGGTGGGGTTCAGTAGCTGATACACTATGTCCATGCTACACCGAGAGCATGCCGGTGGGGTTCAGTAGCTGATACACTATGTCCATGCTACACCGAGAGCATGCCGGTGGGGCTCAGTAGCTGATACACTATGTCCATGCTACACCGAGAGCATGCCGGTGGGGTTCAGTAGCTGATACACTATGTCCATGCTACACCGAGAGCATGCCGGTGGGGTTCAGTATCTGATACACTATGTCCATGCTAAACCGAGAGCATGCCGGTGGGGTTCAGTATCTGATACACTATGTCCATGCTACACCGAGAGCATGCCGGTGGGGTTCAGTATCTGATACACTATGTCCATGTTACACCGAGAGCATGCCGGTGGGGTTCAGTATCTGATACACTATGTCCATGTTACACCGAGAGCATGCCGGTGGGGTTCAGTATCTGATACACTATGTCCATGTTACACTTGATCTCCTTCTCAATATTCTTCTTTTTCTGGGTTCGTCTTGAACAAGATGTTGTGTTTGTGTCGTCGGGGATCGTCATGAAAATGATGTTCTGTCGTAGTTTACAGCGAGGCTGCAATATCTGAGCCTCTCGGCCAGACATATCCGGTTTAAAATGGTTTTTTGGGTTGCAGGTTTGCCTTTCCACTGTGATCCTCATTCTTGTAGCCATACTTACTTGTGCAGCCTGTTCAGGACAGCCGCTTAGAAGCGGAACAGAGTCTGCTACCATTAAAGTAGACTATCTCGCCAAGGATCACGTGTTAGAAACTACATATTACGTGCTTCTAGCTTTTGTGGTGACCTGTGACTTGTTGGCGTACTCCATTGATTTGTGTTTTCTAACTATAGCAGTCTAACATGCATGCACAGTTGGGCAGACACAAGCGTCCTTGGGACTTAGCTAGTCAGTTTCACCATGATAATAATAAACTCTTTCAGTCACGCGCTGCTATTGTTGTCAAATGTGATGGTCATATTCGCCCATCGTAAACGACGAGGACCACTTTGTCAGCATTCATTGTTCAGCATGAGTTCGAAGATGACTAAATAAGCCAATCTGAGCACTGAATTGTTTGTTATACATAGTAGTAGGAAATAGAACATCCCGTTCCGCTGGGGTTGATGAAGAGTTGCTGCGAGCTCACTTACGGAGCGATCATTTCTGGAAAACCTCATCTATTCTTGATACCTGTGTTTCTGAACACACTCCCCAGGAGTGCTATCCCTGTCAGTGTGATTGGTGGCGATTCTTTCCCAGCCAACATGGTTAATACCGCAGTGGAACAGTAATCTCTCAAGTGGCGGCCCTTATACCTTTTCCGCTGCGGACCGCTTGCTCTCTTGCCGTTTTGCAGTTCACCATAAATCAGCTCTTTTGGTAGACGTTGCTCCTACGTGCGTACCACACACATATCCCATTTCAGCTGTCCTGCACATATGATGGTGTGTCTACTGGACATGTCCGATTGTGCTAACCCATCAGTATTTGGCACCATGTTCTGCCATTTAATTCTCAGTAGTTTTCAGTCAGTGCATGTGGAGTGGTCTCATTTGTCGTCATGACGACTATAGACGATCCAGGTCATATAAGAGGATAGGTAGAAGAACTTTTGTTTGAGTCTTGATTTCTCGCCTAACCCACACCTTACTATGAAGCACACCATATGTTGCAATTGCTGAGCTATTATTGTATTCACCTCATCATATTTGTGAACAACTTGAGCTATGGAACTGACAAGGTACGTGAATCTGTTAACATTTTGTAAATAGTGGCCGTGTACAGCAATTGAAGGTTAGGGAAAGGTCATAGCTGGAGCCAGTCGATGCAGAACCTATGTTTTTATGATAGAGATGGTGATGCCGTAGTTTTAACAAGCTGGGGCTAACCGATTCATTCTTGTTTGTCAACCTCTGTATTTGAATAGATTTGATGCCCATACTTATTCTTTTGAACAATTGAAGTAAAAGAAACTGCAGTTTTTTAAACCAGTATACATACGTTAAGTTGAGTATTTCAATTTAAAGTACAGTTATCCGCATGAAATACATCACGCACAGTCACCCTATGGATTTTGGTTTAACCTCGAACCTTCTTAGATTAACAAGACCGGTGCTAGTGCGGGATTGAAGAATAACTCCAATGTTGCAATCGCTGTAGGCTTTCCACAGAATGGCAGAAACATCAGACCGAGAATAGCTTTTGCCAGCACACATATCTGCTTCACACCGTTAGTATACAGTAATGGGGGCAGAGTAGTTTTCTTCATCCATGCTATCATTCATTTATTTTTTGTGGTAGATGATCAATTGCCTCTTCATTAACAGTAGAAGGTATATTAATGACTATAGCAAAATATTCATCTCATCTTACTTTTAGCTTATCTTTCTCAGTGATTACCGAGTTGTCATCTTCGCTTACGAACGGTGACAGATCTGATTTATGTGGAAGTAAACAGCGTGCAGAGCTCTGTAAAAGATTCTGCATAGCTTGCCTGTTAGTAAAAGCCTGAATCTCATCCGCTTTGCGACTGAGCCACGAGTCCTGAATATTACTGAGCTGCCGCTGTACAGTCGCTCAAGATCCTGTGAAGGCATTCTTTTTAGCCATAGGGTGAGGATTGTTAGTGTATGCACGATGGATACGGGGCTTCTCGTCTAGCATGGACTTGATGAAAGCATAGTTCTAATAAAATCAAAGGTTTCTTGATGGCTGCATTTAGAGGTACCAAGAGTATCAACGGCAGTAGAGTGAGTCAGTTTAATAAAGGTGGCCCAACTTGATTCTGCGTCTGTCATAGCATTATCCATTGTCTCCAGCTGATCTACTAAAGTCTGAGGAAATTATTGTTGTGCGCAGTAACTCTGGGCTCCGATATATTGAGACACTTTGAGGTTTTAAGGTTTTATTGCCTATACGTTTGGTTACCAAAGATAATTTTAGAAATCCTCAACTGTGGTACATCTATCATTCTGCTTTAGAAGTACATTCTGGCGATCCCGTCTATGAACAATGACATAATCAATCAGGTGCCAGTTCCCTGACCGTGGATGAACCAAAATGCTTTTATTCCGGTTGGGGAGACGAAACGCTGTATTAGTAATCAGAAGTTCTTTTGTGGCACATGTCTTCAAGCATAGGTGTCCGATACTATTGCAGCTACCAATATCATTTCTGCCTATCAATCCGTCCCAAACAATCAAAGTCAGTACCCACTCGATCATTGAAGTCACCAAGAATGATCAACTGAAATATTTTTTTGGTTAAGCGTCGATTAGTGTCTCCAAATCTTGACATAACTCTTTAACGGTGTCTTCCGAGTTCATAGTTGGTGCATATGCACTAATGGCGGCGGCTTGTTTGTTTTTGGCCAAGGCGATCCTCATTATCATTCTCCTTTTTATTTGTTTTCTTCTTCTTTTCTCTTATTATATTTTGCCTTTCAGTGTCAGATTATGAAGAGGTCTTTAGAACGAACCTTACTGTGCGCCTAATGCACAGTGACATTCACTGTCTCAGATATTTCCGTAAACCACCTTTTTTGTGGTCGGCCTTTGGCCTTGAATGCGTTGTTTATAAATAGCATTTCTTGTTGGCGGGTATGTGTGGTGGTAGACTTGTTACGTGGTTACCATTTTAGTTTCTGTTTTTTTATGTTTGATGTTATCTAATACTGGCAATTTTCAATGACAGTCTCATGGTGTTATCGTTCCTGATCATGCCTTTTCTTGTTATACGCGATATTGTTCGCAGACATTTCATTTCTGCTGTAACGATTTGTCGGTTTCATTTGATGTTAGTGTCCTTTTAGGCATTGGTATCAAAGTGGCGGGACGAAAATCGTGTTGTATAAAGCTCTTTTGGTAGTTATCGTCACGTGCTTGTAATTAAGTATTGATGTTAATTGATCAATAATCTGATTTGCCTTATTGCATGTTTGTTGGATTTCCATTGTGATTCTCCCGTGTGCAGGTAATGGGCGTACTAAGTATGTGAAATATTTCACCTGTTTCATTTGCTGCTTTGCAAAGAATATGTTGGTTTGTCCTGCTTGTCTAACTATGTTCCTGACCTCAGCTTTTTCTTCGTTGATTTTCATGTTGTATTCTTTTAATGTTGTATTTAGTTTGGCAACATGTTGTTATAATTGTATTTCTGAAGTTATTATGACTGCTTGATCGTCTGCGAAAAGTTCTTTTAAGAGTTCACCAATGGTGTTTTGTTTATTTGAGTTGGTTGTTTTACATATGTGGTTTAGGTTTACATTCATTAATCCCTTTTGAAGCACTTGGGAGCCTACTAATCAAGCCCGATCTGATGGCAAAGTTTTCGATCCCTTTCCAGAAAAAAGGTATTGCCGGCTTCAATTTCTGTAATTTGGCCCTCTTCTGCCAAGTGAATCTCACTTAGACATGCTATATCAATTTTGTATCTTGCAAGCTATTTGGCGATCAGAGTTGATCTTTTCTCAGGTTTTTTAACTTCTGCGTGATCCACGAGGGTGCGAATATTCCATGCATCAAATATCAAGGGCACTCTTTTTGAGCTTTTCATCTTCGACAATTGCGTTACTGAAATTATGACTAAGTGATTTGCAGGTGAATTTTATTATAGTAAAAGAGGGTTGCGCACCTCAGCTACCCCTATTCGGCGGCAAGACATGGTCAAGATGACTGAGGGCAGAAGAGGACGCAGATTTTTCTTTGGGTTTTCTCCTAAACCCTTTCCATCGACCAGGCGTTTCACAAGGCAGTGGGGTGCAGATATGAGGTCACAAGCCTCCTTACACTCACTTGTACCATGCATACGAAAGTGGGCATGCCTGACTCCAATAAGAGGCAGCTGGGGTATTCAAACCAAATTGTGACGATGTATGCGAACCAAATTGTGACGATGTATGCGAACCAAATTGTGACGATGTATGCGAACCTAATTGTGACGATGTATGTGAACCTAATTGTGACGATGTATTCAAACCAAATTGTGACGATGTATGCGAACCTAATTGTGACGATGTATGTGAACCTAATTGTGACGATGTATTCAAACCAAATTGTGATGATGTATGCGAACCTAATTGTGACGATGTATGTGAACCTAATTGTGATGATGTATGCGAACCTAATTGTGACGATGTATTCAAACCAAATTGTGACGATGTATTCAAACCAAATTGTGATGATGTATGCGAACCAAATTGTGACGATGTATGCGAACCTAATTGTGACGATGTATGTGAACCTAATTGTGACGATGTATTCAAACCAAATTGTGATGATGTATGCGAACCTAATTGTGACGATGTATGTGAACCTAATTGTGATGATGTATGCGAACCTAATTGTGACGATGTATTCAAACCAAATTGTGACGATGTATTCAAACCAAATTGTGACGATGTATTCAAACCAAATTGTGACGATGTATGCGAACCTAATTGTGACGATGTATGTGAACCTAATTGTGACGATGTATTCAAACCAAATTGTGACGATGTATGCGAACCAAATTGTGATGATGTATGCGAACCTAATTGTGATGATGTATGCGAACCTAATTGTGACGATGTATGCGAACCAAATTGTGATGATGTATGCGAACCTAATTGTGACGATGTATGCGAACCTAATTGTGACGATGTATGCGAACCAAATTGTGATGATGTATGCGAACCAAATTGTGATGATGTATGCGAACCTAATTGTGATGATGTATGCGAACCAAATTGTGATGATGTATGCGAACCAAATTGTGATGATGTATGCGAACCAAAGATACAGTTAAAAGCAGTGTGTGTCTATGGAAACACACTAGGCATCAACAATTCGTGACCGAAATGAATATAGGTGGAGCCTAACCGATTCTTAATGGCCAGGCTCACTTAATCTGAATCTTCAGTTCGGCCATCGTGACTGGGCAACGATCTCGCCCTTGTGTTGACAACAATTGGACTGAATGAAACACAGTACCATCAGAATGTTCACAAGGTACGTGCAGTCGAATATTTCTGACTGGATTTTGTCGTTCTGTGTCTAGTTGAAGCAGTGCAGATGTACTCAACACACTCACAATTACATCCACTATGAATGCCTCGTACACAATCTGTAGCGACTGTCTGCACTGGTCTACTATTTCAAATAGCCGATGGCCATACCAGGATAGATAATCGAAGAGAAAACAGCACTAAATGAACGCACTAGCTAATCCAAATAGAAAACCTCAACACGTTTCCGTGGACACAAGCGTCAATCGTCGACTAGAGGGAGTCCCAGTCAAATCTGTGGCCTGGCGACATTCACACTGGGAAGATGAAGGTAGTCCCATAGCAGATACTGTAGTTGAGGATGGAGTGTTAAAGGCTTGACTATACACAGTCTCGCTGTTTGTGTGAGTGGGTGACTTGTTCCTTTCACAGCTATCTTGCACCGCCAACTGCAAGTCAGGTACCTAAGTACATCTGGGTAGACTAGAGTGTGTCTCTACCCGATACTTTTGTCGTGTCATAATTACTACAAGTCCATATTAAAAGGTAACAATTATGCAACATCCTGCATTGCTGAAACTCAAATATAAAGAGACTCCATACACATAAAACCCAAGGCATTTATGAAAACAAACAACTTTTATGGATAAAATAAAATATTTTATTACAAACTTAGAAATATTGACGCGATATTAAATGGGAACAACAACAAGCAGACAAAGGTCAATAGCAATGCAATTTTTGTTATATTTCCGATACAAAAACCAGCGAGTTTTTTGTATTTGTTCTCAATCTCTTTCATCAGTCTTGCCATCCATTATTGCACAACTCTAAGGCGCGTACAATACTCATTGAAAATGTCAGAACAAAATATTTTTCCTTCGATATTACAACAGACACATGAAGATGATGTTAACCAATGTCAATATGTTTGTTTAGTGTTTGAGGCAACCGTTTCTCAGTGATTCCCAACCTCTTCCACTTCAGGGCACACTTGGTTCAAAAAGATTCTTCCACGCCACACTTGGTTGAAATAGTTATGCCTGAACATAATAATATTTTGCATTGATGAATAATAATCGTTCTATTATAATAAGATGGACAGCAGGTGGCCAGCGCTTTGTATACCTTCCTTCTGACCAACAGAATACGTACTAAAAAAACCTGAGTTATATTTATTGCTTAAATATTGAAGAAAAGGGAAAACTAGCCTATACACTGCGCGATGACTGAAAAGACGTGAAAAGACGCGCGGAATTTATTCCTCAGTCTTATAGATCCTACCAGTGGGCCTTGGCTATTGAAAGGGACACAGTAATGATCATTTTTTAATGTTGTGAGGCAAAAGGTTCAATGTAGTTCTATAGGAGACACTGGTGTCAGGGATGACATCTTAGAGACTTCATTGCTATAGGAGACACTGGTGTCAGAGATGACATGTTACAGACTTCATTGCTATAGAAGGCACTGGTGTCAGGGATGACATGTTACAGACTTCATTGCTATAGGAGACACTGGTGTCAGGGATGACATGTTATAGACTTCATTGCTATAGGAGACACTGGTGTCAGGGATGACATGTTAGAAACTTCATTACTATAGGAGACACTGGTGTCAGGGATGACATGTTAGAAACTTCATTGCTATAGGAGACACTGGTGTCAGGGATGACATGTTAGAAACTTCATTTCTATAGGAGACACTGGTGTTAGAGATGACATATTAGAGACTTCTTTGCAAGAGGCCACAGCTTATTTATGAGGTGGAGTCGCTAGTTGCCTTCCTTGCTGCATCTCCTTTCATAATACTAAGACATGTACACAGTTACAGTTAGGTCAACTGGAACGTCTTTCTAACGGGATTGAGACCTGTACATTTATAGAGAAAGAGACTGCTCTGCTAGTACACTAATCAGAAGATACGTATTGGCATAAGCCAGACAAAGACGCAACGAGCTTGCAATACTTAAAATCCTGGTATTCAAACAGGCATGTTAATGTATGTTGCCAGGTAGCCGAAGGCTATCAACAATCCGTTGTATGTATTTTAAACTTCCTACGGCTTACTAGGCCTAGGGGAAAGTACAAATAATTTGGGTAGATTTTAA
The DNA here is from genome assembly GCA_036924085.1 of Ariolimax columbianus. Taxonomy (NCBI): domain Eukaryota; kingdom Metazoa; phylum Mollusca; class Gastropoda; order Stylommatophora; family Arionidae; genus Ariolimax; species Ariolimax columbianus. The sequence continues at coordinate 23,905,125 of JAVGWX010000002.1, forward strand.
ACTTGAATTTTGTCTAGGCAGCGGCCGTTAGGCCTATTTCTTTCGATTGCCAACTGCCAAGAAATGTTTAACGTGCTCGACACTGACACGGGAGTCCGATCTCATTACCCGGAAATCAGGGGAATTTTTACCAGAAGATCCATGTGAAAAAATCCCGGCCTGTATCGTGATTCGAACCCGCAACCTTCTATACCCGATATTTCTCATCTGTTACCTAAGCCTGAAAGAGGAACAAAGAATAGAACACACTGCAACATCGCAGGTAATGAATAAGAGGGGATTAAGAAGTGTTGGATATGGGACCAGCTATGCCCTCTTATGGAAACTGTCAACCACAAGATACAGCAAAGAATACCTTAACACATTCGGGTAGAACAGAGTGAGGCAGTCAAATCAAATATTGACATATTAACACACTAATTATAAAGCATCTTGTTTTCTGTACGAGCGCGGTGAAATAACTAGGATTAGAAATTCAACCATTCACGAAATGTGACGACGTGCTTTGGAAATTTCCAAAATGTCACCGCACAGAGATTGAGTATCCGTTGTTGTAAATCCTGCTGTTTTCATACACATAAAAACGCTGAAAAATATAAACGTGTTGAAATATTCAAACCAAAAGACAAACCTAAAAGTTATATGAAATTATGTTGCTGCTAGTTGTAAGTAGCTATGTTCCTGCTAGTTTAATGTGAGGGTTGTCCTACTAGAAACTCCTTGCAACGGCATAATTGGGCCCTGGAAAATTTTTCGCTGTGATTTATACATCTTCTACGTACTGTATCAATCTCGGCCCATAACAACTATTTTCAATTTTGCGTCTAGCAGACGCCAATTTCACTTCTTATTGTATTTATCGTGATCCTTATGATTAATTAGTTATTTCCATTTTTGTTGTAGTTTTTGTCCCAGGTTTTTTGTTTTGTATTTGTTCATACAGTTATGCAGCCTACTTGTTCATGTTATTACAGATTGATCTCAGATCACATATTTTTGGCATTTTATTTAATGGTGAAGTACCTATCTTTTTGCTTCTGGGTGGCGTGGCAAGATTGACACCATGCACCCAAGATCCCCTGTCTTATCATTGGTTTTGTTCCAATAGTTTCCTAAACGTTTAGATTACGGAAGTAACAATTCCTAATTGGTTATGTTATTGAATACGTGGTTATCAGAACAAAGATACGTAACTATTATTATTACTGTTGTTATTATTATTATTATATTTCATCTTGTATTCTAGGGCCGTGTCCCGTTCACAATACGCTCACGTTTACTCATCATTATATATTGATATTAAACCAAATGGCAGTTACAAAAAAGGAAAAAAAAAAGGAAAAGTACAGACGAAGGGAAACTGTGATCCCAGTCTGAAGACATAGAAGATAAATGTCTCTGACACTTCCTTTCCCACGGCCGCCTCGTCTGGCGGACTATATTACCCAAAACGTTTCATTGAAGGCTCTACTTGGAGCATCACTGCTACAGTGAGAACATGGCAAATGAGACGAATAACAGCGCAGTATAGCTTCTCGAAGGTAAAAGATTCTCCAGTACTCACCGCTCACCAGTGCCAAAATCTAATGCGTGTGGAATAGCCTTTAACATTTGAAAACAAGCCCAAGAAACAATACACTAAATATGATATATGGATAAATCATTATTTTTCCAGGGTTTCACGAGAAAGGAAAAATATAACCCTAAGTTAACCCCACCCATTTTGAATTAATGGAGCTACTTGTCAACAAACTCAGGTGCGTATAAACTAGATATCATTTTCAAATAGTTTTCTACCTAAAAATATTAATAAAGCAGAGCATTTGAGCTAGCCAAGCTGAAACTACTGAAAGCAAACTTTAAACAAATCATATAGGTCTGTTACAAAAGCATTTCAAATTGGAAATTGAAAAACAGTTAATAAACCAGCGAGCAAACACAACTGCACCCGGATTATAGCATGGCATTGAATTGAAAGAAATCAACAAAAAGATCTACACAAACAAGTTTTACAATTTAAAAAATCAAATCTACTGGCATCCCGGTTTGGTTACACAATACACAATGTGCAAGAGAACAAGCAGCCGGCAAATGTACTATATGATAAATGTAATTAAATAAATGGCAACTATTTTAAATTGCTGCATGTTCATATTAACACACACAGACTTATCAGTAAGGTAAAAATGACAAAATCCAGAGTCTAATACACTGTAAGCAAATTAATGTCAATGATCGTATAGAGAGATTTCATATTCTTCAATTCTTGTCTATCACTGACAGAAGCATTTTGTATTGTTTGTGTTCACTTTGTACTAATGTTTTGTCTAATGACCCAGTGCATCCGACTTTAGAACATATTTTTTGTGGGTGTACTTATTATAGGGAAACGACTTTGCTGTTATCAGAACCTGAACCTAACAACTTTTGGCTGTGAACCATGTCATAACTGCATTGCGACACCACGCCATCCCACCCCACCCCCGTCTCTCCACGTGGATGGTCTGTGTTTGATTATAGGAAAGTTCAGCAGCAATAGTTAATACATAGGTTGTGATCAAACAAAGTAAAGCATTCTGGAAGCAGCTCAGTCCAACATTTACAATTGTTGTTGGTTTCCATCTGTCCGAACTCATCTTGTTCATCCTTTTCTTGTAGAGAGGAGCTATCGGCCCCTTGACATGTACCGTTTGTAGAGGAGCTATCGGCCCCTTGACATGTACCATTTGTAGAGGAGCTATCGGCCCCTTGACATGTACCGTTTGTAGAGCAGCTATCGGCCCCTTGACATGTACCGTTTGTAGAGGAGCTATCGGCCCCTTGACATTTACCATTTGTAGAGGAGCTATCGGCCCTTGACATATACCGTTTGTAGAGGAGCTATCGGCCCCTTGACATATACCGTTTGTAGAGGAGCTATCGGCCCCTTGACATGTACCGTTTGTAGAGGAGCTATCGGCCGCTTGACATGTACCGTTTGTAGAGGAGCTATCGGCCGCTTGACATGTACCGTTTGTAGAGGAGCTATCGGCCGCTTGACATGTACCGTTTGTAGAGGAGCTATCGGCCGCTTGACATTTAGCGTTTCAATTTGAAGTACAAATGTTATTACTTTCATTTTTGCAATTTGGTTTATAAGTTTTCCAAGTGCTATTACTTGTATTTTCAATCTTTGTCGATGATTCTGTTGAAGATTGAGCATATCAGTCGGTATTACTTCCACAGGTTCATAGTTAAACAGTTATCACAATTCCATATAAGTTGTGCTAAGTCTATATTCGTACAGAAACGTCATTACGTCATGTGCGAATGTGTGTCGCAGTAAATACTTCGATAAAAAGATATTGTATAATTGGTAGGACTAATGTACAACTAGTATGTCAATTCTAAATTAACAATGTCATTAATCTATCTATCTATCTATCTATCTATCTATCTATCTATCTATCTATCTATCTATCTATCTATCTATCTATCTATCTATCTATCTATCTATCTATCTATCTATCTATCTATCTATCTATCTATCTATCTATCTGTCTGTCTGTCTGTCTGTCTGTCTGTCTGTCTGTCTGTCTGTCTGTCTGTCTGTCTGTCTGTCTGTCTGTCTGTCTGTCTGTCTGTCTGTCTGTCCGTCGGTCCGTCCGTCCGTCCATCCATCTATCTATCTATCTATCTATCTATTTATCTATCTATCTATCTATCTATCTATCTATCTATCTATTTTCAGTCCACATGTCGCTTTTGTCATATTTTTTTTTTTTTGGCACGCGATTATCCGCTGGTCAGGTCAATTCCAGCATCTGTTAGCCACTTGAAAATACGATCGCCTATTTTTGGAACTGGTGATAGTGGAAGCGTAAAGTAGAACAATGTGGACCAGCAGCCTGTCAGGCGACATATATGCCGCTCCGCTAACTACATAACCAAGACCTGATGTTATAGCCACACAATCCGTTTTTAATGCGGCATATTCTCTGTGGGATCGTGAGTCCCTAGAATAATTTAAAAAGATTTTTAACTTTGAATTTTGCCCGAGTAGCGGCCGGTAATCCTTCTCTTTTCGATTTCCAAATGCTGAGATATTTTTAAAGTGCGCGCCACTTCTGATCTCACTACTCAGAGATCAGGGGAGATATTTACCGGATTATCCACGTGAAAATATCCCGGTCTCCACCGGATGATAGTATTATCATCATCTAACAGTGAGGATTGAATCTGTAACGTTGCAGGCATGTTGTTTGCTAGGACCGCGGCCACGTGCTTTTCTTAGCGTTGCTCAAGAGCTTAGACTAGTAGGGCAACCATTTTGTCATGCCATTTTATGTAGCCAAATGGTATGTGGTTCAAATTGTGGTTCAATTAATTAAGAATAAGGTTTAACCTTAGTTTAAGACACGAAACTACAAATGACAAATGATTCGGCGTCATGGAATATGATAATCCTATAAGTTCAATAAAAATGATAAAGGCCGTGGGATGTAGTGGCCTGCCGTGGGATGCATGTGACGGCCGCGGGATGCATGTGACGGTCGTGGGATGTATCTTCTAGCCGTATGATGCATGTTCCAACCGTGGGATGCATGTGACGACCGTGTGATGTGTGTGGTACTTTTATATATATATATTTACATGTATCAACCCTTTACCAAAAGGAAATATTATTGTAAACGATATATGGTTAGATAATACAATATAAACATTATAGTACAAAAGATATACAATAAACCCATTTCCTACAAGTTCTATCAGTATAGTTATTCATATTTTGTGTTCATGGGGTAAACTTACGAGAATTGTGTAATACGAATACAGTGTCATTATTTTCACTGAAATAGACTGAGCCCGGCTACTTAGCCCCAGCGGTCAGTGAGCCACATCATTTTATGATTGTACCTCGAATTTCTTTTCTTAGTGGGTTTTGAGTGATCCCGATAAATTGCAGTTACACAACTGATCTAATATGTTGTATCTGAAGTTCGAAAACTATTTAATTTGTTTGCATTGCAATACAAGTACAAAACATGATGCGGTAATTGTTTGTTGTTTGAAATACAATAGTGACACATACTATGGAAATGCTTGGCTCTTCTAAATACAAAAACAACAATGGATGCAAAATGATTGGCGGTTGTAAATACATGATCAACACATGATGTGAAAATGCTTGGTTCTTTTAAATATCATAACAACACGAAATGTGAAAATGCTTGGTTGTTTTAAATATCATAACAACACAAAATGGGAAAATGCTTGGTTTTTTAAATACCATAACAACACATGACGTGGTGCTTGTTTTAAATACCATTACAAAAGGAAATGTGCAAATGCATTCTTACCGAGAATGCTACTTGTAACTGAATAAATAAATAATTAGTTATTGGTATATTAGTATGCTAGTCTGTCTACAACAGGCGAAGAACAACTCCCATATAATCGCCACATACTCTTGTCCACGCAGGAATCCTGAGAATTTCATTGAAGAAAAATATAATAATAATAACACAGATCCTTGGCGCAATCCGTAAGGTCTAATGCCTGGCTGTCTGCCAGGCGACACACAAGCTAATAATAGATGAAGGTCAGTGTGCTTTCCATAACAGTCATACGTTTTAAACCGTTCGTGAAAATGAATACATAAATAGGTATTGAAAGATATAAATGTTCGCTACACAATATTGTTAACAAGATGTATCGTATTTATATGAATTCGTAGATGCTGTTAATAAAAGGTTCACTTACCACAACATCTTCGTTCTCTTCTCACGCTTTCAGACATAAACTTGAAATAATATAACGAAAGAAGGGGCGAGCTTAAGATTAGTGGTATGCCCAATATTTTTGTTCAGGATTGGTAAAAGAAGAAATCAATTCTAATCTTCGTATGTGACATGAGCTCCTATCTGTGGATGGGAGAACATGATCTCTGCACCAGAAAACTCATGTCGTGAAGGGCAGCTAGCTAGGATTGTATGTATGGCTGGTAACATCAAAATGTAACACAATGTGTCCCATAAACCACATCAACAACAGTAGGTTGATACTCTGAAACATGCTTCCTACACAGAACATATGTATAAGTGATCTGAAGTGATCCAATGTTATCACTGTACACAAAATGGACACACGTTAATGTAGAACAAATACTAAAGAAACATATTATGTTATATAATTGTAAGCAGAGCCGATATTTAATAACCGAGTGAAACATAAACATAAAACAACCAAACTGAGAAACATAACGTTTGACAGACAAAAGGCACAATTTGAGACAATCTCCTTTGTCTACTTTTGTTGTTACAACTTGAGGATATGGAATCTTCTTTCATGTTTCATCTCTATGACCCTTGCTATTTTCAGTCAAAGCATCTGAAGTGCCTCATTAACACTGCCAATCTGCCTGCTCTTGCTCTCGGACTTGCTCTTAAACCGTGTCTGGTGTTATAAGTTCTTGTTAAATGTCCAAACGATTTTATTCTCTGTTTGTAAATGAACAGCATGCATTGTATCGTCTCCATTTTCTGTCCGGTCTTTTCGTTTCTCGTTCTGCCTCTTCTCGTGAACCTGACCGTTGTTCGCAAGCATCTCATTTCACGGTTTCCCATAGTCCGTTTGTGTGCTTAGGGCCAGGAAGCATGTCTGGCACTGATAACATCAAGTCGTAATGAATACATTGTAGATCACTCATCTTGCTGTCTTCATTGGAATGTGTGAATGTCTTATTTTTGGTGACAGCAACATTTTTTAAGAAAACAAACAGAAAACATTCACGACTTCGTGAGGTGGACTGACAAATTTAAGAAGGAAACTAATAAGACAATATTTTAGATAAAATGTATAAACAATTGAAAATGTAAACGCATATTAAATACAAATAGCACAATAGAAATAACAGGAACTGATACAAGTTAGAAAAAAAGTCACATCGTTATATGCTAGACCCTAGAGTGGAAGGATTATGTATGTGACAGACACGAGAATAGGACCTCTGCCATACTGACAACATATAGTCAGACTATAAAGAATCCAGATTACACCATATGGGTGGGACGCTCTGGTTCATGAAGAGCACTAAACTTCTCGTCATTCACATAGGTCTAAATATAGCATTCAGAGTTTAGCAAAAGCTCTTGAAATAATACATGATATATAATTCATGAATAAAAGAGTGAATTATTAGTTTTCAACGTGGTGCGAGAAAGAAGAGCTAAAAATATAACATACAGTTAGAATATATCGCAAAAAATAGGTACATTGCGTCGCTTAGCATGAATATGTATGTATCGCCAGAAACGTTTCGGCAAAGACAGTATTCAAAAATATATTTTTCTCAGTAGTTTAGTAGAAAAATAGGAAGTACAAATATTTTATGGAGTATATAATTGACAGATTTAGCATTGAACGTAATATTGACATGTAATTAGAATGACGGAACAACATTCTCCCAACGCTTCAATAGCGTTTGTCAGTGGCCTATCTACCACAACAAGACTGGACACGCACCAAATTCCTCCACTCAGTGCACGCTCCGGAAAGTTGTGACCGGAAGGACCCTTCGTCTACATTTAATTATGCATGTTAATCTAAGTACTACATCTTGGTCATCGTCTTTTGCACCCAGCAAAAACCAGTTATTCATTTATTGATTCTTGTATCTTAAGAAACCGCCTATGCGTTAAGAGCAAGACTGGAATGAGTCGAGAGACTCGTGCGTCTTAAATTTGAAAATCGAAGTTCCTCGACTACCATGTTAACTTATAGCCTTAATGCTGCTATTTGATGTTGATTTCCATGGGGGCCCATGCATTGTCGTATTGTAAGAGGTCATATCAAACAGGTCCAAATATGCCCAAGCTTATGTAAAGGGTTTGCTTATAGAGCTTTCTTTCAAATCGAGAATCTTTGGTACCGTCACTGAGACTCCAGTTTACTTGGCATCCTTCGTGCCAGGTATTCTTTGACTTCCCCGTTCTTCTATTCCTACGTTGGATCAAAACCAGTGCAAATCTGGTTATAACTTAGTTGTGTCCCAACAACGTTGTGTTTTATTTATATCACTTTATCCCTTAATGTCCAAGTGTATTAGTTGTTGTTCTGGTCTTTGTCAGCGTTCGATATTACTTGCAACTATCTAGTGCACAGTCATCGACTGAGATATATTGGTGAAAATCCACAATATGACTCTGACAAAATGTTACTCTGAGATATTGGTGAAAACTCACAATCTGGCTCTGACAAAATGTTACTTAGACATTTTGGTAAAAACTCACAACCTGGCCCTGACACCATGCTACTCAGACATATTGGTGAAAACCCACAACCTGGTTCTGAAAACATGTTAATATTGTCATAATTTTGTTTATTTGATGTCCTCTGCTACATCCCATCTCTCAATGAAGGCACAATGTACCTTTCTAGCTTATTCTCTCAAAGGTACAAAGCATCTTTCCAGCTTAATCTGTCAATGAAAGCACAGCACCTTTCTAGCATATTTTCTCAATGAAGGTACAAATCACATTACAAGCTTATTATCTCATTTAGTCCGTGTTTTTCTTTTTTTCTCTGATAATTGTTTCAGATTTATTTATTGTCTAAACATTATTTTCTCGTACAACATAATCTTCCTACATAAAAATGGATTTACTCAAACAAATGTAATATTAGTCTTGACCGACAAGACGCGTCTCCAGTTCTCCAAGATGAATGATAGAAACACTTGATAGTAGCAACAATAAAAGTCATAACATTAAGAATTATATTTGCTCATTTTTAAAATTTCAGAACACTATTCCGCAATACAACACATTCATGCTTTTCTGGAGCCCGAAGGAAGAACAAAGGACAGTGTGAATGTAACCTGCCAAGCATGTGAAAGCATGCGGCTAGTGAATGTTGAGCTTGAGAAATGGACATTAATGCATCCTGTACAAAATGACTGCTACAAGAAAAATAAGAGACCTGTATATCCCAAGGTAGAAAAGGAATGACTAAGCCTATTCTAGTCAGCACAGTAAGACAATGTGCTTGACCTCAAATGTACACACGGGCCAAAGTTGCAGCATAGCGAATAGGCTGACATTAGTCGGAGATTCATAGCTGGCCAATTGCATCAGGGTCAGCGAACCAAAACTGACTTAGACCCTATTACGATCCAAGCGATGGCCTTGAAAACAGGCTACACTAGTGTAGTCTGGCTGAGAGAATAGAGATCGCAGGGGAAAGGCAATCCCGGTATCCAAAACGCCAGCTGAAATATAATGTTTCAGGCCGAAAGGGCGCAGATATCGCAGCCTCGCTGTAAACTACGATATAATATCACAACGTCCTTTTCAAGAACGCTAAAGAAGAAAAAGACATTTAAAGAAAGAACGTGAGAGAAGACACACTTTTAGAGTCCTCCGACATAACTAAATAAATGTAGTGCGCATTGGGGAGAACCAGTGAGAATGGAATACGTTTGACGACTTAGGTAGTCATGGAAACTGCCTTTTTCTGGGAAGTCAAAGATATCCCCCACGGCTATTTCTATTTTTAGAACATATGCAAGACTTTGTGCTGACTACTAATCGAGTTTCATTGGAGGTTGAACTGACCAAGACGGGAGCATTATCTCAGATAGTAATGTGGCGGACTAGAACACAATGTAAGAATAAATTATACCAAACTGCGAGTCAACATATTTAATACAGGAATGGACAAATAACATTAAAACGTTTACAAGACATAATTGCTTAAATATGCGAAGAGAGAGAGAGAGAGAGAGAGAGTGAGAGAGAGAGATAGAGAGAAAGAGAGAGAGGAAAGGGGGGGGGGGCGAGGGAGGGAGGGGATGAGTGAGAGAAACTACAACAATACACTAAGTAACAGCTTTCAAACCTTTACTTTACTACTTCTAGCCACAGGGGATGCTAAACTATTTCTCTGGGTACACGGACAATTTTCGTAAGTAACTGTATGATCAATGAAATGTATATCTTAGAGTATCATATCGTGATTGCAGACCTTCACTAAGACATGTCCACCTCACATTCTTTATGTTTGACATAGAGAAAATTGAGATAGATAAAATACATCTATCTATTGTCTGATCCTGGTTTGTCTTTCGGCGTCAGGTGTGTAAGTGAAATCTGGACAGCGTTTGGTGTGCGTTTCGTATAAAGTGGAGCTGGTCGCCTCGAAAATTCCGTCAATCCATCTTTTGCAGAGTCGGCCTCTAGCTCTGGTACCGCTGTGTTTAAGTGTTAGAGCCATATGTGGGACGCTGCTGTAATGCAGTCGCGAAATGGGGCCAAACTATTGAATTTGCTGTTGTCTAATGAAGTCTAGCACTGGCTTAGTGCCCATCTGTTTCCTGATCTCATCGTTTGTAATTCTGTCCCATCTTGTCACATTTAACATTCACCTCAGGCATTTCATTTCTGCTGCTTCTATTTTTCTCATATCTGTTGCTGCCAGTGTCCAAGTTTGAAACTGGTAGCATAATATATGCATGAAAATTGTGTCGAACAGGGCTCTTTTGGTGCCAATCTTTCCGTGCTTGTTCTTCAGTATTGTTGATATCTGGCCAATGATTTGGTTTGCTTTGGTGCATCTGTGATCGATTTCTTCTTTCATTCTTCCATTAGATGATGCTATGCTTCCTAAATATTTGAGATCCTTTACTTGCTTGAGCTGTTGCTGTTCTATGTAGATCTTAGCGGTTGTTTCTGTTTTTTTATTGTCATTGTTTCAGTTTTACTAATGTTGATTCTCATGGTGTGTCCTTCTGCAGTTAGGTTAAGGTTGTTTCAGTTTTACTCACGTTGATTCTCATGTTGTGTCCTTCTGCAGTTAAGTTAAGGTTGTGTAAGCGTTGTTGCAGCTGTTCTTCAGTGTTTGCAATGAGTGTTTGGTCGTCGGCGAAGAGGAGTTCGCTACAGCTGTTGTCATCGCTAGATTGGGCTTCTTTGCTGATTTGGTCCATGTAGGTGATGAACAACAGGGGAGAAAGCACATACCCCTGTCTAACTCCAGTTTTGACAAGAAACCGTTCCGACTCACCGGCACTTGTTCGTACCGTGCACAGACATACCCCATACAAACCTAACCGATATGCAAGAAATTGGTAGAACCAAGAAAGATAAGCAATGAGATCAAAGAACAGACAGAGAAAAACTTTGGGAGAGGAAACACGCGTAAATAGATCGTTATGGATGGCATGCTGTAGTAGACATGATTGGTGTAGTATTGTCCCAAGAGAAACAAGAAAATGAATATTGAAATATTGCACGTATTTCTAGGTAGCACCATTTTGTACTATGAAAGTTGCCGATAGGGAGACGGGTATAAAGTGTGCAAGATGAACATGAATCGGTGCATTATTTTAGAGTCCGGGTGGCAATAATTAGATGTGTATTTATTTGAATGTGAACATCTGCTTCGTGAGCTCGTTATTTTCTTTAGAATTAATAAGGTAAGATTAAATAAAAGACAAAGGGAAATGGAGACGTTTACTAGAAGTGAAGACGAAACATGCATGGTTTCTGTAAGCTTATATAGGATTATCCAGAGTCGAAGAGTACAGGAAGGTTTAAAAACTCAAGCGGGTATGCGAAGGTTTATTCAAAGTCATGAATGTATGGTGAGTTTGTCAAAATGACAAGATGTACAGGAAGGTGTACCACACCTCAAAGGATCACGGCTATTCAAAGTCAGAGTGGTACGAGAAGGCGTACTAAAATCCATAGGAGTAAGGATTGTTTCCCAGAAACCAAATGGTACAGGAGGTTTTACTAAATGACATGCAGGTTCACTAAAAGCCATGCATGTTCACTAAAAGTCATTGAGGTTCACTAAAAGTCATGCAGGTTCACTAAAAGACAAGTGGAACGGGAACTAAAACGATGCTTGTGAGCTTTTGAGATATCAACTCTTTCTTCTAGACAGCAAACTGTATGAACTTTCTCGTTTAACAACTGTCACGCAGCTGTGCTAACAACGTGACGGGTGAAAGGACGTAGAAAAATCATCAGACAGGTCGAGATAGATGGCAGATCAGACGCCAGCTGGGACATCGCCCACTCCCCCGCCTTCTATCAAACAGAACAAAAAACCAGCAACAATACTTTGCAGTTTAGCAAGCTCAGCATATTTGGTCAAACCATGCTGCCACATGTCTGTGTGTTAACGTCGTTAGTGTTAACAATCAACAACTTGTTGTTGGTTCCGCCATCTATTTTGTTGGGGTGATGTGGTATTTTCTTTTATTATTTGTCCCTGACGAAGACCTTATTGTCTTGTAACGTGCTGCTCGTTTTGCTTTTTTGTTGTGGTGCGGTCACTGACCCATTACTTATGCATGTTTTTTATCACCAAACAATGTTAGTGAAGCCAGATACAATAATGGAGATGCACTGACGATGTAGCTGCAACGAGTAGAGCATATTGTACAAACTGCATGCAATGCTTTAAGAAAGCTAATGCAAATTATGACATCCCAGAATAACGATGACAATGGAAGAAAGGACAGGGCAAATAAATCTTGATATATTTGTCGTAAAAAAACAATGATTGTTAAAGATTCATTAAAAAATCTCTGCAGATATAAGGCAGGTCTTTCTAAAACTGTCGTTACAGGAGCACATATATTCCTTAGTGCCTGCTTCCTGTAAGAAGGTTAAGTACGATGGAGGCCCCTTGCTGATATTCAGTCTCCTCACTATACAAATTGTGACAGGTCACTAAGTTGGGTTGTACACGTGGTTGGTAGCAACACTTTCTAGACCCTAGCACCGCAAAGACCAACATTGAAATGTCACATACATTCTTTAATTCGAACATCTGACAAGGTTAACTGTTATAGCGACCATGTTGCAACAATAAGAGACACGTATAAACAACGAACGGGTTGATACTTTACAGTTCGTCCCGTAGAGCAGTCCATAAAAAGGGGGAGGGGGGGGGGGGGGAGGTCATTGGGAGTGATTGCTGAATGTGTTCTGCTTAATGATTTTCAGGAAGAGACAATGGAGAAAACAACTTGCTGTCCAAAGTTGAAAAGACAGACAAGAAGTATATTTTGGATGGCCAATGAGCTCTTTCTTCCAAGTAGTCACTTCTTCCGCCGATGTCGATCAGATGGTGGTATACTACTAATAGTGCATGCAAGCTAATAATATGCCTCTCATAATTTGTGATGATTCTCAATAAAACTTTTAAAAGTTACTTTTTGGTTGACCGATATACTATCAGGTAAGTTAATAATAATTAAAGGCTTTCAATGGACAAATGAACACTTCTACAAATTATAATAATGACATATGTCGGAGTACATTTATATTGATAATTTTGCTTTATCGACTAAGCACAATTAGTGTTAATACGTCAATGCAATACGCTCTGACGCAGTTAGAGATATACGGCTGGATGGTATTCATAACAGGCTCAGTTGAGCACAACAATAGACCCCATGTTTTGACTATAAAATATGCCAGCTGTTATACTATATGGCTCATATATCTGGCATGTAACTAGGAGTATTACATCCAGACTGCAGGCCTTCCTCGTCATGTCGCTGACGAATATTTCGAATCAAATGGCCAGATGCAATCATAACCACCATTCCTCAACAGCCAACACAACTGGAGGTTAGGTAGAGAAGGTGTGGATAAATAGGACATCACATTGGGCGAACTAAAGGCTCATGTTTAGCGTGTTTATAATCGCGTTTTTGCATTGTCTTGTTGCCACGTTATGCGACAGGAATTCACATCTTTGTATGTGTTTAAAACAAACATACTAATCACCAATGTAGTGCATGTTCCATGTTATTAAATAGTTCGCCTACTACATTTCGTTGCACCTATGTCCACACTCTCAAACAAAATATTCGGCACGTGAATCTTTTCAACCATAATTTTCTCCATTGCTTAGTTGCTTAAACTCGTCCAGAAATGTCCCATCTTTGAAAGTCGACCATCAACCTAACTTTCTGTCATTGCTCAGTTGCTCAAACTCGTCCAGAAATGTTCCATCCTTGAAAGTCGACCATCAACCTAACTTTCTGTCATTGCTCAGTTGCTAAAACTCGTCCAGAAATGTCCTATCCTTGAAAGTCGACCCTCAACCTAACTTTCTGTCATTAATCGGTTACTAGAACTCACTAAGAAAATTTGTATTTAAATATAAAATTGTACGACAACCACGTACATCTTCGCTACAACGTTTAATTGATGTATTGATGGTTGTACACACTATGAAGTCATTGAGTTGTTATGTCTATTTTCATCACCGTCGTTTTTTGTTTAGTTTATCCATTCCCCCCAACGTCTTCATATTGTTGTTCTATTTCATTTTTGTTCAACTCATTTGCAAACAATTCCTGGTGTTAATTTTGAATTTTGTTGTGCAATGAAATATATCAAGAGTACTGGAGGGGAGATGGACTACGGATTCAATCTTTGGAAGCAACATGTTCACTGATCCTGTCAAACATGTCCTATAAGGTGGATAGAAATGGTCTACATGGAATTAGCACTTTCAACCTATACAAATTGATTATCAAAATGAATTAAAAGGACTCGGCCGCTGTAATCTTGTCAGCATATCTAAAGAGAAGTGTACATGGGACCAGCAACCGCATCAATCAAAACCAATGCTAATGAAACTGCTACAGCCATTGTTTGGATATTAATTACTGTAAGTGTAGCAGCTCTATTGATACATTTAGGGTGAAAGACGAATCAATGAACCAGGATCTGAGCGAAAGCTCTAGAAATAACTTTTGAAATATTACCTAATGCCATGATAACACACACAAATTTCTTGCTAGAAGTGTTGATAAGTTAATATGTATCAATGAAAAGATCAAACTACCATCACCGCAAAACCGTATAATGTGGCCTGACGCACTAACTGCAGTGGTCAGACCATACTCTGGTCAAAATAAATGAAGAAAAAACAACATGTACGATATTCTCCCTTTCAAAAAAACCACAGAACCCCAAAATAAGTCTTAATGTCAAATACCTGCGGCTAAACGACAACCCAAACTACTTGGGCGTCACATTTGATCGGCGCGTGACAAGGAAAAGTCAGATCGAGAGAAACCGAATGAGAGCCAGACAAAGAATGGCAATCATGAGGAAACTTGCTGACACAAGCTGGGGAGCAGACGAAAGAATACTGAAGAAACTGTACACTGGAAGAGTGAGACCAGTTCTCGAGTATGGCATTACGGCATGGACAACAGCAGCAAATGCGAACTTCGATAAAGTTAGCAAACTTCAAAACCAAGCCATGAGAGTTATAACAGAAGGCATGAAGTCAACGCCAATTGTAGAACTTGAAAAGATTACAAATCTGCAATCCATGACCGATAGAAGAGACAGCAGAGCCCAGCAGCAAGCAGAGAAACTAAGAAGACTGACAGACTATCCAATGCATCAGAGGCTAAATAGATTTGGAAAAGGGAAATTAAAGCGAAGAAACTTTGCAGAAATAGCCAAAGCAAAGATGAGCGAAGACCCTATGAACACCATAACAACACAAAAGCCCATCCCTACTGTACGCAAACCCACCTGGAAGCAGCATATCATTGCAGAGGTAATATAAGAAAATATACCAGGTATTGGAAACAAGAACAGCCAGACTGAAAAAGAAAGAAGTGACATAATCCTGAGGTACATAGCGAAAAACTACCCAGGAACGGACTGGACCCATGCATACACCGACGGTTCTGTAACAAACACAACACAGAATGGAGCGGGAGGGGTATCCCTGAGCCTAACAAACGGTAGAAAAAAAACACTGTCAGTGGCAACTGGAAAATTCTCAAGCAATTTCAGAGCTGAGGCAGAGGCACTGAAGGCTGCAGCAGCAGCAATGCTGACAGGCGGAAGCAATGAAAGCCAGATAGTCCTGTTTACATATGCCCTGGCCGTGTTTACAGCACTAAAAAGGCAAAAAAATACAGAACTTAATGATTTAAGAGCAGTACTCTGTCAACTATGCCAGCAGTCCGCACCAAAAAGAGTAGTGGTACAGTGGGTTCCATCCCACTGGAACATTCAAGGCAACGAGGAGGCAGACAGACTGGCAAAAGAAGGTGCACGATTACCACAACCAGATCCTAGTGTGACCTACGAAGAGTCCAAAAGGTTTATTAGGGCCAGATACATGGCCAAATCGGAAACAAAGCATACTGGCTACACAACAAATGATGCCTATTACTAGTTGAACAGTAGAGAGCAGGTCGTGGTCTTCAGATTCCGCACAGGCCACAACAGGCTGAAGTACCATCTATTCAATAAACTGAAGATAGGTGGCACTAACGAATGAACCCGTGGTACAGGGAAAATGACCGCTGAACATCTGCTGCAAAATTGCCCGACATACGAGGACCAGAGAAAGCACATGTGGCCATCACCAATGCCAACACTAGACAAGCTCTATGGCAGTGTCGACAGTCTCAGGATGACAGCTGATTTCTTCGAACAAATTCAAGTTGACGCCTAACAGCGTACGAAGAAGAAGAAGAAGAAGAAGAAGAAGACCATACTCTGAAAGACACAAAAAAAAGACCGAAGCGGCTCAGCAGTCGTTACTGGTGAATGACCATAATCTGTTCTATACAATCACTTCTAATGACCATTGATACGCCGTTTGATAACACTGAGAAATACAACTCTGAAAATAAAAATTAAATACAGTAAATTATCGTCTTGTGTTCATAAATCATTTCACAAGGTGTTCGCACACAAGTTGAAAAAAAGAGCCGTTTAAACCCAACGGTGATTAAATATTATGTATTTTTGGCGCATACGTCAGTTTCAAATAACAATTGAAGGCATATGATTTCCAATTACTAAAGGAACCTTTGAGAAAATAGAAAATACAAAATTACTCAGTATTCTATCGTTTACATAAACATAATTGCCAATGTAACTGTAAGAAAACAAAAATATAAGTACTACATATTGATGAATAAGAACACAATCAGTCAGATTTATGAAGACAGAAATAGAAAAACAGCAACTTACTTTAGAAGCCTACAATACCTGATACAGACTAAGGACAGTAAAAATTATACAAATGACCTAATTCATACGATAAAAATGGTAATAAATTAGGAATGTACTTATGTTATTGTTACCTTATTACATGTACATTATGAACACTTCTACGAAACACTCGTAGCTGCGAATCCGTGTAATTCGAATCTGCGTAAGTCGATGACTTATTTACACACATTTTTATATTTGTATCTGACCAAAGCCCAGTAATGTGAAAATAAAAAATATGACACGTGCTTATTTATCATTGAAATTTAAAATTAGCCGTATACAAAACAAAACAAACACATTAAATAAAAAAGAGACAAAAAGGAATTAAGGAGTTTTTGTTAACATAAATGTTAAATAAGACGAGTGATGAAAATCTAGAAGTTCAAGATGTATATTAATTCCAATGGCAATGTAAACAATGCATCATTATTGTAAAGTTCATTTGAACTTTCAAAAAGTGAAAATTCATTCATGAAATTGAAAATGACATTCAAAACAAGGCAAGGTGAACTCAAGCACAATATACCAACATTTTACTGTAATAAAAATACATTTTCAAAATATGTCTAAGTGAGTACAAATTAAGATAGACAAAATATGGCTCACTTATATAGAGCGTATTTATGATACAAATATTGATAACGTTATATAGTAGAACATGATTTAATTAAATTGAATTAATTTAAAAAAATGATCCGGTAATTAAAGGTTAGCATGTACTCTGTCAAAGAGAAATGTCGTGTGAGTTAGAGAAGATCACATTAAAAACGTTGTCAGAATTGTTTGGTTTAATAATGTTCTATATAACTAGACATTATTGAATGTTCGTAGTTGGTCCTTTCACATTCTGTCTTTCGATTTTAAATCCACCATTGTGTGTGCATGTGCAATAGCTACTACGGAAAGTAGTGGATGGGTCTGGCAATCTGACTTGCGTACAAATCATAGCCAAAATAACCATCTCGCAAACAAATGGATTCAGGATTTCTTACAATCTGGATAGGGTAAATGGAAATGTACTGTTGCACACATTTCCTTTGGTATATTCAACTATTTGATGTATCGTTGGAGCGCTGTATAGTGTATCTCTTGCTGGCTAAAAACCATTTTCTCTATAGATAGCGTGGACGCTCCAGTCAACTCAACTGTAAATTATCACGAACTCAACAGTTAAGTAAGTCCAAATAGCAGCAAAGCGAATGATATTATTTTAGCAAGTATTAAGATATTCATATATTAGAAGACAGATAGACACTACACCAATGCTAGGCTTCATCAAGAGACGGCAAACCAAATGGTTCGGTCACGTGACACGACAAACACCAGATAGTTTCCCCCAGAAAGCAATGAAATACAGATACAATGGATGCAACGCTAGGGGTCACCGACGAAAAAGATGGATAACAGAAATAACAGAAGCAGTTAAGCTCCCCGTGTACGAAGCACATTCTAATACTAAGGCCCAGTACAAACACCGATGTTATAATCTGACGCTGAAAGGCACAGACGGAACAAAATATATCAAGTGCTTTGTAAAATCCGTTTCTTTGAATCAAAATAAAAGGAGGAGATAGTGAAACTTAAATAGACGAACTCACGTTAACACTGTGCAACTGGACCAAGACTATTCTACAGTAATCCGGCCAACGTGGTGGTGATCGTCACTCTGAACGCGTTCAATTGCCAGTTATAACACGCTCGTCTACCTAGCTGTAAATATCTACTTGAATTTGACAGCTATGGAAACAAACCAGCGGGGAAGGGAATTCATTACACTCGTCTAAGAAAAGGCTGTGACCTGGTTGAACAAATCTCTAACACTGCATCTTTGACAGAAGTTTCTTTTGGGAATTGTCTTTATGAAAGTATCTGTTGTGGGGGGCTGATGTGGGCTTGAACCAGGTTCAAATCACGTCGCGCTCCGTTTGACAAACGATCATACAATGATCGATTCTTAGTCAACCCAGCTGCAAATGGGTACTTGACGAAAACGTGGAAACATTTCTGAGCCACCATGGAAGCTATATTTTCCGCTGAGAGAAATGTGTAGCATTGTAATATATCTTTTTTTGTAAAAGTGCTAATTAGGTGCTGTAAATATGATGAAGAGTAGGTGATTAGCTCTGTAGTTGATCACTCGCTTTTCATGGCAAAGGTACAGGGTTCAACTCTCACTACCGGCAGCTGGAGTCAACAGCTGTAAATGGGTACCTGACCTACGATTATGGAAGGAAAAGGCAGGGAGGAAGGGAACTGGCCACCCCACCTCACAAACTGATGCTTAGTATACTGAAGCCTCTAACACTTCATGCGTGACCACGGTTAAGTCTGTTGAAGGGCTTCCTGTACATAAATGTAGGTGATAAAGTTGTTGTTGTAAAGAAATGAGGTACTATAATGCATTTTCTGACCTATTGTAAATTATACTTTGAGGTATTGTAACAGAGACAGCAAGGTGTAAATGACGTGTTATCTGATGTTAACTTAACTTAACGTCTTTATACTGGTTTAGAAGACTCTGCAGAGTCTGTATATAACCAGTTTCATTTACATTGCCTTGCTCTAAAATATTATTTATTCTTAAATGCATTAATTGTCCCTGCCTCCCCCATCTCTTGTGGCAATGCATTCCAAGCATTCACCACTCTCTGACTAAACAAATATTTCCTAACATCTTCTTCTTCTTCTTCTGCGTACACAGTCAGACAGTAACCATTATTTTTTCGAAAAAAGCGGCGGTCATCCTGAGGCTCTCGCCACTGCCATAGAGCTTGTCTTGCAGTTCCACTGGTAATGGCCACATCTGCTCTCTCTGATCCTCGTATGTCGGGCAGTTCTGCAGCAGATGTTCAGTGGTCATTTTACCAGTACCGCACGGGCATTCGTCGGTACACCCTATCTTCAATTTGTTGAATAGGTGGTACCTCAGTCTGTTGTGGCCAGTGCGAAGTCTGAAGACAACGACCTGCTCTCTTCGGTTCAACTGGTAATAGGCATCGTTTTTGGTGTAACCAGTATGTTCGGTTTTCCATTTGGTCATGTATCTGGCTTTGATAAGCCGTTTTGACTCTTCGTACGTCATACTGGTATCTGTTTGTGGTAGTCTTGCACCTTCTTTTGCCAGTCTGTCTGCCTCCTCGTTACCTTGGATGTTGCAGTGTGACGGAACCCACTGTACCACTACCCTTTTTGGTGCGGACTGCTGGCACAGTTTGCAGAGTGCTGCTCTTAAGTCATTAAGCTCAGTGTTTTTCTGGCTTTTTAGCGCTGTGACTACGGCGAGAGCATCTGTCAGCAGGACTATATGGCTCTCATTTTCACTGTGTGTCACCATTTCTTCCACTGCCGCCCTCAGTGCCTCTGCCTCCGCTCTGAAATTGCTTGTGTACTTACCAGTTGCGAATGACAGTGTTATTTTTCTGCCATTTGGTAGGTTCAGGAATGCTCCTGCCCCTCCGTTCTGTGTAGTGTTTGTTACAGAACCGTCGGTGTATGCATGGGTCCAGTCCATGCTTGGGTAGCTTTTCGTTATGAAGCTTAGGGTAGTGTCTCTCCTTTCTTTTTCAGTCTGGCAGTTTTTGTTTGCAATACCTGGTATATTTTCTACCACCTCTGGAAATATATCCTGCCTCCAGGTAGGTTTTCGTACAGTAGTGATGGGTTTTGGTGTTGTTAGTGTGTTTATGGGATCTTCGTGCATCTTTGCTTTGGCTATTTCTGCAAAGTTTCTCCGCTTTAGTTTCCCATTTCCCAAATTGTTTAGTCTCTGGTACATTGGATGGTCCGTCAGTCTTCTGAGTTTCTCTGACTGCAGCTGGGCTCTGCAGTCTCTTCTATCGGTCATGGATTGCAGTTTTGTAATCTTTTCAAGTTCTACAATTGGCGTTGACTTCATGCCACCTGTTATAATTCTCATGGCTTGGTTTTGAAGTTTGTTAACTTTATCGAAGTTCGCCTTCGCTGCTGTTGTCCATGCCGCAATGCCATACTCGAGAACTGGTCTCACTCTTCCAGTGTACAATTTCTTTAGTATGCCTTCGTCTGCTCCCCAGCTTGTGCCAGCAAGTTTCCTCATGATTGCCATTCTTTCTCTGGCTTTCATTTGGTTTCTCTCAATCTGACTTTTCCATGTCATGCGCCGATCAAATGTGACTCCCAGATAGGTTGGGTTGTCGTTTGGCTGCAGGATTTTGCCATTTAGACTTAATTTGGTACTTTGGGGTTTTAATGAAAGCGAGAATATTGTGCATGTTGTTTACTCCTCGTTTATTTTGACCAGCCATGAGTTCGCCCACTCTTCCAGCGATGTTAGGGCCGTCTGCATCCGATTTCTTGCTATGGTGAGATTCTTTTCAGAAGTCCACATAGCCAGATCGTCTGCAAACATTGAGCTATGGACTCTTCTTGGTATATTCTCTGTAATATCGTTTATATATACCAGGAAGAGTGTGAGTGACAATACTCCCCCTTGGGGTACTCCCTGCTCGAGTGTCACCTTTTTGCTCATCTGCCCTTGTACTTGGACTCTGGCCGTTCTTTGTTTGAGGTAGTGGTTGATCCACTTGTACATCTTCCCACAAACATCACTTCTTCTTAGCTTGACTCTAAGTCCATCTTTCCAGACTTTGTCAAATGCCTTTTCCAGATCCCCCCAAACAGCTACTGTGTGTTTCTGTGCCTGGTAGGCATCTTCTATCTCTTGGGCTATGAGGATGACCTGGTCCTCAGTGGATCTGTGCTGTCTAAAGCCGGCTTGCTGTGGAATTAGTATTCGTTTTTCTTCCAGATGCCACATCAGTCTGGTGTTTATCATCCGTTCCATCAGCTTGCCGACACAGCTCAGTAGGCTTATGGGCCTGTATCCATTTGGATCTGTTTTGTCCTTTCCTGTTTTTGGTACTGGTACCAGTATTGCATCTTTCCATGCCTGTGGTACAATTCCCCTTTTCCAGCTTTGGTTCAGAACCGATAGCAGTTTCTTCTTCGCTGTTTGGCCCAGCCCCATCAGCATTTCGTTTGTTATCCCGTCTTTTCCGGGAGATTTCCTTTTCTTTAGTGTTCTCATAGCCTCTTCCATTTCGCGCATTGTTAGTTTGGCCATCATGTGCTCTTCAGGAGCCGTATTCATGTTTTCGTGTCCCTTTAGTTCTTCGCTAATGTCTGTATGCTTATCTGCAGGGACCTCGATGTGGTTTGCTCTGGCATAGTGATCGACAAAGGCGTTTGCGGCTTTCTTACCTGTGATCAAGTTCTCGCCCTGCTTGATAGTAATTTGTTTATTTGACGGGGTTTCGTCGTTCATGGCTCTGACTAGCTTCCATAGCTTGTTCCCGTCTTTGTCCAGGTTTAGACTTTCCGTTTTATTTTTCCAGCTTTCTCTTGCTGTTTGCTTGAGAGTGTGTTTGTACTTCGCCGCGGCGGCTTTGAGGGCGATGTTTGCCTCCATGGATTTTTCTCGCTCTGCCATGTTCCTAGCATTTGTTACTGCATCTTCCACTTTCTGCAACTCATCATTCCAGTAGGGCTTATAGTTTTTCCTAGCTCCTCTTGGGATGGTTTCAGTGGCGGCTTGCATTATTGCCTTGCTTAGGCTCTCTACCATGGGCTTCATTTTTGTGTTTCGTGTGTTGATGGTTTCACACAGCCCATCTGTCAGGATTGCAAATCTGTCCCAGTCGGCTCGTTTGTAATTCCAACGTGGGAGCGGTTTTGTTTCCTGTGGGCCTACTTCCATGTCAATGGTTAGCCTGATCGGCCTGTGGTCGCTACCTGCCAGTTGGTTTAGCACCTGGCGGTCTATTTTATGGTGTATGTCCTGTGTGGAGAAGGCCAAATCTGGAGTCGAGGTAGTATGCCATGTTCTTGAATAGAAGCTAGGGCTATCCTCCGGCCTATTGATTAGGGAGAGATTTGCATCTTTCTCCCAATCTTCCACTTCGTCACCTCTGCTGTCTGTGTCAGAGTATCCCCATCTCTCCGAGTGGCTGTTGAAATCTCCAACTACTATGCAGTTGGAGTCTCTGACCTCCATACTCGAGAGCGATAGGTCTCTGTTTGGTGGTCCGTACAGATTGAAAATGCGTAGCTTCGTCTCTTGAGCCATTATGTCAACTCCTACAATTTCTGCTTGTCCGGTATGATTGACAGGTACCGCGCTACTCGGTATGCAGTTTCTGGTCAGTATCAGGACCCCTCCTTTGTGGCCTTCTCTATCTAGACGGAAGGTCTGATATCCTCTGATTGAGAATTTATGGTTATTGTTGAGGTGCGTTTCCTGGATACATGCCACGTCAATCTTACCTTCATGCAGGTGGTGTGTTAGGGAAAGTTTTTTGTTAATGACTCCCTCCGCATTCCACTGTAGTATTTTGAGGGTCTTTTCCTAACATCTAATCTGGACCTAATGTTGTAACAGAGATGATGAGGTGTAAATGACGTATTATCTAATGTTGAAACAGAGATGATGAGGTGTAAATGACGTATTATCCGATGTTGTAACAGAGATGATGAGGTGTATATTACGTATTATCCAATGTTGTAACAGAGATGATGAGGTGTAAATGACGTATTATCCGATGTTGTAACAGAGATGATGAGGTGTAAATGACGTATTATCCAATGTTGTAACAGAGATGATGAGGTGTAAATGACGTATTATCCGATGTTGTAACTAATATAGTGAGATGTAATTATCATGTCAGATGATGTTGTAAAGGAGATGATATGGTGTTCATTTTATTATATGATGTTTATAACAGAAATGACTTGTAAATAAATAGGATATTGTAAATGAGATTGTGAACTACTAAAATGATTATGGCATTTGGGGGTTACGAGGTTCTGAGTTGATGTAGTTGATGTAGGAGAAAGAAGAATTATAAAATACATTGTGGGCTGCTGTCTTATGAAGTATCATAAACATGCTATGATGTCAATGAGGTGGGGAAAGTTATATTATTTTAGTTGTTATTACTTTAGGTGCATATTTAATATTGTAGGTGCACATTTAAACAATCAGGTGCACATTTAATAAATATAGCGCACATTTAATATAGTAGGTGCCTATTTAATGTATTAGGTGCATAACCTGTTAATTGCTTGAAACTGTTATCAACAACTCTTGGTTTCTCAACTTTTTGCAACTGAATTGCTGAGATTTTGGTGCGGAGAAAGCAATATTCCTAAAAACACATATTTTGATGACACTTTCAACAGACCCAGTGTATCTTGCGGTTCAAATAATAGAAGAACTATAGAATTCCAACCAAGTCGTAAAGATGGTTACAAATAGCTGTGCATATGCTGACAACTTCATAATGTTAAACACAGTCCACACAAAAACTACCACTACAAGGAAGCACACTTTGGCGCAGGTTTTTCATGTCGCCAGCTGCAATGCCATTTACTTTGTATGGAAGAAACATGTGGGAAGGATAGGTTCTGTAGGAGAAAGTGTCTCTGTATTAATTGAGTTGAAACGACCTTCACTTTAAACCTATACATACGAAGGAAAGTCAACCTTCAACCCTCATAATTGTTTATGAACAGAATATAGGTTCTTGTGTGACTGCTACTAGCATATTTTTGATGGAGCCCATTTAATTCGTAGCTACACCACTTTAGATGTTAGTTTATATTCTCCTTTTTCTTGTTCAAGCTCCAAACGAAGCACAGTGAACACTGCTTCTTGCATACCTGGCAGGAAGCCTGTGCGAAGCATTTGTATGCCCTATTGTAATAGTGGTGTATGTAGCAATTTATTCTACAGGTTATGTTGGCAGATATCGTTTACAACATTCCTAAAACAGCTACAGTGGGCCTATCTTTACTCCCTGGGATGCACACGGGTTGCAAATGAGTAATCGGTGCAAGTATAATCTGCAATGTAAGGAATTACACTAATATTATTGCAACTAAATAAATAAATACATATATGTATACAGAGTCCCCGAGCGGGTACCAAGGCTCCACAGTGGCAAGGAAAGAATAGGACCAGTACATCCTGCTACGTATAGCGTAAACGAGCGACCAGGCAGAGTTGCCCTCAAAGTTGGCAACCTGGTGTAAGACAAAGGGCTTCAAAAACACCTCTATAATCGCACATATTGATTTAAACAAGTTTTCTGCAAGTGTGGCAATTGCAATAAATGTCCCATGCTCCTACTTGAGTGATACAGGACATATGCCAAATATATATATATAAATATATATATATATATATATATATATATATATATTTATATATATATATATATATATATATTAAATATAAATGTATACATACATTATATAAATAAACACACATACGAGTCATTTTTCAAACATTAGCAGGTCAAATACACAGCAGTTAAACAGGTAAGGGATACAAATCAGTGATGACATGATATATTAATCATAACCTCTTAGCTTTATTATTTTAAGCATAGGTCGATTACTGCATTTGACCATCCCCTAACGAACATTTAGGAATGCCCAATTCCAGTTATCTGCAGTGCGATTTTATAACAATGGTTTTTACATGGTGAGGTTGCAATCTCATTTTCCCCCCCCCCCCCCCCCTTTAAAAAAAAAATTCACTTCTGTCAGGAAGGAACGGAGTGCCTATTTTGTCAGCCCTAGAAAGGTAACACATAATTAATTAAATCTATGAAAAATAAATTAGACAACCAGTTGAGGCTGCCCTCTCTCTCTCTCTCTCTCTCTCTCTCTCTCTCTCTCTCTCTCTTTCTCTCTCTCTTTGTACCCTTTTCACACACATTTCAAGGAAAACAGTGCTAACTGCATCCCGTAGTGAAGATTCGCGAGCAAAGGTCTTGTAGCGTTTCCTGTTGGCATAATTGTTAGTCTTGATGTGTGAGGATTTCAGATCACGAAGTCTTGATCTGTGAGGATCTCAGATCACATAGTTTGCTAGCTATCTTTATGGAAATGTCCATTTTGAGCCACTCCTGCAAAACAAAAAATCTCCGATTCCAGCTTATTTCTTGGATATTCTAAGAGCATTACACCTTAATTGGCCATGAGAAGATGTTGTAAGCTGTTGGCATAAACAACAGGAGCGACGTTTAGACCCTCAACGAAAGACTTGTGTCCATCTGGAGACACCATATTGGCTTGCGATGTAAATCTGTGATGGGGCACAGAGCCGTCACTGCCCATAGAGTGGGTTGTGATATTTGGGAAACCCGAAGGCCGGCCAATGTAGGACAGGGAGTTGGGACGGGGGATGGTGCCAGGAGTGGAAGACTGTAGAGTTCCAAGGTTATGGCTAGAATGGATGGTATCCTGTAATGAAGGGACATTGCTTAGAGGGGACAAATTGGGGGACACGTGGGGAGATAAATGTGGAGATGAATGACTGGAGGACATGACTGATGAATGCTGTAGGAGGTAATCTGGGAAGATTCCTGTTGGAGATAGCTGTTGCTGATGAGGAACATGCTGATGATTCATCTTTGAGCCATAACTTAATGACGGAGATATTTGTTGTTGCTGCTGTTGTTGCAACATCATTCTCTGCTTCTGATCCATGAGGAACTCAATTCTTGGATCTCGAGGCGAGAGCGAGCGTGGTCTTTGAGGTCCCACGTAGGCTCTATGTTGTTGACGAAAGTAGTTCCCAAACTCTGTCGGCGAAAGTCGGTTCGGTCGCTTGACATGATTCTTCAGCTTTGTAGAGCCAAATTTTGTCTGGGCGAACATGGCGGCCGTAAAATGCTGACGGTTTGGGTTGTTTGCTCTTGGTGAAAGGAAAGACGGAGGCGCTACGTTTGTTGGAGGTACAGCCGAGTTGAAGAGAGTAGACGAAGGAGAGGTTGCTGTGCTCCATGTGCCTGGAGGAATTGGGGAGGAGGGCGAAAGGCTGATGTTTGATATAGATGATGAGAGTGAATCTATTGGCTGGAATGACTGGGAGGATTCGGTACGGTATGCCGCAATGTCTGGTGAGAATGCAAGAATGTCTGCGGCAAAGTTACATGATTCTGGAGTGAAGGTTTGTGCATCAGGGTTGAACGTACGGTTAGCAGCCTGTACCTCTCTATCAGTATTGTCGTTACCATCTTCATCTTTTCGGTCTGAATAAAGCACTTTAGCTGGACCCTTTTCGCCAATCTTGTAGCTAACCTCGGATGGGTCAATCCACAAGGTGAGATCTTCGGGAAGGTAACTCTTCACTTCTGTAATATCAAGACCAGCTTTAATGGCTGCTGCTACTATGACTGGATCAGTCTCATCCCCACTGCCCTTCACGCATCGATAACCCGAGCCTTTTGACGGATTTTCTGGATACCAGTGGCCCAAGAACTTGTCTTTCAGTCCAGCCTCAAGTTCCTCACCGAAAAGGTCTACACGTCTTCGGGGCAATTTATTGTAAAGGTAGGATATGACAAAGTTCAAGGCCACAGAGATTTCTACGTGCATGGTTTTGAAGCAGATACGCTAAGCAGGAAAGAAAAACGTCTTATTTGTTTTTAGTTCTTCCCAAACTAGTGCGAAACGCAGTCACTCTGTTCTCAACACGGTCTAAAGTTGTTAATAGTTAGAGTTGCCAGTTGAAAAAGTACGCTGTGATAAAAGTACTGTTGCAGTTGTGAAGACTGACTTGAGATAGAGAAAAGCTTGTCGTTTATGTCTGGTATAAGGAAAAAGCTGCAAAATATATCTTGTGTATTAACAAACAGCTTGCAGTAAATATCGTGTGTTCCTGACAGGAGATTCAGTTTCTGGTTTTCTTCAAATGGCTTATAATGACGTATGTACTTCTTCTTAGATGTACCTTGTGGTCAAATAAGACAGTTCTATCGATTGGCATTAGATGAATTATGTCTTGATATAGCCAATCATTGTGGTGATCGTAACATTGTGTATTCTCCACTCCAACCGTCAATAAATGATTTCCCTTTATTTTCGTTTTTCAACTCCAAAAATTGAACCCGTCTTCCTGGAAAGAAAAATAGAAAATAAAATGAGAACAACAACAACACTTATTTATATTTAAGATTAGTAATAGGGATAAATAAACAAACACAATAGTTGATGCAGATTCACTTTTACATTTTTAGTTGGGCTTGCCAAAAATATCACAAAGTTGCTTTAACCATAGTGAATTCAATGGCGTTACTACTGCGTGTATGGTGTTGACATCTCCAGAGCTTCAGCAACGAAATGACCTGGAAACAAAGGTGGTCAGATTGTAACCTGGTGTTAATAAAATCAATATTTGTACTTTCCTTTCTTCATGAATAATATAAGGAGGATTTCATTTCTTGTGTGCCTGACACAAAAGTTATTGTATTTTCGACACTGATTCGGTCAAAATTCGGTCCAAAAAAATATTCATTTAAATAGGTAGTTCGCTATTCAACAGTTTAGTCAAGCAAAGTTGGCCCAAATACAAATATGTAGCCCTATATCAAAGAAAGGTGGAATCCTACCCCAGTCTGATAAAAAAAACAATCTCTTATATAGATGCCAAGTGGGTAGGCAAGTGCAAAAACAAGTAAAAGTAGGAATCAGAGCATCTATGTTAAAAGGAAAATAATAATACCTATTACCAGCTCAACATAAGTAAAGAAATGGTAATCATCAAGGAAAATACTAAACTTATGGATCGGAGAAAATGCAGTTCTAATAAAATAACTCCCAAGTCTCTGATGTCAACAATTTCAAAATACAATCTTCAATAAATATTCCCATAGTTCATTACTGCCTCCTTCATAATAGTTGAGATTTGTTAGAAAGTCGACATATGTGTTGTTCTTGTCCCTGTCAATGACCTTTGAGTTGTAAGGTGTTTACCGTTTTTTTCTTTAATGTTTATGACAACGTAACACTGACTCATGCTAGCAACAAGCAAGCATCAAATGTAATATGACTATATTTAAAAAACCGTTAGTAACTATTCGTAATTACAGCGTGCTCCAGGAATCTGCAACCGTTGACTGAGAGCGGGTTATTTTCCTGCACTTTCCTCCCTAATCGGATTATCCGATTGTGTCAGCTTACACATTTGTAGCCGTCTTATTTTGCTGGATACATTATCTCTCTCTCTCTCTCTCTCTCTCTCTCTCTCACACACACACACACTTACACACACACACTTACACACACACACACACACACACTTACACACACACACTTACACACACACACACACACACACACACATACACAGTCTCTTTCATGAGCACTCTCTCTCTCTTTCACTCTCAGTTTCTTTCTAAATGATCCTTCTAATTCCTCCCCTACTGAGATTAATACTCTTTCAGACGAGTGGTATTTTATTGCTAACAGCAAGGATCAAGTTACTTGGTACACATTTGTAGTTTTGCTCAGTAATAAGAACCCTAGAGCGCTATAATCGGAACAGTTTTCAACGCAAAATTGTCCGAATAATACAGCAAAATCAGGTTTCAGTATTGAAAAATTAAAATCAGAATAAATCATAAAACACTGATAACATTTTTAGACGCATAATAACTTAACTAGTCTTCTAAGGTAACTCGTGAAATCAGCTTACAGAGCTAAACAGCAAAATCAAATGTCAGGACCAAGCAGTACCACTAGTTGTCAAGAATAAACAGTATATTCTGCATTCAGAACTAAAAGTGGTTAAGTGACACTGCTCACAACCAGAAGGTACTGGGGTCGATCCCCATCACAGCACCGACCGTTACTCCGGGGAAGCAAACCCTTAGAAAATGCAGGAGGAATCAGGCCCTTACATAAAATGCATGCTGAAGTCCGATGCACTGGGCCGACACGCGCGAAATAAAAACCACAGTGCAACGCACACCGTCTTGGGGTTTTGAGAAATATGGCGAGAGAAAAAAAAATCAGCTTTCAATTCAGTTGTTATATTACCATCAATAGGTTTCGTGCCCCGTGACATTCACGATTAATTCTTCCATAAAAATGTGTCTTTTAAAAATGTCAGCTCATCAGATGCTCTTTGTTTTCCCATCCAGAATATGTATCATGACATTACTTCAGATGCTCTTCGTTTTCCCATCCAGAATATGTATCATGACATTACTTCAGATGCTCTTTGTTTTCCCATCCAGAGTATGTGTCATGACATTACTTCAGACGCTCTTTGTGTTCCCATCCAGAATATGTGTCATGACATTACTTCAGATGCTCTTTGTTTTCCCATCCAGACTATGTGTCATGACATTACTTCAGACGCTCTTTGTGTTCCCATCCAGAATATGTATCATGACATTACTTCAGATGCCTTTTGTTTTCCCATCCAGACTATGTATCATGGCATTACTTCAGATGCTCTTTGTTTTCCCATTACATTAATTCAGATTTTTTTTGGTTTCTCATAAAGACCATGTATCATGACAATACTTCAGTTTTTCTTTGTTTTCCCATCCAGACCATGTATTATGACATTATTTCCTCTATATCTGGTATCCCATTAAGATTATGAATCATGGCATTACTTCAGATGCTCTTTGTTTTCCTACGTAGACTATGTAACATGGCATTACTTTCTCTAGCTCTATGTTTTCCCATCTCTACTATCATGGCGTTACTCCAGATTTTCTCTATTTTCCCATCCAGACTATCATGACATTACCAACCTTCCTCTGCATCTCTTGGTCTCGATCTTTCACGCTGTTACAATATTTTCCAAGTCATCCTGGGTGAATATGAATCCTATGAAAGCTTCTTATATTCTTTTTTATTTTGGCTAGCAGTGATTGCTTGATTTTGTTTTCGTGTAAAATATCTTTTTGAATTCTTCAGATGTCCGATGTACACGAAACGTTCTTCATATGAACTGTATTTCTGTCCTTGTCATTGGTTTCTCTATTTGTTTATTCGTTGTCCAGGACTCACTCCCTTAAAGCAATATTGGTTCAGTATTACATTACACGTTCGTTGACCAGGACTTGTTCTATAGTATGTTTCCTATTTTCTGAATCTATTATAAAAAATGTCGAAATGAGAGGACGCATGCTGCCCTCAGGAGGGCCCGATGCACAAATCAACGAACCGCTAGACAATGCGCAAATGAGTACTGGGAAAAACTGTGTGAAAAAAATCAGCTTAATGCAGAGAATGGAAATATCTAGGACATGTATAGAGGCATAAAGATGGCACCTACTGCGAGAGGTACTACTCCCCCCCCCCCCCCCCCCCCCGAAATCTCTGACAGGTGTGAGAATCATGGACCGTGACCAGTAGATGGCCAGATGGGTGGAGCACTACTCTGAACTCTACTCTCGGGAAACGGTGGTCACTGATGAGGCCTTGTGCAAACTAAAGGTCCTGGCCATTATGGAGGAACTTGACAAACACCTACTCTGGATGAACTTGATAAGGCTATCAACTACTTCTCAAATGGCAATACACCAGGGGAGGGGGGGGGGGGGGGTATCCCATTCGAAGCCACAAAATGCGGGAAATCAGCACTAGCTCAGCCGATGTTTGATCTTCTATGCCTCTGCTGGGGGGAAGGTGCAGTGCCCCAAAATATGCGTGACGCCATCATTGTCAATATTTACAAACACAAAGGTGACCACGGGTACTACAATAATAATTATAGAGGGATCTCGCTCCTGAGCGTTGTAGGCAAAATTTACGTTCGAATGCTACTAAACAGGTTGAGACTGCTCGCGGACAGGGTGTACCCAGAATCCCAGTTTGGCTTTAAAGTAGGTAGATCAACAACGAATATAATTTTCTCGCTTGCCCAAATCCAGAAGTGCAGAGAACAAAACTATCTGCTCTTTAGGATGTTTCTAGACCTCACCAAGACCTTCGACTTGATTAGCAGAAAGGATATATTCGAACTCCTCGAGAAGATTGGCTGCCCCATTAAACCCCACCCCCGCGCCCCTCCCCCCAAATGCGTAGCATGATCATTTCTTTTCACACTGATATGAAGGGCTCAGTTCTATACGATTGATCATCTTCAAACACTTTTCCCATCAAGAGTGGAGTGAAGCAGGGATGTGTGCTCTCGCCGACCCTCTTTTGGGATCTTCTTCTCCATGCTCCTATCCTACACTTATTACACATCTGTGGACGGTGTTTATCTGTGCATCAGATCAGATGGGCGGCGGTTTAATCTGTCCCGACTGCGTGCGAAAACCAAGGTGAAGACGGTGCTCATTAGGGAGATGCTATTTGCGGATGATGCGGTTCTGGTGAGCAATAATGAAGAGGCCCTGCAGAGACTGGGAGAAAGATTAGCAAAGGGGTGCAAGCAGTTTGGGCTCAGCATAAGTCTGGAAAAGACAAAGGTCTGCGCACAGGGCATTACCACTACGCCATCCATAAAGATTGATGGCGTCAATCTGGAGGTCGTCAACAGTTTTACTTATCTGGGGTCTGCCATCAGCAACACCCTTTCGCTCAAGATGAAGATAGACAGTAAGCTTGCCAGGGGGGAGGGGCAAGTACCGTCATGCCCGCCTGATGAAGAGAGTCTGTGAGAACACTGCGCTGTCTCACTACACGATAGTCAGGGTCTATCAGACCTTGGTTCTTGGCACTCTCATGTATGGAAGCGAGACTTGGAACACTTACACTAAACAGAAATGGCAGCTGAATACCTTTCACATGAGGTGTCTACGGCCTATTTTGGGGTTTGGGTGGCAAGAGAGAATATCACATAATACGGTCTAACAGAGAGCAAACACTCACAGCATGTACTCGATGTTGAGCCAGCGACATTTACGGTGGTTGGGACATGTTTATCGCATGGAAGACGAGAGGCTGCCAAAGGATGTCCTTAATGGACAGCTAGCCATTGCAGTTAGAAGAATCAACCGTCCCACACTGCGATTCAAGGACGTATGTAAGAGGGACATGAAGTCATACGACATCCCATCCGAGGGCTGGTAAGAAATTGCTCATGATCGAACTATCCGGAAACAGTCAGTTAGAGGTGGCATAGTTGTTGCTGAAGCTCGTAGAGGTCTTCTGGCTGCAAGGAAGAGAGAAAGACTGAAGAGATCAAGGAACAGTCAGGCAAGCCAACCTCCTCACTATGGTTGTGCGATCTGTGGCAGGGACTGTCCCTCGCGGATCGACCTTTGCAGCTATATCAGACATTGTCGAAATGCAGGAGACAGCTGGACACAATTTACAGGGCGCCATGCGCATGGCATATAGAGACTGAGACGCCTATGAGTTTAGTTATTGTTTTAGAAGCCCGCTTTCGTCAATGATATGTTATTTTTTAATTTCGGCAATACCTCTTCCGATGCCTGTTATGAGGGTGCATACGTATCTAAATCGTGATGTTTATTTTAAAATATGTCCTAATATCGTGAGCTCACATTATGTTTCATTTTGTTATGACCGCCTTCATTTGTTTTAGATAATCATGTTTTTGTACTTGGTCTGTTCATTACTTGTTTGTTGCAATTCATGTTTATTTTCAGCTAAATGTACAGTATTATCGGTAGAGTGATCATCGTATGTCCTCTTGTTAATCTACTAATATTAATGATCTATCTTTAAAACGGCACTTTAAGAGGTAGATCCATTCAAAAATATTGGTAGCAGTATATATATAAGGTCAGATATATATATAAGTACTGATATAAGTACTGAAATAGAAATTTATAAAAGGGAGAGGGGATTCTATTGCCTTTCGGAATTTGTAAAGCGTTTCTTTGTATTTCCTTTCACGAGGTATGAGCACATAATAATTTCTCTATATTCCACATTTTTTATTCATTATATCATTATATAATATAATTCAAAGGACGAGACACAAATAAATGACAAAAGTTCTACGAGCCATCTCCTCAAAAACTTGAGCTGAAACATTTATGTTCTTATCTTCACGGATTATGGTTGGACGAAGATTGTTATTTCCTGGAAAATACTGACACGATGAACTGGCACTATAAACTGACACCACGAACGGACATCATAACCGAATTTGACAACATCAACATTCAAAATTGGTCATTTCCTTCATTTGATTGAATGAAAATATTGGCTGTATTCGTATTTACTGCCGAATTGTGTGTATTAAAATTTTTTTTTTTCCTGGGCGAAGTTGGGTAATAAATCTAGAAGGAAAGAGGAGACGGATAGGTTGAAGGGGGAAAAGATTGTGGGTTTTACGGGGGAAGCGTGAAGGAGAGGTTGGCAGATTGAAGGCGGGGGATAGCGAATGATGGACTGAGGAGAAGGTATAGATTGGTGAGTTGATGTGGGGACGAGATGGGCAATTTGATGGAAGGGACTGGTTGATTGAGAAGTGCAGAAATTGGCAAAATATGGGTAGGATAATGGACGGAGCGATGGCGTGTTCAAGTTCAGGATGATAATGCAATGGGGAAATGACGGATGGGTAGCGCTTAAACAATTAACTAGTTTCGTAATTATCTCAAGCAATGCAAGAATAAAATACTAGATTAATATAAAACTCGTTTAAAAAAACAAACAATGTCAGTCTGTTGACTTGTGTTTTAGATCAAATAATTGTGTATTAAAGTGTGCCTAACGAAATGCCCCAGAGTATTTCTTCCCAAGTCATGTTGGTGCATTCTCCACTTTTGTACATACACAACCATCAATATGATCTCTCTTCACCAAACACTGGCTTCACTTAGTAACTCTTCGTCTACCAGGGCTATATAGGTCTTTAATTTCCAAGTTGAATGCAGTTTCTACATGATAGGGTAGTTAGCCCCACGCGCTACCCTCCGTTGTCGTCTCTTACGACATGCCTGACAGGTTACAGTGCTACTATTCTTTGCCTCAGCAACTCGTGCGAAATCTGAGTGACATTGTGGTTTTAATTTTTGTAGATCAAATTAATTGACAACCGCCAGGAAATGGTACAAACTAAACTGACAATAATCATTTTCTGTTATCATTTTCTCTACCTACTTTTTCTAATTCCATCTCTCTCTCCACACACACACACACACACACACACACACACACACAAACACACACACACTAACACACAGAGACATACACATATACGCTCACTCATTCTATTTCATTATATCTCTCTCTCTCTTTCTCTCTCTCTCTCTTATTATCCACCTCTATTTATCTTGTCATAGCCAACTCGCCCTGTCCCTACCAATCAATCAGCCATACCAATCCATATCTGCGCTCACGTGCAGACTCCAGGCAGTAATTTAACGCAAGGCCATACAATCCATCTATCCAATAGATTTCCTTGTCTCAGCTTATCTATTCTGCCCATGAGATAGCGACACAAGAAACATTGCATGCGTCATCGTCTTGTCAGACGCATTCATCTTTCCCTCATTCTATCTCACTCGCTCTCTGAAACTAATTCTCTCATCCACTTTTGAATAAACGACAGCCCTCACAGGGCAAATATGCTACCGCAGACTACAATCAGTTGAATAAAATTACAAATTTTGCATTTAAAATTCTACCAGTGTGAAGAACACAACCAAACAGCAGGTGATGTTCTCCTAGCATGTATGAAAACATGCCCCTATCTAACCCAAATTTAAAGTAGCGAACGGTTAGATTAGAAAGGATAGGCTGAGCTATCCCAAAAGGTTTTGAAGAATTGCAAGACATCCTTTTGCATAACATTAGAAATTGAAATTGTAATAGTCAGTTTTATCTAACCGTAGTGACATGTTAAGAAACCAATCAAGTGGCAGAGCTGAATGCGTCCAGCCTAACAGCATACGAATCAGGTCAATTGGTAACCAGTAGATGATCATTATTACGCTATTTTCTCTCACAGCCAGATAGCCACAAATTAGGACCGGCCTTCCATGATTGGATTTCTATGTTTATAACAGGTGAATCCACTACACAATGACAATTCACAAAAGGTACCGTGAGAAATTGAACTCTGTGTGACACTTGTGCAGTATGATGTTATTTCTACTAGACAACCTGTGCTTTCAAGAAGCAAGAGAGGTTGGGGGTGGAGGGTCTGTCTCCACAGTGGCCAAAAATAACTTTTATTTATACCACCTTTAACCGCCGTTTGTATGTATAGTAGTTGTATTTGTAAATTATGCATTCACTTATCTGGAGGTTTTGTAATTTTATGGCTGGCTGTTTAATTTGAATAAAAGCAAGCAATTTTATCAATGCTAAGATATTCAATATATTGTTTATTCCACTTTACTTTTCGGCCACAACTCTTCTAAAGCATAAGTTTATATTTACTTCTGTAACCATTTTTCCGGATTTTTAGAAATACTATTCTCTAAAAATGTCGTTCCTATGAGGGGGGAGGAGGTCTACACATAGAGTTGTGGTTTATATATCATTGAATTACATTTATCAATGACTTTAACATATTTATTTTAAATGATATAGCGTCAGGTTGATCATTTTACTGAATAGTTTATTCCAAACTCTCAAAGTGTGGTTCATATGTTACAAGGTATTTCAGTGCAGCTTTGTTCAGTTTTGTGATTGCGATTTGAATTGTTTATTTTATTGAGTTTCGTAAAGATGTGTCAAATTTCGTGTTATAATATCAGCAATGTTTTAGAAATTAGTGAAAATAACTTTAAAAATCGGAGAGTAGATTGAAAAACATAAAAACACATCTGCTTAATTCTATGACCAATAAAAGACTGTCTAATACTACTTCAATATAAAAGAAACTTTCTTGTAAGCGCGCTCAAGCTCACGTGTTAAAGTAGATATTGTTTTCAGAAATGAAACAAAGACGCTTAGAACTGATTTACAAGAAAACGTAGACAACTGTGCAGAAGTAGGTCGACAACATGGATTTCAACCAACTCATTCAGCACAATCATGAAGTACTTTTCAACATTTTTTTCGACATCGCTAAGTGTGTCCTTTTATGTTCATGACTCAGCTTACCCTAAAATTATCATTACACTCCGCCACTCTTTGTATGACACGCTTCGCTACTGGTTGTAGAAAAGATCGACACGGACCACTATTTATATGAGGTAAGTACACGTGATTATTTGAAGTATAATCTGCATAGTGTCGAAGCCTCCCTGATATAGACCTTCGAGTTATGAGAGAAATAATAATAAACTATGTATCATTACGGAGTCTGCCCCTATTAATGGGTCCACTGGGATGATTACAGAGTTGAGGGATAAAGGTAATTTGTCTCTGCAGTCACCACGAAGTGTAAAGGCTAGGTTTGTATTGCTTTCTCCGCCAGAACAAACAAAAAATCGTCCGCGTCTAACCAGAACTTTAAACCCAGGTCAACTTGATTAAAAGTTAGCACGATAACCTCATGGCCACACCCACTAATGAAAGAGAGGGAAAGCGAGAGAGAGAGAGAGAGAGGGAAAGCGAGAGAGAGGGAAAGAGAGAGAGAGAGAGAGAGAGAGAGAGAGAGAGAGATGCGATTATGAAGAACGAGCGAGGAAGAATACCAAGAACAACCTAAATAATTTTCGCATTCCAATTTTCTGAAGCACCCTATCGCTCACTTACTCCCACCTCTCTACCTGACTTTCTCTCTCTCTCTCTCTCTCTCTCTCTCTCTCTCTCTCTCTCTCTCTCTGTGTGTTTGTGTTATTTTCAAGCCATGAGTTTGCAGAATGCTACACGAGAGATGAGGAACATAGCTTTTTTATTGCCAAACTCAATCACCCTAAACGCGGTCATTTGTTTGACATGTTGTGTTTGCGAGATCCGAACATTAACTTCGATAGTTTTCACTTACTATACGCGTGGTAGAGTACCTTATTGTAGAACTAACTGCCACGTTAACTTTTTCCGTTCACGTGTTCCGTTTAGCGTTGCAGTGAGCGAAAGTGTTCAGTATTGACCTCCACGTGCTGCGATGTTTGTTGTAAGCCTGTGTTGCTGTTTGGTTTCTGTTATTTCATCAACTATCCTGCTATGTAGTTTTCATTGTGCCTTGTAGCAAAGCAGTCTTGCGTGATACGCGCGCAGTGGTAGTTGCTTAGGTAAATTATCATGACTTGACCGAAGCATTGCATTTTATGACTATAAGTTCAGTACTAAGTAGGTATAAAAACATTTATGATATAATCATTTCTCATTTTGTTTTTCTTTGTGATAACCATTACTTTTCTCAGGCATTTCACTTTCTTCTTGTTCTTGATAATGATCGTCCAACACTGGAAGCAAAGAGTTTGTACAATTTACACTGTAATCAGTTTACGTTAATCTCAAATTATAATGTTTCAGCGGTTAAGTAAGTCAGACAGTATTCTTCTTCTTCTTCTTCGTACGCAGTCAGACAGTAACCATTATTTTTTCGAAAAAAGCGGCGGTCATCCTGAGGCTGTCGCCACTGCCATAGAGCTTGTCTTGCAGTTCCACTGGTGATGGCCACATCTGCTCTCTCTGATCCTCGTATGTCGGACAGTTCTGCAGCAGATGTTCAGCGGTCATTTTACCAGTACCGCACGGGCATTCGTCGGTACCACCTATCTTCAATTTGTTGAATAGGTGGTACCTCAGTCTATTGTGGCCAGTGCGAAGTCTTAAGACAACGACCTGCTCTCTTCGGTTCAGCTGGTAATAGGCATCGTTTTTGGTGTAACCAGTATGTTCGGTTTTCCATTTGGTCATGTATCTGGCTTTGATAAGCCGTTTTGACTTTTCGTACGTCATACTAGTATCTATTTGTGGTAGTCTTGCACCTTCTTTTGCCAGTCTGTCTGCCTCCTCGTTGCCTTGGATGTTGCAGTGTGATGGGACCCACTGTACCACTACCCTTTTTGGTTCGGACTGCTGGCACAGTTTGCAGAGTGCTGCTCTTAAGTCATTAAGCTCAGTGTTTTTCTGGCTTTTTAGCGCTGTGACTACGGAGAGAGCATCTGTAAGCAGGACTATATGGCTTTCATTTTCACTGTGTCTCACCATTTCTTCCACTGCCGCCCTCAGTGCCTCTGCCTCCGCTCTGAAATTGCTTGTGTACTTACCAGTAGCGAATGACAGTGTTATTTGTTTTCCATTTGGTAGGTTCAAGAATGCTCCTGCCCCTCCGATCTGTGTAGTGTTTGTTACAGAACCGTCGGTGTATGCATGGGTCCAGTCTATGCTTGGGTAGCTTTTCGATATGAAGCTTAGGGTAGTATCTCTCCTTTCTTTTTCAGTCTGGCAGTTTTTGTTTCCAATACCTGGTATATTTTCTACCACATCTGGAAATATATCCTGCCTCCAGGTAGGTTTTCGTACAGCAGTGATGGGTTTTGGTGTTGTTAGTGCGTTTATGGGATCTTCGTGCATCTTTGCTTTGGCTATTTCTGCAAAGTTTCTCCGCTTTAGTTTCCCATTTCCCAAATTGTTTAGTCTCTGGTATATTGGATGGTCAGTCAGTCTTCGGAGTTTCTCTGACTGCAGCTGGGCTCTGCAGTCTCTTCTATCGGTCATGGATTGCAGTTTTGTAATCTTTTCAAGTTCTACAATTGGCGTTGACTTCATGCCACCTGTTATAATTCTCATGGCTTGGTTTTGAAGTTTGCTAACTTTATCGAAGTTCGCCTTTGCTGCTGTTGTCCATGCCGCAATGCCATACTCGAGAACTGGTCTCACTCTTCCAGTGTACAGTCTCTTTAGTATGCCTTCGTCTGCTCCCCAGCTTGTGCCAGCAAGTTTCCTCATGATTGCCATTCTTTCTCTGGCTCTCATTCGGTTTCTTTCGATCTGACTTTTCCATGTCATGCGCCGATCAAATGTGACTCCCAGATAGGTTGGGTTGTCGTTTGGCTGCAGGAATTTGCCATTTAGACTTAATTTGGTATTTTTGGGTTTTAATGAAAGCGAGAATATTGTGCATGTGGTTTTCTGCTCGTTTATTTTAACCAGCCATGAGTTCGCCCACTCTTCCAGCGATGTTAGGGCCGTCTGCATCCGATTTCTTGCTACGGTGAGATTCTTTTCAGAGGTCCAGATAGCCAGATCGTCTGCAAACATTGAGCTATGGACTCTCCTTGGTATATTCTCTGTGATGTCGTTTATATATACCAGGAAGAGTGTGGGTGACAGTACTCGCCCTTGGGGTGCTCCCTGCTCGAGTGTCACCTTTTTGCTCATCTGCCCTTGTACTTGGACTCTGGCCGTTCTTTGTTTGAGGTAGTGGTTGATCCACTTGAATATTTTTCCACAAACATTACTTCTTCTTAGCTTGACTCTAAGTCCGTCTTTCCAGACTTTGTCAAATGCCTTTTCCAGATCCACCCAAACAGCTACTGTGTGTTTCTGTGCCTGGTAGGCATCTTCTATTTCCTGGGCTATGAGGATGACCTGGTCCTCAGTGGATCTGTGCTGTCTAAAGCCGGCTTGCTGTGGAATTAGTATTCGTTTTTCTTCCAGATGCCACATCAGTCTGGTGTTTATCATACGTTCCATCAGCTTGCCAACACAGCTCAGTAGGCTGATGGGCCTGTATCCATTTTGATCTGTTTTGTCCTTTCCTGTTTTTGGTACTGGTACCAGTATTGCGTCTTTCCATGCCTGGGGTACAATTCCCTTTTTCCAGCTTTGGTTCAGGACCGATAGCAGTTTCCTCTTCGCTGTTTGGCCCAACCCCATCAGCATTTCGTTTGTTATCCCGTCTTTTCCGGGAGATTTCCTTTTCTTTAATGTTCTCATAGCCTCTTCCATTTCGCGCATTGTTAATTGTGCCATCATGTGCTCTTCAGGTGCCGTATTCATGTTATCGTGCCCCTTTAGCTCTTCGCTAATGTCTGTATGCTTATCTGCAGGGACCTCGATGTGGTTTGCTCTGGCATAGTGATCGACAAAAGCGTTTGCGGTTTTCTTACCTGTGATCAAGTTCTCGCCCTGCTTGATGGTAATATGTTTGTTTGACGGGGTTTCGTCATTCATGGCTCTGACTAGCTTCCATAGCTTGTTCCCGTCTTTGTCCAGGCTTAGGCTTTCCGTTTTATTTTTCCAGCTTTCTCTTGCTGTTTGCTTGAGAGTGTGTTTGTATTTCGCCGTGGCGGCTTTGAGGGCGATGTTTGCCTCCATGGATTGTTCTCGCTCTGCCATGTTCCTAGCATTTGTTACTGCATCTTCCGCTTTCTCCAACTCATCATTCCAGTAGGGCTTATAGTTTTTAGACAGTTTTCAAGTCATTGGTGTCAACTTCTGATGTCTAGATGCCCTTTCTCTATCAGACTTTCCATCTTCTGTCAAGATGCTTCTCATGTACTTAAACTTTTGGGTGTGTTGATAGACATGTTAGATACAAGTGGGACTGGTATTTTGGTAATCTTCTCATTTCCGTATATGATTACATGATCTTGATATTGTACGTTGCAAAGCACAATAACAACACACAATTAGAACATTCAATGTAGAACACATGTTCTGAAAAATGAAACGTATTTTATACAACAAATGGACGAATAAAAGAGAGTTCTTAGGTGATATATAGAACAGCTATTATCAACAAACAGAATTATAGGCAATCAATAGCCAAGCAAACAAGGTCACTAGAATCCAGGGAGATGTGGTTTTAACAACAGAATATAAAATACATCGGACAGCAAAAAAGGTTTATGACAAAGTGCTCAGGACGGTATAAGCGCAAAGATGATTTATTACGTACACCATAGCTAAGCAATCACCACAGAGCAAAGACAGTGGGGGGGGGGGGGGCATCTTAATGTGTAGATGAAAGTTTCAGCACACAATAGCAAGGGACCAAATTGATTGAAAACAGAGAAAGGGACCGATAAAGAAAGACAATGGTGGACGGGTAATATCATGGCAGGGGACGGCTTGAGCTAGTGGTTAAGTGACACAGCTCACAACCAAAAATGCTGGGTTCGATCCCCATCACAGCGCTGGCCGTTACCCCGGAGAAACTAATCCTTAGAGAATGCAGGAGGAAGCAGACCCTTATTTAGAATGATTCGAGTAGGCCAGTCGGCATGCACAATCTGACTGATGATACTGTTGATGATAATGGCAGTAATGTACAGCAATCTTATCCTCAGCTATTATCAATCTTATCCTCAGCTATCATATTACGGTCGATAGTGCGCTATATAAGTCTTGACCACATCTGACACAATTTACGAACTCTTGCCCTAAATAAAAACAGAACGTAAGTAAGTACACTAGAAGAACTTAGGTACGGCACGATCCAGGCCTAAACATATCTCGACCTTCCTTTCAATAGTCAGATAACAACAGCTTTATATAACATAATGACACGACCTTTTTTTTTCTATAGGACGTTTGGCTTTTTTCTCACACGATAAGTCCCAGTTTCGTGGTGTTCATTTCTCGACATAGTGTTTAGTTGTTTAAAAGAATTATCAGTACATATAAACCTTCACTTTGGGGATAGAGAACTAACGTCTGGTCAGGTTAAAACAAACTGATCGGACATTTTAGCCAGGGTCAGGCAAAACATACTGACCGGACGTTTTAGCCATTGTCAGGCAAAACATACTGTTCGGACATTTTAGCCAGGGTCAGGCAAAACATACTAATCAGGTATTTTAGCCAGGGTCAGGCAAAACATACTAATCGGACATTTTAGCCAGGGTCAGGCAATACATACTGATCGGACGTTTTAGCCATTGGCAGGCAAAACATACTGTTCGGACATTTTAGCCAGGGTCAGGCAACACATACTAATCATACATTTTAGCCAGGGTCAGGCAAAACATACTAATCGGACATTTTAGCCAGGGTCAGGCAAAATATACTGATCGGACATTTTAGCCAGTGTCAGGTAAAACATACTAATCGGACATTTTAGCCAGTGTCAGGCAAAACATACTGATCGGACATTTTAGCCAGAGTCAGGCAAAACATATTGATCGAACATTTAAGCCAGTGTCAGGCAAAACATACTGATCGAACATTTTAGCATTGTCAGGCAAAACATACTAATCGAAAATTTATCCAGGTTTGAGGTAAAACATACTGATCGGACATTTTAGCCATTGTCAGACAAAACATACTAATCGGATATTTTATCCAGGAATAGGTAAAACATACTGATCTGACATTTTAGCCAGTGTCAGACAAAGCATACTGACCGGACATTTTAGCCATTGT
The DNA here is from genome assembly GCA_036924085.1 of Ariolimax columbianus. Lineage (NCBI taxonomy): Eukaryota > Metazoa > Mollusca > Gastropoda > Stylommatophora > Arionidae > Ariolimax > Ariolimax columbianus. The sequence continues at coordinate 23,948,153 of JAVGWX010000002.1, forward strand.
AAGGCAAAACATACTATTCTGACTTTTTATCCAGTGTCAGACAAAACATACTGATCGAACATTGCATTCAGGGACAGGCAAAATTACCTGGCCAAGACCCCCACCTCGACCTCCACACATTTTTTCCTGGAAACTGTCTCCCTGGAAACGGGTTGTTTTCACGACATTTTGACAAACGGTGTGAGATCCATGTGATTCCAGTAGTGCTGAACAACGCATAGATGAAGCCAAGCATATCTCAAACGCTTGAAGGACCCCGGTACGCCTTCATCAGCACGTTCGGGATGTGAGGAAAACTACTGCAATCCGCCGCTAAAGACCCTTTTCAGGCCGCACACAAGAGTAGACGTACTCGTTGTAGGCATTCACCAACAACAAAAGCAAACTTTCACGTGGGCATAGGACACCACGTTTTTTTGTGTTGTTATATTATGGAATATTGGAGATGCGATTAACATGGATTCGAAGCCAGTTAATGTTAAGGTTATCTTGTAATCGTCGGTCACCTTATTTCTTATTTTTCGTTTTCTCTCATGCAATGATATGTATTGGTAATGGCCCAGTGGCAGCACCAATGTAAACACAAAACGTCACTCACGTTACGGCCCCAAGGTCTTCGTCAGGAATAAAGTACGGACGTAAACAACTAAGAAATCACAACATGAAACCGTACCTGAACGTGGCCTAGAAAGTGTGAGGCACAGCATGCCAGTTATCCAGCTACGGCCCATTTATTACTCTCACGTAATTACATCTATTTCCCCCAATAAACCTGTCCGTCTATAACAGACATCTGTCGCCGACATACTGTATACGCCATTTAGGTTGAAGACGCTATGCTATCAATATGCTCCACTTATGAAGCTAACGGGCTTAAAGAACATATTAGACTTGTTAATGTTCTTGTATCTCCATGCTCGTGTAGGTGTTAATGTGATCCCATGTTATCCCTACATCTAAATGACTTGAGCATGTTCGTTATCTCCTTTCGACAGTCCACGGTATCAATTACTGTTGCTGTATTCCTCTCTTGCTGTGTACTTATGTCATCATCATCATCTTCTTCTTCTTCTACTTCTTCTTCTTCATCTTTTCTCTATCTTTTATTTCATCTACACTTCGCCATTAATGCTACCAATCATACCATTTCCAGCTCCATGTGGAGCACAGGTGTTCAAGAAATCACCAAATGTTAGCCTACCTATATGTACTCATAATTACATGTTTGTGACACAAAGTGTCTCCATTATGGGGTAGCCAGTCCCATGCTCTACCTTCCGTAGTAGCTCCCTACAAAACACTTGTCAGGTTACAGTGCTACTACTCTTTGCTCCACTTTCGTGCCCAGGTAACACTCGGATGCATTGATTATTTAAACTAATGATACTACTATTAAATCTATTTTATTAAAAAATTCACATGGTCATTCCCTCACAGAAGATCTGGCTCCAAGCATTTGCGGTTGCGCTTCAATTGCAATGTTATTTCACTATGCTGGTGCACAACCCTCTTTATCCGACATTAGTCGCATGCTTGGAAGGTTACAGTTGTCCCAATCCTTCTGTTGACCTAATAACTAGAAAACAACCGGTGTTGCTTATTATTTTGCGTACATCATTTTTGTTATGTACAGCGCCCATCTTAATCCATTAAATGTCTTAGCTAGTCTCCATTGGCTGTCACTCTGTCCGTGACGATGAATGCTTGATCGTAGCGTGTGCTATTTTTATTTGTATTTGTCTTCACAAACATTTTTCATCACTTGTTTATATAAGTTTTAACATTTGATTTATTTCCAATTTCAATATAGCTCTAAAAATGTGTATCTTTTATATTTTATATACACTTAGAATAAACGCGTACGTTGTCGAAAATATAGAGTAACTTAGTATTGCATTAGAGATGTGAGTCCTGGACAATGAATACCACAGGCAGAGAAATCCATAGCAGGAACAGATTTGTGGTTCCTGAGAAGAATGCTACATATTCTTTGGAGATCTAAAAAAGAAAAATGAAAGATATATTGCAAGAAAAAATTTTTCAACGATAACTATTACCTGAAATTCCAAGAAGACACGCTAGTATCACAGACAGATGGTGATGAAGAATAACAAGGACAGTTTTGTGACAGCAGGAAGGATTGAGTCAAAGAAGGATGCGAGATGCCATGACAAACTTGATGGGGAAATAAAAATCGGAAGTGAGGTGTTGAAATGCTCAAAGAACAGAAGGAATTGATGATCAACGTCACTCAGCTTGGAACTTGATTATAACGAGAGCAGGTTCAGTGATGTTAATTGGTGCGGTTTCGTCAAATTATAAATTGGCTTCACTAAACGAACCCGACAGTAAATGGAATTTTGTTTTGACATATTTGTGTTGCTTTGCTTCTAGGTCGCCCGAATGACTGGCTACTGGACTGATACATGTACGGTGTGTTATGTTAGCAAGCCTGCTGTTAAAACTGTCGTTATCTAACATAACTATCGTCTACCATTGCAATATTATTCCCAATTCTGGAGTACGAACAGTGGAAGGGTGAATTATAAATATAAGGAATAAAGGCCGTTGTCCCTGACTCGTCACGAAGTGTGCAGGCTAGGTTTTTTTCCCTTATTAGAAAACAATCGTTGGTGTAACGGTGGATCTGACTCTATGTTCCCTAGGTCATGAGACATGTATCCAAACCACTCAAGTGTAATATTTAGCAACAACATTATAGCACACTGTTACCTAAACCGTTTCTACAAGAGCACATACATGATTGGACACCAGCCTAGTGATGGAACGATACTTCTGTTGTAGAATCAAAAAGGCAGATGATGAAGTTAATCGTTCTCTCCCTCTCTCTCTCTCTCTCTCTCACACACACACACACACACACACTCCCTTCTCTTTGGCTTTGTATTTCTAATTGCTGTAATTTAATTGCTCTAACACAATAAAATGAGAGAGAGAGAGGGAGAAAGAGAGAGAAAGGGAGAGAGAAAGAGAAAGAGAAAAAGAGAGACATAAAAAGCGAGAGCGATAGGAAGTATAAAATGTTGTTAAAGAAATCATGTAGCGAGCAGATCAATACTTCACTTCCAACCGAAGAAAAATTAATATGAGAGAGAGAGAGAGAGAGAGAGAGAGAGGGGGGGGGGGAGATAGAGATAGAGAGCCAGTAGAAAGAGTGAACGAAAATGAGAGAACGAGAAGCAAAGAAACAAATAAAACAAAGTTAAAGAAGCCCTGAAACGGAATAGTCCATAGATGAATAGATAGATAGACAAATAAATAGATAGATAGAGTGTAAAAGTGCATAGTTAAAACAGCTTTGAACCACATGCTGGACGATTTACACAACCCATTACCCCGGTCCCCTCTACCTCTAGGGACGAACCACAAGCTGGACATGTCACTTTACTTTACAACACGCTGACCTAAAGTGAAGTCATTATCAAAGGACTGCTTGCTTTACAGTCCCTTAAAAAACGTTTCTCTTCAAATGGTATTCACATATTTCTCGTGTAAGTAACCCGAATGAAATCACCCCAAAACGTAATACTAATAGTCAAATGTGAGTTCGAAAGGTAAACCACAGAAGACATATGACATACTTTTTAGGTGCTTATCATGTGGATTTCCATAGAAAATAATAGCTCTTGGCTACCTGGTATCAGGCACTGATCTGACTGATTCAATACTAGTTCATGACTACATAGCACATGAATGAATGCGTGTAACACTCTATCCTCTATGGCAGTATCTACTGTAATACTACTCTTTCACTGGGCTTTTACCTTTCTGAAACTAGCGGGGATTTCATTATCCATTTCCTTTCCACTCCTCCCACACTCTCTCTCTCTCTCTTTTCCTCTTTGTCTTTCACACTCTCATTTCTTCTCTCTCATCCCCTCACTTATATTAGATCTCACCAGGATCTCAGAAATCTTCACCATTTTCCTCTTTTGCTAACATTTTTCCAACAAATTGACACTTCTTTTCATGAAGCCCTGGTGAGACCATGTCTCCGTATGAGCTAACTAGTTGTCATGTAAGACACCTCTGTGGTACATCCTCCAGACGCGACTACTGGACTACAATGCTAACTAACTCCCAGGCGCAGAAAACCCATAAATGGAAAAAGGTGACCCTTTATGTCATTCTGACCCTTTTCCCGTAACTCCTGCACTTTTCTAATGTCAAACCATGCAGCAGGGTTTGATAAGCAAAACAATACATAATTAATGCCTTTCCTCAGCCCCCCCCCCCCCCTCCCCCTCCCCGATCCGTTCCATTACCGAAAACTCTGTGTGTGGCAGCGGTGAGTTTTGTACCACTCCGACACTAACATGGCGGACCACTAACAGCATGGACGAGACTAACAGCATGGACGAGACTAACAGCATGGCCGACCCTAACAGCATGGACGACCCTAACAGCATGGACGAGACTAACAGCATGGACGACCCTAACAGCATGGTCGACCCTAACAGCATGGTCGACCCTAACAGCATGGACGAGACTAACAGCATGGACGAGACTAACAGCATGGGCGAGACTAACAGCATGGCCGACCCTAACAGCATGGACGACCCTAACAGCATGGTCGACCCTAACAGCATGGTCGACCCTAACAGCATGGTCGACCCTAACAGCATGGACGAGACTAACAGCATGGACGAGACTAACAGCATGGGCGAGACTAACAGCATGGACGACCCTAACAGCATGGACGACCCTAACAGCATGGTCGACCCTAACAGCATGGACGAGACTAACAGCATGGACGAGACTAACAGCATGGACGAGACTAACAGCATGGACGACCCTAACAGCATGGACGAGACTAACAGCATGGACGAGTCTAACAGCATGGACGAGACTAACAGCATGGTCGACCCTAACAGCATGGTCGACCCTAACAGCATGGACGAGACTAACAGCATGGACGAGACTAAGAGCATGGTCGACCCTAACAGCATGGACGAGACTAACAGCATGGACGAGACTAACAGCATGGTCGACCCTAACAGCATGGACGACCCTAACAGCATGGACGACCCTAACAGCATGGACGAGACTAACAGCATGGACGAGACTAACAGCATGGACGAGACTAACAGCATGGACGACCCTAACAGCATGGACGACCCTAACAGCATGGACGAGACTAACAGCATGGTCGACCCTAACAGCATGGTCGACCCTAACAGCATGGTCGAGACTAACAGCATGGTCGACCCTAACAGCATGGTCGACCCTAACAGCATGGTCGACCCTAACAGCATGGTCGAGACTAACAGCATGGTCGACCCTAACAGCATGGACGAGACTAACAGCATGGACGAGACTAACAGCATGGACGAGACTAACAGCATGGACGAGACTAACAGCATGGACGAGACTAACAGCATGGACGAGACTAACAGCATGGACGAGACTAACAGCATGGACGACCCTAACAGCATGGACGAGACTAACAGCATGGACGAGACTAACAGCATGGACGAGACTAACAGCATGGCCGACCCTAACAGCATGGACGACCCTAACAGCATGGACGAGACTAACAGCATGGCCGACCCTAACAGCATGGACGACCCTAACAGCATGGACGAGACTAACAGCATGGACGACTCTAACAGCATGGACGAGACTAATAGCATGGACGACCCTAACAGCATGGTCGACCCTAACAGCATGGTCGACCCTAACAGCATGGACGAGACTAACAGCATGGACGAGACTAACAGCATGGTCGACCATAACAGCATGGACGAGACTAACAGCATGGACGACCCTAACAGCATGGACGAGACTAATAGCATGGACGACCCTAACAGCATGGTCGACCGTAACAGCATGGTCGACTCTAACAGCATGGACGAGACTAACAGCATGGACGAGACTAACAGCATGGACGAGACTAACAGCATGGACGAGACTAACAGCATGGACGAGACTAACAGCATGGCCGACCCTAACAGCATGGTCGACCCTAACAGCATGGTCGACTCTAACAGCATGGACGAGACTAACAGCATGGACGAGACTAACAGCATGGACGAGACTAACAGCATGGACGAGACTAACAGCATGGACGAGACTAACAGCATGGACGAGACTAACAGCATGGCCGACCCTAACAGCATGGACGAGACTAACAGCATGGACGAGACTAACAGCATGGACGAGACTATGGACGAGACTAACAGCATGGACGAGACTAACAGCATGGCTTACCCTAAGAACATGGCCGACAATAACAGCTTGTCCAGCACTAACAGCGTGTGGTAAGAGACACTTTGGTAAGTCATTATTTTGCCTCACAACCCTAAAGTATGTTGGGTGATCTAGAATTAATACTCCAAACATGATTCAAGAATAACAGAGGAGATAAGTCACGGGTAAAAGGAAGTAGAAGGAGAAAGAATAAGGAAATAGAGTGTTACATCATTCATTTAGCAAGGACTTCATATTTTAGTAGAACGGCTGGTCCAGTTAATTTAGCAAGGACGTTATCCTCCAGTAAAACGGATGGTCCAGTTTATTGCTATATGACGTCCCGTAAACCGTAACTCATAATTATATACCATTTTCACATTGGGGTAAATTTGGAAGGGGTGAACAGCCACCCGTTATACTTGTACATAACAATGTCGAACTCGCTTATCTCCCTATGAAAGTGACAAATCTAGATCAGATCAGTTACATTTTCCGAGAAGAATATCAGTGACACTTGATCTCTAGTCTTCTCACTTTGTCCTTGATAGTGGAATCTGACAGGTTTGTCTGTTTCCTCTCTAGACTCTAGATGTTCGTCTCTCTCTTATACAGCTGCCTTTTTTTTGAGCATATGTTTACTACTTTTTTTTCCAGTTATAGACAGGCATACATGTGTCTGATCTAACACATTAGCAGTAGAGCTTGTTCTCCAAATGTGTTTGCTCCATGAGAGAACCACAGTGACAGCATTGCTTTCGCCAGCCAACTTAATAGAGTAAAAAAGATCAGACTGTTTGGGAGAAAATAACGAATAAGTATTGGTGTCAGTAGAAACCTGTTTTGCCATATTTTACTACCAAACTATTTTGAATGTCTGACTTTGACGCTGTTCTTTAATTCTCTTTTCGTAGCTGACGTCTCCGGTACAAATAAATGACTATAGAGTACAACAAAAAAGAATATAGAAATACAAACGTTTCAATGACAACGAAATACAAATGACATTGAATCACATGCATATCAAGCATGCAAATGTCTCAGCGATTAGGCAAATGTTGCAACAATATACTGGGATCATGATAATTGCTTTGCTCTATTCCCTTCATTGTACCAAATGAGAGTTTAGATAATAGCTGAGGTTATCTGTACTAGCAGCGTGTTTGTGAATTGATTTGACTCGAGGGATACATTGATAGAGTTGAGATACAATGTTAACATACTTTACAACCAAAAAATGCCTTCATTTAGGACTAAAGACAAAACAAAATAAAAGTATCTAACAAACCAACATACTGAAGACGGTTAATTGAAACACGTTTAACCTTCCTCACTTATCCATGTTAATATCAGCACTTTTTAACATCACTGCTTTTGGCTAGGGGTACGTTTGGAACAGTCACAAGTACAGAACAGCTGTAGCACTGAGAACATATCGGGAGAAGAGATTAACAGTGACATCTGACCCCGTAAGGGTAGAATGCTCTCTCGCTCTACACCGGGTCATTGATTCAGGTCATATGTCTGCTGAGTGTATAGTAGCTTTGTAGATTTGAAGAAAATTATAGAAACGATATCGCAAGTGTGATACAGGGATGACATAACTCGTCTTCTTGGGGGTCGAGGGTGGGGGGAGGATGGGAGTCGGAAGAAAAAGAAGAAGAAGAAGAAAAAGAAGAAGACGAAGACGAATCAACATTTAATTGGCGTGACCTCTGACATGTATAGAGTAAGAGCACTGTGTCAGACTCCTGGCCGCTATTTGTGGAGGAGAGGAAAAAGGGGAAAAACTGCTACACAATGGTAGAGGTTAAAGTAGATCCCTATCAAATACTGATGCAGTTGATGAAGTGTAAGATATTTAATTGTACTAGATCTCAGCTCTATGTCAGGTGAAGTCCCTTTCTACACCGCCATACATTCTGTAACAGTAAGTCAGGTTTCCGTTTTGATCTTGGAAAACTGGAGCGAGTGGAAAACGTAGATCTTGTCTCCCATTCCTTACCTCAGGTAGATTTGCCTTAACCTTTCTTCTTCTAGCATTGTGGGCAGAGGTAAACTTGTCGTTATGTTGTGTCTTACAGATTCAACAGGATAAACCAGGATGCCGGTCACATGTCCAACCATCCAAAGTAAGCTCTTATAGCTTGCCTGGCATGTAGTAGTTGTACTATTCTTTGCTGTTCTCTTTTTATTTCAAAGTTCGGTAGTCTGTGAATTGCTGAATCATCTGTTGCTTTCAACAGGCGGCCATTGATACACTTCAAAATGTCACCTTAATGCATCTCTAAGGTGCCCATAACGTGTATGTACATAACCGATACGTCAGCTCAATGCCATAAACCTCAGCATTATCAGTACAGTCCTCAGCATCAGCATGAGGTTTCAGGTATATGCATCTTGCAAGACAGACACCGTTCTGGAGACCAAGGACTAAGAGAAGTGGTGGCAGATCTAACTAAACACAGCTGGCGAATAGAAGTGGAGTTTAGCATAAGAGAAGCAAGACACGGGACAGACTTGGAAGTTGTTGGTTGAGGACCTATGCTCCGCAGTTAGTTGATGGGTTCCCATTGATTGATTGGTATCAAGAAGAAGAATAAGTTACATAAAGCCAATAAGAATTGTAGATCTTCGAAATGTGTGGCTTCATAATAGATAGCTTGTAACGGTTAATGCAATCATAATTAACGCGAGAACGGCAGTAACTGGTAGAACAAATGTAAAGTGATCATCTACATGCAAAAACAGAACACTATATTTAGTTTGAGGAGAATCTGTAACCAAACTGAGAGAATAAAAAAAAAACAGAGATTTAGTTACTTTGATCAATTCGTGAAAAACTTGGATGATTTATGGCATGGCCAAAAGATGAAAGCGCTTGACGAAAATCTTCCGAATTGATTGTAAGTTGGTCATTCCCACTCAAATATACTTTTCACGTTTTGTTCATATTTATCCAGTGTTACTGGCTCAATTCGTAACAAGAATTTTTTTTAATGTGCTTTACAATTTCTGTTTTGCACTAGAAACTCAGAATGAATCGATGTCTTCACTGCAGTTTGAAGATATTTATTTGTGTGACAACTTACTCGGATGTAGTACAAAACGATCTATATTCTGGTCAAAACTATATTATTCACAATCACATCATAACACACGATAAAACCACAGCCATGTCGCTGGTCACAGGAAATATCCTTTGGGTGGCACATAATGCAGCCCGTAAGCTGCCAACTTGAGTTGGATGCTGTAGGAAATGTTGTATTTAGAACTTCTTTGTTTTATGTTTCACCTATTGTGTGAGATGGGTAGACCAGCTCCATTCATGGCTGCTATTTTTCCCTAACAATAGGCCTAATACCCATATACAGCTAAATCGTCTGGATAAAGAGATGTAGATAAAGGGGATCGAACTTGCACAAATGTTGAGAGAAAGTAGCGCCCTTCCAATTAACCAGTCCCTCCTCTTTTATTGACGCTTAATAAGTTATGCGTTACTTGATCATAATTAAGTACAATGCCAAAAACTGCACGGACGAACACATATTTCCCATCTCACAACCTCCAAATTTTGATCAATTCTTTATTTGACTGTTTTTAATCAAAGCAATATCGTCAAACTGTTAAACTGCCTAGCATTCTCTCTGTCGTTTGTCCCCATCAATTTTAGTTGTTACTACACAGTTCTGGAAGCTTCTGTCGGTTCGAGGTGCTCGTCCACGCCATTTGATCACGCTTAGGCACACCGCTGGATTTAGATTTCCTTAACCAGCATTAAGATTTTCCTTAACCAGCATTTATATTTCCTTTACCAGAATTCAGTTTTCCTTAAGCAGCATTAACATTTCCTTAACCAGCATTTAGATTTCCTTAACCAGCATTAACATTTTCTTAACCAGCATTTTTATTTCCTTAACCAGCATTTGGATTTCCTTAACCAGCATTTAGATTTCCTTAACCAGCATTTGGATTTCCGTAACCTGCATTTAGATTTTCCAAACCAGCATTTGGATTTCCTTAACCAGCATTTGGATTTCATTAACCAGCATTTAGATTTCCTTAACCAACATTTAGATCTCATTAACCGGCATTTGGGGCTTCCTATTCAGCATTTGTATTTCCCTAATCAGCTTTTAGAGAAACCTGATCACAATCATTTGTACTGTGTTTTCGAAGCGATGATTTTTAGTTTCATAAAGAGGAAGCCAGCCATTTGCCTACTTCTCTTTTGTCGCCGACGGAGTCAATGTGGCGCAGTAGTTAGTGAACTGGCTTCCCGACCGAGCGAACGGAGTTCTGTCCCCAGTTGGTGAGAGATTTTTCCGATTTCAAACCGGACACTGGGGCCGACCCAGCCTGAAGAATGTGAGTCACGGTAATCTGTGAAAGTAAAGGCGACCGTCGCAATGGGGACCACATGATTCACAGTGTGCTGTTGGTTAAAAATAATATCGGCCCAATACCATGTTCCCAATATGTCCCTCTGGTGTGTTAACGGGATCGTTACTACTTACTTGTGTCGCCTCGTACAACATGTTTGTAAGTCAACTCTTTATTCCGTTAAGCACTCGTGTGTTTTCCAACCATCTGCACTCATTAAAGAGTGCATTCAGTTCATTACCCATACCAAAGAATCGTGATTATTTAAACAAGATAAATATTTAAGAAGTTAGGACAAAGAAAACAACAGGTTCTTGTCTGGTGAAAGGGCAATGTCTAGACCACTGAACAAACAACCAGTGTTAAACACCGCAGTCAAATCCCCTTTCGACATAATTAGGACATGCCAGGTTCGAATCTTCGGAGTCATGCCATGTCATCGTAAATATCCGGAGTCATGCCATGTCATCGTAAATATCCGGAGTCATGCCATGTCATCGTAAATATCCGGAGTCATGCCATGTCATGGTACAATTTCGGAGTCATGCCATGTCATGGTACAATTTCGGAGTCATGCCATATGATGTTAAATTAGACACAAATGATGTCGATGCATTACGGTAAGACACCGTTTATCCGCTTGGCCCCCTTTTGAACTCAGGACCACAAGGGTGCAATCTACGTGTTCATATTGTATGCCGGTCTCTTGATTTCGGCCCACAAGTCCCTGGCTGAACTGACTTCCTTTTCCATCGTACTTCGCCTGATGTTTCTTAGTCTCCCACTCGTCTCTTTTATGTGGCTTCCATTCCAGTGCATGTGAGGTTGCACTGTCATGTCTGATTATCCATTTCACTTTCTCTCCTCAATTTACTGCTGTATTTATTGTTGGCATGCGCTTCCCCACAAACCCATGTCTGGCCATCTTTCTTCCCCACAAACCCATGTCTGGCCATCTTTCTTCCCTACAGACCCATGTCTGGCCATGTTTCTTCCACACAGACCCATGACTTCATCTTTCTTCCCCACAGACCCATGTCTGGACATCTTCCCCACGGACCCATATCTGGCCATCTTTCTTCCCCCCAACCCATGTCTGATCATTTTTCTTCCCCACATACCCTTGTCTGACCATCTTTCTTCCCCACAGGTCACTCACCATCTTTCTTCCTCACAGACCCATATCTGACCATTTTTCTTCCCTACAGACCCATGTCTGACCATCTGGCTATTAATATTTAAAGGCTTCCTTTGTTTATTCTACAAAGACGCGTCTTCGCTCCATCTCGGGACACTCTGGTCCGCTACCGCCTGTCTGTGTTTGGTCACGTGGTCCAACTGGATCTGGAAGTTCTGGCTCACCAGATAATGTCCAAGTTAGCTAAGTGTAATAACGGTCTCCAATCGGCCGGCTGGAGGCGTGGGAGAGACCACCTTCGTTCTACATGGCTCCGACGGATAGCAGTCTCTTCTTCAGCACTGAGCGAGTTGTGGCTACTTGTCTCAGGAGTTGGACATGGTAGTGGTCGATCGACGCAACGTAATTGTCACTGTTCTGTTCCAACTAATCTGCCATATCACTATTGCTGTTTCAGATGATAGTCTGTCTATCTTTTTGTACATGCCTTTCTGATGATATAATAGCACACATATATCATCGACAAAAGGAAGCTATTCCATGCGTTTATCAAATATCGAATGTTCTCTTGTTGTATTCCGAACAGATTCATGTTTGTTGAGTATCTTTAAGCTCATGATCAAGGTTAAGCATGTTGACCTTCTTATTCAAGGCGTTATATTTCAGACGAAACTTCTTCTTCTTCTTTCTTCATCGTACGCAGTCAGACAGTAACCATTATTTTTTCGAAAAAAGCGGCGGTCATCCTGAGGCTGTCGACACTGCCATAGAGCTTGTCTTGTGGTTCCACTGGTGATGGCCACATCTGCTCTCTCTGATCCTCGTATGTCGGGCAGTTCTGCAGCAGATGTTCAGCAGTCATTTTAACGGTACAGCACGGGCATTCATCGGTACCACCTATCTTCAATGTGTTGAATAGGTGGTACCTTAGTCTATTGTGGCCAGTGAGAAGTCTGAAGACAACGACCTGCTCTCTTCTGTTCAACTGGTAATAGGCATCGTTTTTGGAGTTACCAGTATGTTCGGTTTCCCATTTGGTCATGTATCTGGCTTTGATAAGCCGTTTTGACTCTTCGTACGTCATATTAGTATCTGTTTGTGGTAGTCTTGCACCTTCTTTTGCCAGTCTGTCTGCCTCCTCGTTGCCTTGGATGTTGCAGTGTGATGGGACCCACTGTACCACTACCCTTTTTGGTGCGGACTGCTGGCATAGTTGACAGAGTACTGCTCTTAAGTCATTAAGCTTAGTGTTTTTCTGGCTTTTTAGCGCTGTGACTACGGCCAGAGCATCTGTAAGCAGGACTGTATGGCTTTCATTTTCTTTATGTGTCACCATTTCTTCCACTGCCGCCCTCAGTGCCTCTGCCTCCGCTCTGAAATTGCTTGTGTACTTAACAGTAGCGAATGACAGTGTTATTTTTCTGCCATTTGGTAGGTTCAGGAATGCTCCTGCCCCTCCGTTCTGTGTAGTGTTTGTTACAGACGAAACAATAACTGCCAACACACTTGTGTCGTTATTGCAGGAATCCATGTAGCTTTAGTGTCTCTCGCATCACAACGATTTGACACATAAATAAAAACATATACTGGCATTGACACATTGCAAAACACAACTAGAATCAACAATTACGAAACGCAAGCACATTTCACATCTTGGAGCAAGAAATGCAAAATAAAACAAGACGCTATAACATGTCAGTGGACGGGTCAATTAGCCTCCTACGCCAAAACATGTATGTTTTCTTGTAGAGAGCACTAGCTCAAAGCACACTCCTACATGGTCTCTTTATGCGACATGCACAATAGGCTGCAGTGGCAAGTGGCATAATGCTTTATTTTCCATAAAAAAATCCCCTGAGAACATGCACAATGGCGTCATTACAGTGACACGAAAAAATATGATTAGTCCAACGGTTTATAATCCCTTCGTCGAACCCGAATACACAGGTTAGAAATTCTGCAAGGATGAATGTGTTTTTCAATCTGGGTGAAATAACAATTTAGCCTGCATATTACGCGGATACTGTCAGGGAAAGCAGCATGTGTTCCGCTTCTCTAAAAATATAAAAACGCAATGTGGCACCATCAATCAGACAAACGCCGTACCGATTGCCATTTTGGTCATATCTTTGACCACAATGGCGGGACTACAACCACATAGCTAGGCAACTATCATCTGAATAGTCTATAGCCCTTACTAAAAAGACTACGATACAGCTAGGCAACTATCATCTGTATAATGTTGAGCTTACGATTTATAACCTGCCAAGATATATATATATATATATATATATATATATATATATATATATATATATATATATATATATATATATATATATATGTACTATACTGTATAAGCATGGGATGAACGATGCAACTCTAAAATAGCGAATAGAACAGCTCTCGTGAAAACAACATTCTATAAAAGGAAAGATATTCTAAGAAACAGGTTTCGATAAATGGAAATGGGAAAACAATTAATTTGTGGTGTATAGAAACAGACACATCAAACAGAAATCAGTCACCGAAGAACACTAAACAAAACAAACTAAATATTACTGGTCACCATAGAGTTATTGTTGAACAGAAGAAATTGAACAATTTAATGTACGGAAGGAAGATAAACGAAGATTTAAGTAAAAAGGCCCAAGCGTTATAATACATTAGATACATCACACCAGAGGAATCATCAACAATTGCATTATACGTGTTATGAGAAATACATTATTGAAGAAACGGACAAGCATCACGAAACGTGGATAGAAGGGAGAAACAAACAAGCAAAAAATAAACAAAGAATCATTATGTGCAGTTTAACATTATTACATGGAAGACGGTCAACAGGAGACATAATAAACGCGCAAAACAGCCCGCGTGTGCTTACCCCAGTCTGAACGGCACATAGTGATGATGATGATAGAAACAACCATCTGTGACATATATAACGCACATCAAAGCACGTTCAAGATGGCCGACAAAATATACGAATAGAGCTGGCACATTTTCAAACCATGAAAAAATGTCCTGGTATTTCAAATGCTCTTCCTTCGTCCATTCCCAGTACATGATCAACAACATTATTATCACGCTGTTCGGCAAAGCTGAGATTTTCTGTTCAATAGATTAGGCTGTGAGGGCCTGAGGAGTAACTCAATGTCGGGATTACATTTGAAGGCGTCCCTTTACCGGGTCACTCAGACCAGTGCTGGTTGTAGTTTGATGTATTTGGTTTTGTCAATCAACCAATCAATTACTCAATCAATCAATTAATCTTAAGTGTCATTATTCAGTAAAACATATTTCCTTCTCTGTAACTCACCTTTTCTATACACTCTCCAACGATCTCTCTCACTCTCTCGCTCTTCCCTGAACGTGTTCTCTCTTCCTTATACCTTTTCTTTTTTCAACATTGTCTAACCTTTTCTTTCTCATTATATAGCTCTCTCTCTCTCTCTCTCCCTCTCTCTCTCTGTGCCCTGTACTTTGTCACTCTTCCATATTCTCTAAATAATTATCTCTCCCCCAGTACATCGCCTGTTTTCCACATTCTCTAACCATATCTCGTTATCTCTCTTTTTCCTGCACCTCTCTCTCTCTCTGTCTCTCTCTCTCTCTTTCTACGTTCTCTAAGCATCTCTCTCTCTATCCCTCTGGATGTAGTATATTGCCTCTATTCTACATGATTTAGCCATCTTTCTCTCCCTGTCTCTATCTCTCTCGTCCTTGTACCTCGTCTCTCTTTCACATACTGTAACTATCTCTCAGTCTCTCTCTCTCGGTCTTGTACCTACTCTCTCTTTCACATACTGTAACTATCTCTCTCTATCTCTCTTGTTCTTGTACCTCGTCTCTCTTTCCCATACTGTAACCATCTCTCTATCTTTCCCTCTCCTTGTTCCTCTTCTGTCTTTAAATTCTATACCTATCTCTCTCGTTCTTGTACCTCGTCTCTCTTTCACATACTGTAACCATCTCTCTATCTTTCCCTCTCCTTGTTCCTCTTCTGTCTTTAAATGCTATAACTATCTCTCTCATTCTTGTACATCGTCTCTCTTTCACATACTGTAACCATCTCTCCATCTTCCCTCTCCTTGCTCCTTTTCTCTCTTTAAATTCAATAACTATCTCTCTCGTTATTTGTACATCGTCACTCTTCAAAATTTTCTAATCATCTCTATCTATCTCACTGCATCTCTCTTGTTGTTCTACATTGTTTCTCTTCCACGTTCTCTAGTCATCTCTCTATCTCTATTCTCTTCCGTTCTTTTACAGTCTCTTTTTCACATTATCTAACTAGCTTTCTCAATTTCTCTGGTTCTGATGCGCTGGCAGTTTTTCACATTCTCTGACCATCTCTCCTCTTCTACTTTAGAGTGGAACAAGATTGAGTACTGAAACGGTAAAGATATCCCCTAGCAGACAGTGATGTAGAGTGGAACACGATTGAGTACTGAAACGGTAAAGATATCCCCTAGCAGACAGTGATGTAGAGTAGAACACGATTGAGTACTGAAACGGTAAAGATATCCCCTAGCAGACAGTGATGTAGAGTGGAACACGATTGAGTACTGAAACGGTAAAGATATCCCCTAGCAGACAGTGATGTAGAGTAGAACACGATTGAGTACTGAAACGGTAAAGATATCCCCTAGCAGACAGTGATGTAGAGTGGAACACGATTGAGTACTGAAACGGTAAAGATATCCCCTAGCAGACAGTGATGTAGAGTAGAACACGATTGAGTACTGAAACGGTAAACATATCCCCTAGCAGACAGTGATGTAGAGTGGAACACGATTGAGTACTGAAACGGTAAAGATATCCCCTAGCAGACGATGTCGCGCATAACGTAAAGAGTTACTAGTACGAAGTACCATTTTTGTGAAGTAGAAGTATTAAGTGCCTTTCTTCATTTAAAGTATTAAGTTCTTTCTTCACTGAAAGTATTAAGTGTCTTTCTTATCTTAAGGTATTAAGTGTCTTTCTTCACTTAAAATATTAAGTGCATTTCTTCATTTAAAGTATTAAGTTCTTTCTTTACTGAAAGTATTAAGTGTCTTTCTTAAATTAAGGTATTAAGTGTCTTTCTTCACTTAAAGTATTAAGTGTCTTTCTTCACTTAAAGTATTCAGTGTTTCTTCACTTAAAGTATTAACTGTCTTTCTTCACTTAAAGTAGTAAGTTTCTTTCTTCACTTAAAGTATTAAGTGCCTTTTTTCACTTAAAGTATTAATTGCACTGCTTCACTTAAAATATAATGGAATCTAAGACCTATCAGGGTCAGGTAAAACATACTGATCAAGACCCTCATTTCACATCCGTGACCGTGCTTCCTAGAAACAGGATGTGTCAAAGCAGTCTGTTCAATGAGGTGGGGAATTCACACTGTAATCTCCACGTGGTCAGCTTACTTTGAAGTCGCACATTGGTTTACGGCGTGGCAGGACCCGGTCAACCTTCGTTAGCACGCATCTTGAGGTAAGGAAAGCCACTGTAACCTGTCACCAAACAAACGCCGTCAAAAGTTAAATTAACTCAAGTTACGATAACTTTCCACAAATCAACTGAAAGTCTAAACGCAGTCTTAAAGGACCTGAAAAAGGAAACCTTTAAAGAAATAGTCTAGGTACTATTTTGAAATGTATGTACCAAATAGATTTCCGAGTGACAGATCGGTTAGAGAGCTAGGCTATAACACGAAATGGACTAGGTTTATGACACTGTCGCTTCATGCTTCAGTTCAGCTGTAAACGGTAATCTAGTTGCTAGAGAGGGCAAGCAAGGAAACCTATATTTCAACATCACAATAGGTGAGACCTCCAACGTTGCCTACATTTCGATAGCATCTTTTATTGATCTACAGCTGATTTTACCGTCACAAAATATGACAACGCCAGCTCATCTTACAAGTAATAACAAATTGCAAGCGAATCTGTAATACTCTTAATTAAATTAACTACAGGAGCTTGAAATCAAACATATGTCAAATAGTAAAGAATGTAAGTGAAAACTGCAGTGTGTATAACTAGCGCGCTATAAGCACTTTAAGGGCCAACACCGTTCGCCATTTGTCTGACAAAGATTGCCCTCAAATGTCTCTGTTCTCCTATGGGTATGTCTTTCTATGGACCTATCCTTCTGTGTACATGACCTCTTATGGGCCTGTCCTCATGTCTATATGTCCTCCTATAGACATGTCCTTCTATGTGTCTGTCTTCATATGGATCTGTCCTTCTATGGGCCTACATGGAGTTCAGTGACGTTGGTCTTGCTTCATCATATCATCTGTCCCACTTTCGTCCTTAGACGTTGTGTGAAGGTACACAATTATATCATTTACCTACTGCGTGAATGTTGGTATTTTCAATCCATACCTCTTTTGTAATACTGTTGATCCATCATTGTCATGATACTCCGTTTACTCTAAAACTTGCTGTCAGATACTAAAGGTGTGCTTAGCTGATAGTTTTAGAGATGTTCTTAACTTTTTTCAATTCTATTTTTTCTTTGTCACGAATGTGCTGTTACAACTACATACATCTGTCTGATGTATTCGTTTCTCGTTCGTTCCCTCCTAGTCAAGTTAGTTTAATCAACACAACACAACCACCAAATGCTGCAACATCAAGCACAGAAAATGATATTTCACTTACCACTAGATCTGGTCCAGCTGAATGTCTTCACAGAACAAATTCATAAAAAGTCATAAATATTATGGATGTCTGTTTTCTGAAATGTCCATAAATATATATTTATGTGTCTCCTTGTTGTAAAACAAGCACTATTCGCTTTCGTTGCAAAGTGCAAAGTGAAATCTTGAAGCAATTATGTCTTGTCTGAATAAATGCTGACCGCACATTACCCAGTATTATCGCTGTTGATATGAAAGCAGTTTTATATTTATATACAAGACCCCCCCTCTCCTGTGCGTTCGTTTGTGCGCGCGTATGTGCTCATGTGTCTGCATAAACGAATGACGGCTTAGAGATGAATGGGCGCATGCTTTTAGGTCTTGGTTGACGCCTCCAGTCACAGCCTGGGTTATTTGTGTGTCGCGTAGTCAGTGTGCGCACGGTTTGGAGTGAGCGGGCACAAAATAATGCACGTTTACCGATCTTATTCTAAGAAATGCACCAGCTGTGAATGCACGAGTGAAAGGACATTTTGGGAATAAACACACATTGTTAGAAAAATTGTTTAAAAATGTATTTACCAAAATAAGTTAAATATATAACTGTTAAAAATAGAAAAATATAAATTGCAGTACTACCGACCTTACTCTAAAAGACGCACCAGTGGTTAATGCACAAATATACGGGAGCTTAGTGAATAAAGAAAATTATTGTTGAAAAATGAAGAACATGCCAATTACCAAAATTAATTAAATACATACCAGTTCAAAACAAAGATACAAAAATTGCACATATGCCTGTCTCCTTCCATTAAATTGGTAAGTTATTAATACACAGATTGAAAGTCACTTTCTAAGTAAACGAAACAAATGGTTTAAGAAACAGAAACATTTATTTTCAAAAAAGGAAATTTACCACGGGTATAAATTATACGCGTATAATTACACGAGCTTAATAGATGGCTCAAAAGTGCACAAGCAAAGATTAACTTTCAGATTAAATAAATTGTTTGAAACTTTAAAACATTAAATTTATTTTTAAAATCATCTCGCCTTGAGTAAAATATGTTGAACGTAAGAAAAAAAAATCTACCAGCATACCGAATTTACCTTAATAAACGACTAAATTATGAGCGCAAAAAATAGTAAGAAACTGTCAATAAGCAAATATATTGTTTCAAAGTTTCAAAAATATAGTTTACACAATGGATGAAATATTCAGAAAGTGAAAATGTAAAAACAGATATTATAGATATACAAACATCATCTTTTGAATTGTGCAAGGCATTAGGGCACATGATGGAAGACACTTTAGAACAATTTTAAAAATAGTTCAAAGCTGCAATAACGGTATCGTGCAACATGATCTCGGCTCGAGTGAAATGCAAATGGAAGACACTGCCATCGAGAATGAAGTGTTGTTGTACGAGGTCTATGTTTTTTTTGGTGGTGATATATGAAGCTAAACCGGTCATGTCCACAATGCAATGCCTTCCCTAAAAGTGTCAGTATTTTAACGGTGTAACAGCCATGGAGGGAGTCCTGCATCTATATAGCGAGAAGCAAACTGTTTAACCACCGTGCCATTTATCAGTTTGCAGAAATATGCATTAAAAACGGATCGCCTGACTGATGAAGGAGTTGATTATATTTGTTGTTGAGTATCGCGACCGATACCAAACTACGTGTAATGTTCTCCTGCTATATAGTAAACTAGCTGTAGTACACAATGCGCTCAGGACAGTTACGTAAGTATTAAACATTTAGGGACCATTCTCTGCACCCTCCTCGGCCTCATATTCCTACTGCTTCCTCCAAATTTTCACTAAGGTGTGACATTTAACACGACATTTCAGATTAAATCCATATGTCTACCCTTCCTGTCCCTCTCCCCTCTTTCCCCCGTTCATCTCTCTTAACCATCCAAGACAGAATTTGGTAGTATGTGTCAAGTGGACAAATAGCGCAGTGCAGAAAATGGTTGCAAGGAATTTTACATGCAGATGAACAGCGCATTACATCTCCAGCAAAGAAAATTGGTTCATGCGGTCACAATTCAAGTTTATGGATGCTTTTTGAAAAAAATCATTTTTATCTTGGGAGAGTGGTGGGATGTCCAAATGACATGTAGTCAGTAATGTTCTACGGGTTCTAAGAGACAGTTGTGCGCAGTTTTGTTCACATTGGTGGAACGGTTTAGAATTGTGTAAGGAATCAAGAAACATATTTTCAGCTATACAAATATGTCACAAAACCTTGGTACTATCTACTAGATATTATATACCAAATTCTTACCCCTGGTTACTTTTTAATTGCATAATGTATTCCAAGTTCTCTGTGTTGGCAACCCTAGACAGATGTACGTTATACTAAATTCTTACAATTAGGTATTCTGTACTAGGTACTCCACACTCAATGATTTTAACTTGGTATTCTCTACTAAATACTCCATTCTAAATACTTACAATTTTCTTTTGCACTGGATATTTCAAACTAAATTATGACAACTGTATGCTCTACTAATTACTCTATACTAAACTCTTACAATTGGGTGCTCCCTACTCAACAGTGTATATACAAATCTATGTCCTATGCATTCTTGTTTTGCCACTAAGCAAATGAATGCTAACGCCAGGATCAATACGGCAAGATTTGCTTTCAATTCTCTTTGACCTATATAGAACTAGGTAGCATTCTCAGTGGAGAATAAGATTAGGTTGTTTAACACAAATGTAAAGTCTGTCCTGCTATATGGCTTTCGGACATGGCATGTGACTAAGGATATCCCATCCGTAGAGCAGGCCTTCGTTAACAAGCGTCTCTGTGTAGGACAGTCAGAGATAATGGGGCGAAGAACAAGCCAACCAATACAGCGGAAAATTGAGAAGAGAAAGTGTGGATGAAAATAACACATTCTCAGAAAAAAGTCAGCAGCATAACCAAACCTGCACTTGATTGGAAGCAACAGTGAAATAAAAGAGTTGAAAAGCCAAAAAAACACACGATGGCCAACAATCAAGGATGAATTTAGTTCAATCGGAGTGTCGTAGGTGGAACTCGAAGAAGACGGCACAGAAAAGAAACAGATGGAGAGCATCAGCTGTGACCTATGTTCCTAGGGAAATCTGACGGATAAATGTTAATGACATTCTTTATACTAAGTATTCAGCTACTATGTATTGATGAGTCAATTCATAGAGAAGGGTACTCTCTACTCGGTACTTTACAGCAATGTGTATATGTTGAATAATTTCTCTTAGATACTGGGTATTTACTTATTAAAAATTGACTAAATTTCTATTTTTATTTTTAATATGCTCTACTGACGTACTTTATACACCATCCCAAGAAATCCCGACGTGATATTTTGTGCTGGGCTCCAAAAACCGTGTCTTCTGTACTGAGAATTCTTTTTTTTTTTTTAAACAGTGTACTTTATACACAATCACATAAACTGGAAAGTCTCTATTGAGTACGCCTTATTAAGTTATCCAAACTATATATACAGTAATTTACAGTAGTTCTTATTAATTTGGCATAGTGAACTTGGTAAAAATAATTGAGTTCCAAAAACTGAATAATCTCGTTTCAGCACTCGAAAGCTGGAGAAGGATAGTTTGTTTACGGTAAGCTCTAAATACAATACCCCCCAAACTATGATATAGACAATAGTAGAGCGAACCAATAATTTTAACTCATCAGAAGAAGACTGTAGTAGTAGTAGTAGTATTAGTAATAGTAGTAGTAATAGTAGTAGCAGTATCAGCAATAGTAGCAGCAGTAGTAGTAGTATTATTAGTAGTAGTACTAATAGTAGTAGTAGCAGTAGTAGTAGTAGTACTAATAGTAGTAGTGGTAGTAGCAGTAGTAATAGTAGTAGTAGTAGTAATAGTAGTAGTAGTAGTAATAGTAGTAGTAGTAGTAGTAGTAGTAGCATGGTTTAAACTAAGTCTTCGTTACTTGGCATAATGATCCAGAAAATTACATTTCTTTGCCCATTGCATGCCTAGTATTCTGTATTCTGAACCCACTTTATGTTCCGTTTATGCCTGCACCATTTATTGAGAACACGTTATTAATTACTAGTTTACTGCACACACTGGATGGACTAGGAAAGAAATGTGGAAGTAATGGAATTTTCTAGATACCATTCTAAGGAAGACTGCCGTTAAATTAAAAATGTGCCAAGTAAGCACTACTTCTTGGTCGTTTTTTTTCCGACATGACTGGAATGGGGCAACAGAAATGTAGATTTTTCTTCAAAAAAAGACCTTTACCAGCGCAGCTACGGTAATGTGACGTCACATGAAAACAGCACCAGCTGACACACTCCACATCATATCGATTGCTCTATTGTTAACACCTTAAAAAACCGGTGGGCGTTCGTAGTAAATTAGATCGAGAGGGTGGCAACTTGCGCACACGGTCAGAAACAGTTGTATTGTAGAGCTATTCTTTTTTTATAGTGCACACGATCAAAATTCTCAGTCATGGATGCCGGTCTTTGAGAAATCTGTTTACAGGGTAACATTTGGAAGGTCAAGTGGCCACACCGGAGCTTATTGAAGGCTCGCTATGGAAATTGGGAAACAAATGCCACAAAACGTTGAATAACAGAGCCTCCATTATTAGAATTATCATATCATGATCTATTGATGATCATTGTTATTTTGTTATAGTAATCGTATTATCAATATTACCATTATTACAATAGCGACAGCAAGCTATCATTATGGCGTTCATTTTTACTCCTAGGGTCCGCCGTTGGGGTTGGTGGGGGAATTTTTTAAGGACTGAGGAATAAAGGTCGCGTGCCCATGTAGCAGCAACGCAATGTGAATGCAATGTTTTTAATTTACTAGCGACATAAATAACGTAGATGTTTGAACTCAAGCACCGTTGACATATTGGCGGATATCCTAATATCTCGATCACCTACTCACAAGAACGTTACAATTGTAGTTATATTTGTGTTAGATGGGCTATCCTCAGTTTCCTGGAATAATTATAATTATAGTTAATTGTTTGAACTCCTTCGTACCGTCACATCCCAACCTGCCCTCAGACTCGCCATTGCTACACGCCTCATCCAATCCATCTCTCCGTTCATTTCGTCCCTTCTCAACTTGCCGATCTGTACTCATCACAGAGTGGTCTCGAGGTAAGACGTCGGCCGCAAGTGCTGGAGGTCGCGGGTTCAAATTACGGGGAAGACCGGAATTTTTTTCACATGGACTTTCTGGTATTTCCCCTGAATCTCTGGGTAGTAGAGATCGGACGCCCGGATGCAGTGAAAATGCCAAAGCAGTTGGAAATCGATACGAGTAGGCTTAACGACCGCTGCCCGGAAAAAAATTCAAAATTATGGTAAAATTCTACATAATCTATTAGGACATCCTCGTTCATGCTATGGAGTTTGTGCATTTTGCTGAGATTCTCCAAAAATATGGAGAAGAACACTTGTAGGTTAAACAGCGTGCAATGACGTTGATTCTTCGACTAAACAGCGTGCAATGACGTTGATTCTTCGACTAAACAGCGTGCAATGACGTTGATTCTTCGACTAAACAGCGTGCAATGACGTTGATTCTTCAACTAAACAGCGTGCAATGACGTTGATTCTTCGACTAAACAGCGTGCAATGACGTTGATTCTTCAACTAAACAGCGTGCAATGACGTTGATTCTTCGACTAAACTAAACAAAGTCCATCACCGAAACCGCCACGCCTCCCGTCTCCTCCCCCTAATCGACTTATTAATCGCCACTTTCCCACTTCACCTCATTCTTCACACTTATCTTTTCCTCTTCCACAAACCGTCAATATCTTTAGGTTTCAACCTGCTCATGTCTTCCAACATTTATCTCATCACTCATTTCCACATTGCACTCCCTCTCCGCCCTCCAACACACCCTTCTTGTTCGCCTTCAACCAATCTATTTTTTACCTTCTCAAACCGTCCATTTCTGTCCCCTTCATCAGCCCACACTCTAACCGTCAACCCCACCACCATCTCTTCCTCCTCAACCTGTCCATTTCTGTCCCCTTCATCAGCCCACACTCTAACCGTCAACCCCACCACCATCTCTTCCTCCTCAACCTGTCCATTTCTGTCCCCTTCATCAGCCCACACTCTAACCGTCAACCCCACCACCATCTCTTCCTCCTCAACCTGTCCATTTCTGTCCTCTCCATCAGCCCACACTCTAACCGTCAACCCCTCTACCATCTCTTCCTCCTCAACCCGTCCATTTCTGTCCCCTCCATCAGCCCACACTCTAACCGTCAGCCCCTCTACCATCTCTTCCTCCTCAACCCGTCCATTTATATCCCCTCCATCAGTCCACACTCTAACCGTCAACCCGTTTACCATCTCGTCCTCCTCAACCCGTCCATTTATATCCCCTCCATCAGCCCACACTCTACCCATCAATCCCTCTACCATCTCTTCCTCCTCAACCCGTCCATTTCTGTCCCCTCCATCAGCTCACACTCTAACCGTCAATCCCTCTACCATCTCTTCCTCCTCAACCCGTCAATTTCTGTCCCCTCCATCAGCCCACACTCTAACCGTCAACCCCACTACCATCTCTTCCTCCTCAACCCGTCCATTTCTGTGCCCTTTATCAGCCCACACTCTAACCGTCGATTCCTGCACCATCTCTTCCTTCCTCAATTTGTCAATTTCTTTCGCCTCCATCCGTTGACACTCTAACCGTTAACCCCTCCACGATCTCTTTCCTCCTCAACCCGCCCCTTTATTTCGCCTTCTTCCGTCCACACCCTAACCCTTAATCCAGCCACAATCTCTTCCACCCACAACCTGCTCACATCGTATGCATGTAACGTACTTTTTTCGTTTTAATAGTATGTCTGCAATACTTCGTTTCAAAATGTCGGTTGAAGTAATAATCAATAACGTACATGTTAAGTTTGAAGAACGATGCGTCTACCAATTCAGAATTGGTTTCCGGAAGCCTCTGATTGCGTATCTTACGCAGGCGCTATCATTAGTACTGTGAAGTTGAGAAAATGTAATGGTCACGTGTTATCTCTGCTAGAGGTGTTTTTCTTGACAATTTTGCCTCGTGGGTTCAGAATTTGTGTATCTAATAAACTTGCCATGAATTTTATCGATCTTAGTTTTATTTTGCAATTCTTCTTCTTCTTCTTCTTCTTCTTCTTCTTCTTCTTCTTCTTCTTCTTCTTTTTCTTCTTCTTCTTCTTCTTCTTCTTCTTCTTCTTCTTCTTCTGCTTCTTCTTCTTCTTCTTCTTCTTCTTCGTTCTCAATCTCCCCCTACCAAACCCTGAAAGGGTAAGTAGCAGAATTTAGTCCAGAGAACGGAATGCGTTGTGTTGTAGTTTACAGCTTGGCTGCGATATTTGCACCTTTCGGTCCAACACATCCGACTTCAGCAAGCATTTTTTGAGTACCGGGTTACATTCCCTCTTCGATCCCCTCTCCTTAACCAGTCTGCCCTACTGCAGCCTGTTATCCAGGATCACCGCGTGGAGGTGTAGGAGGGTCTTGTCAGCTATGGTTCGCTGTCCCTGACGCTACCAGTCAGCTATGGGTCACTGACCACTGCAGCTCATGCGCTGATCAGCATCTTGATCCCATTTTGCAATTCGTATTCAATAATCTGTTTAACTAAGTCAAACCCACAAACTGCAAGAATTAGCAGCGAATGAGCTGACAGCTGGCCGCAACTCATAACTGGCCGTTTGCACGAGGCTCAGCGAACTGGCTACCAAGATCCTAGTCCGGCTCCAAGTGGCGGATCTGGAAACGGGCTGCACTAGTCACTAGTGCAGTCTGATCAAGAAATAATGATGGCACTGGGAAGGCAAGCCCGTTACTAAAAAAAAGCGAGCTGAAATCGAATGTATCGCGATAAAAGGTGCAGATATCGTAGCCTCACTGTAAACTACGACACAACGTCACAATGTTCTTTCCGGGATGAGCACCAAAGAGGTAGAAACCTGCAAACCCGTGCCTTCACCATTTCTCTCAACTCAACCCATCCAACCTCTCGGCACATCTCTCCTTCCCTCTAAAGCTTGCACGTTTCGCACACGGCTCATAAACGATTGCGCATTGGACGCCCAGCCAAGCAAAGTGGGTCATGAGGTCATCATCCGTGTAAGTCATCATGGCTTTGTAAATGTTTTGAAAAATAGCATACAATATTATTTTCCATCGTTTCAAAATCTAGATAGCAGTAATGTACTAATACTTACAAAAAATGGTTCAGATCGATGAAATGGTTAAAAGGTGTAACGGTTAAGAATTGTTTAAGAAATGAATAACATATGAAATAACGAAAATACAGACTTTCCTGCTACTGCAAGATAACGCTCGACCTCATACGGCTCACCACATTATGTGTCATCTGCAGCAACTCTCCTGGGAGGTATTGTCACATCGATCTTACAGCCTAGATCTCGCTCCAAGCGATGTCCATATGTATGGACTCCTAAAAGAATTGCTATGAGGTCAGCATTTCAGCCCTGATGGCGAAGTGAAACAGGCTGTCCTGTATTAGTTCAGACATACAGACAAATCTTTCTAAGCGGAAGCCTTCTAAGCGTTACTTAAAACGCTGGTATAGTTTACTGGTGTTTGAATGAAATATGATATTATGGAGAATATATATTTATAAGTTGGTAGTGACCTTGACGAAATGACATGGCAGACATAACCTTCACATATACTCTCGAACAGAAGCTACATAATATTATGTGTGTGTTGCGCTCATTGCATCTTCGGAGTTGAAAATGTCTTTGACTGAACAGTGAGCAAATGTCAAATTCTGTTATGTGCTTGAGAAGTCACTCTTATAGATACAGGCATCGTTTATAAAGCATATGGTGTTATTCGCAATGTAAAAATTGCAAGTATTTGAGTGATACAAGCGTTTCCGTGAAGGTAGTGTCAGTATCGATGATGATGCACGTAGTGAAAGGCCGTCAACTTGGATCAGCAATGAAGACACTGAGTCTGTTGGAAATGTTATGTGTGCTGACAGAAGACGTAGTGTCGAGAAAATAGCCTCAGAAGTTGGAATTTCAGTTGGAAGTTGTCACATAATTCTCTACAATGAACTGCAGAGGAGCACATGGTTCCCGAAATGTTATATCCTGCACAGAAAGAAACGAGATTAACCCTGTCATGAGACCTAATCAAATGACTGATCAAGATAGCATTTTCTCAACAACAAAATCATAGCAGATGAGACCTGGTGTGTTTTGTACGATCCTCAGACAAAACGTCAGTCCTCTGAATGGAAATCTCCCACATAAACTTCATTTGGATAAGAGCAAAGGAAACGTTATGTTGAAAGTATTTTTTTTATTCCTATGATTTTATTCCTGAAGTCCAAACAGCCAACAAGAAAATGTACATTGATATCCTCCGTTGTCTAAAAGATGCCATCGGAAGAAAACGACTAGAAAAATGGAGATCAAACAGTTGGATTTTGAAGCATGACAATACATGAGGACATCGATCCTTACTGGTGAAGAAGTACTTCGTAAAGCACAATGTGGTTATCTTGGAACATCCTCCATATTTTCACGACCTTGGACCGGCAGATTTTTTCTTGTTCCCTCAACTGTAATCGGCATTGACAGGACAGCAATTCAAGGATGCTGAGGACGGTAAACCAATACGACAAGACAGCTGAGAGAGGTGTCAAAGAATGGGTTCCACGAATGTTTCCAGCAGCTGTATGCACGTTGGTAAAAGTGTGTAGTTGCCGAAGGCAATATTCAATATTCTACAATATTCTATTGTAACTTATTTATATACAGTCCATTAATTCCGGGAACTTTTTGAAGCTACCTCGTATATATATATATATATATATATATATATATATATATATATATATATATATATATATATATATATATATATATATATATATATATATATATATAAATATAATTTTATGCCAAAAGCCAGTTTGATCTAGTAAGCAATCATCATACCGTCAATATTACTAGCATATTTTATACACAAACCGTTCTCAAAGAGATATCATGCAGCAAATCTATGAAAACCCCTATCAATCAAACATCCTCATTAGTGCACTTCTCAATGGGCAGCCAATTTGTGTCGGAGACAGAGGGAGTGACGCTGCAGCTGGACTAAAGTAGTGAAACCAACGACCCTGAACAATACTGATCTTATGATCAGAAAAGTGATGTCCATGCCAACCACCATCAGCCTAAACCCCTCCTGCACAGTATGACTGCGCGTGGGCGACTTTGGGAACATACATGAACATTCCAATCGTCCGCTGATAACTTTGGGACGAAACTACAGGTCTGGAATGATAAACTAGTTTTCTACAGACTCTGCAGTCTTCTAAACCAGTATAAAGACGTTACGTTAAGTTAAGTTAAGTTAAGAACAACTGGAATTAGCCCATAAAAGCCACCAGGCAATTTTCGCCTGCCAAAAATGAAACAATGGAGGACCCCAACGGAATGTGACCTGTATTGATGACGGAACGACATCGATAAACTACACCTCGTCACCACGTCGTACGACACAAAAGGATGGGTGATGATGATGATATTATATATTATATTATATTATATTATATTATATTATATTATATTATATTATATTATATTATATTATATCATATCATATTATATTATATTATATTATATTATATTATATTATATTATATTATATTATATTATGTTATATTACATTATATTATATTACATTATCTTACAATGTCCATTAAGTTCTCAGGCGACACCAGATCTATTTCAAGATCGTTATCGGCAACTTTAATGCCAGAATAGGACCTCGCCAACATGGTGAAATCTATGTGGGGCCAGACTCTGGAGAAACAAGGAACGACGCAGGTGACAGACTGGCCACTTTCTGTGAATCAAATCGACTGTTTCACTGCAACAGCTTTTTCCAGAAGCCCATCCACAAAAGGTACACCCCGTGGAATTAATCGTCATGAAATTGAAAATGTCTTGTCCAACTGATCTCTCAGTGGTTGTTTCCTTCTGCACTGGAAGCGACCTTCGCCTCATCCTTGCCGGTTTCCACTTCGATCTAAAACTTGTAAGGTTTCAGAAGCAGCGATCATAACGAGATCCAGAGACGCCCATCGTCTTCTCGAATACTACCATTCTCGCAGCTCGCATGAAACTCTGAGTTTTTATCGACACCGACATCGATGCTGGAAATACAAATCTAATTTAAACAATCACATCTATTTCAAAGCTAGTCAGTTTCCCAGCACCCACTCACACCACAAATCGTATTCCACCTGCCACACGAGCTCTGCTAGAGGAGTGACGTAAGATGGCTCGTTCTCAACCACACAGCTTCACCACCCTAAGCAAGATCTGCGCCAAAAGCTCAAAGAAGATGGTGAAAACTTTGCCAGCGGACGTCTGCTGAAAGCTGCTGAATATCGGCGCAGCATCAAATTAGCTACTCGTAGCCTTGCTGAACACCGACAAATCATTCTTTGTCTGAAAGCTTCCGATGGGTCTCGCACAACATCAAAGCTGGGCATGGAGTCAGTAATAAAAGCATACTATACTAACCTGTTCAGATCATCAGAAACCCCTTCAATTGCCCTCCCATCCACTTTACCCTCTCTTCAGAAATTCGCCATGCTGTGGAGTCAATGCCATCTGGAAAAGCACCAGGTGAAGATGGCATCACTGCGGAGGTCATGCGTGTTTGCGGTCTACCCCATTAACAAGCCATAGCGCAACGTTTTACACGTTATCTTCATTCGGAGGAACACCTGCTGCCTGGCACAACTCGAGGACGACACTATTGCACAAGAAGGGAGACAAAGTGGATCTAGGAAACTATCGTCGAATTACTCTCCTCCCGGTCACTTGCAACATGTTTACAAAATACATCCCTGGCAGAGTCCGCACCGCTCTCGAAGAATCACAACTAGTCGAACAGGCAGCCTTTCGGCGTTCATACAGCATAATGGACCATGGACCATATTTCAACTTGTGCCGGCTTTTTGAAGCAGCCCAAGAATTCCAGAGGCCCTTGATACATTTTGTCTGGCGTTCACTGTTGGAAAAAGGTGTCGATCCTGGTTACATCAGAGTTCTCATCACAGTTAACCGAACTGCACTACCAAATGTTGTCCCTTCCAACGTCCAATTGCGGTATCAGTTCAAAAATGGGTCCGCCAGGGCGATGCTATCTCACCGAACCTCTTCTCTGCATTTTTTGAATTAGTCATTAGCCTATGCAACTGGGACACCTTTGGTATCCTTATTGACGGTAGACACCTCAATCACATTCACCTTTTTTGACATAATGCTCATTACAGAATCCGCAGCAGAAGCCAAGCAAATGATGCTGCTACTCGATGGAGAGGGCAAGAAAGCGGGTCTGGAGATGAATGTCTCGAAGACCAAAGTGTTGCGCAATCGCTTCGCCACTTGTAATCCAGTCTTCCTTGGCGAGGTACGATTATAGGATGTCAACGAGTACATATGTCTTGGACGTCTTCTCAATATGAAGAATAACCTGGAACCTGAACTGACAAGATGTAGCCGCGCGGCTTGGGCAGCCTTCTCATCTATTGACACGGTCCTGGACGGTTGCCATGACCAGGACCTACGAGCCTCCCTCATCAATTCCACTGTACTCCCTGCTATGTGCTACGGTAACGAGACGTGGACACTAACAGAATCACTGGAGGACAAATTGAGAGTTACCCAGGCCTCCCTTGAGAGACGCTTTGTCTGAATCACCAACGTATGCAACGTCTCCACAATTCGAACATACGACGATTGTCCCTGGTGAAGGATGCGGTAATCTATGTAAACAAAGCAAAACATAAATGGGCAGGTCACATGTTGTGACGAAATGATGGTTGATGGAGAACAGCAACATTAGTCTGGTACCCCTGAGGTAAGAAGAGACCACGGTGAAGACCTCAAATGTCAGACTCCCTTGCTGTACGCTGCAACATCTGAGATGCCTCAAGAGGAGCACTTACCATGCACTGGACTTCCATGCCCAAGACAGGGTCCGATGGAGATGAGGTTGGGAGCCGCAGCTACGCTGAAGACCGGGTCATCAAGATCAAGATCAAGATGTTATATTATATTATTTTATGTTTTGCTATGGTATGTTATGCTGTATCATTCAATATTCCTTACGTATGTGTCCCAATTGATGTCGTCATCTTAGCTTGCAATGGGAAACAATATGTTACTTTATGTTGTATTATGTTATGTAATGACATTCTATGTTTTATTATTGTATGTTATATGATAGTACTTTATTTTATGTTATCTAGTGATATTATCAAAAATGACGCATTATAAGTTCAACAGTGATATTGTGAAGGTAATTGCAAAACTTTATGAGCAGGCGACATGCGCAGTCTCAGTAGAGGGAACGCTATGCGATTGGTTCCGTACGACGGTGGATGTGAGACAGGGATGTATACTCTCCCCCACACTCTTCAATATCTTTTTGGAGAGAATAATGGAGACGACCTTACAAGAACATGTTAGCACGATTAAAATAGGTGACAGGCTTATCACAAACTTCCGATTTGCTGATGATATTGATGTTTTGGCAGGCACAGAAAGGGAACTCCAGGATTGATTGGTAGCGGCCCTGAGTTTTGGTATCGAAATAAATGCAGATAAAACAAAGCTTATGACTATTACTATAGCATGGTTTAAATCTGTAATAGAGGCAAATGGGCAGGAACTTGATGTGGTAAAACGTTTCAAATATCTGAGTTCATTGATCAGTGAAGAGGGATCGAAGCCAGAAGTAATTGCAAGAATAGCACAAACAACAGCGGCGCTGACTCGGCTGAAACCTATATGGCAAGATAAGCGACTCGGCCTCGGCATAAAAGTCAGACTAATGCGCTCTTTGGTGCTATCAATATTTCTGTATGCCTGCGAGACCTGGACCATTACTGCAGATATACAGGGCAGAATACATGCAAATGGAAATGAGGTGCTATATAAAACTCCTAAATGCTACATATAAAGATCGTGTCACGAACGTAGAAATACGACGGAGAGTTGAAGATGATATTGGTCCTTTTGAAGATCTGTTCCCAGCTATCAAAAGACGAAAGATGGCCTGATGCGTTCACGTCGCGAGGTCCAACGGAATTACCAAATCGATACTCTTTGGTTCCGTACCGCGACAGAGAGGGCGAGGACGTCCAAGGAAGAGTTGGGTGGACAACATCACTGAGTGGTCAGTCCTTCGTCCCGGTGAGATACGACAGGCGGCGACATACAGAGAGGGATGGCGTGTGATTTTAGGAGTGTCTTCATATGTGCCCCAACTACCTGATGGGTTTCGGGATGAACTAAACTGAACTGAGTGATATTATATGTAATGTTATGTTAAGTTGTGCACTGTATGTTATGTTTTGTAATTATGTGTTATGTTATATTATCATACCACTAACGTATCATGGCGCTGTGGAGCAACACAAGCTACAGCAGACACACCTGAAAACATGCAATATGGACGACATGTTGAGGGGAATGAAAAGACAATCCACATGTCTGACATTGAAAACATGATGTTTAACGGGATGCAAAGGACACAGAAATTAAGCAAGTAAAGTAAGTAACTACTCTATATTATGTTTTATTAAATCTGTTCACGTTATATTATTTTGTGTTATGTCATTATATGTAATGTTATTTTATGTTATAGTATATTATGACATTATATGCCATGCTATGTTATGATGTGTCATGTCATTCTATGTTTGGTAATGCATAATATATATCACTGCACGTCAGCCACATGTGCTCAGTTTCTCATAGGACATGACAAAGGATAATGTTAATGATGGCTCTACTGAAGATTGCTTTGTGCACGCAATTATGATTGGTACTATGAAAAAGGCGATTTTTGGCCCATACTTTGCAGTCTGCAGTGGACATATTCTTTCCTCCCAGGATACCACACCGGTTGATATTGCTAGGAAGAGCACATCCAAATTATTTGTGCTTTGCATGTGTATGATAACATATATCAGCGGTCTAACGAAAAGACAGAAGCGAATGTATCTACGTGGATCTGCAGGACGTTCTCCACTCAACTGCTGTTCTGTTCTTTCAAGAATCGACACTGTACTTCGAGAAAACTCATTAGTGTATAGTCTCCCTTAGAAAATGATGAGGATTGTGGGTACTACCGTTCCATTCAATTATGCATTCATTCATAGGCGTCTCAGTCTTTGCAGACCATGAACGGGGCGACCCGTGAGTAGTCTCTCAGGTCGCAAGCCTGGGCGCTGAGAATAGAGACCCTGGGCTGCCCAAACTGCAGGATCTCCCTCGCGGCATCGCTTGTGTAATCCAAATGAATGCAAAGCATGACAATTTGGCACCAGCTCAGCTGCAGAAGCTGCCCGAATGAGTTAGCAATTTTGAAAGCATCAGCCTTAGGTGCTACCACTCCCATTTTCTGTCTGGGTTTACTCCCGTAGCCCTACCTTCTGCCGAGGTTGCCTCAAGGCAGTGGAGTCGTTGCCCGCAGATGCTAGTTACTCGAGACACCCGATGATACTCTCATCGTCCCAAGACTAGGTAGCACTCTCTAGGACATGTGGGTTTAAAATCAGAGTTCCTCCTCTCCTAGGCGAACTGTCTAAACACGCTAACGAGCTTCGTCTACCTGGGCTTAGAGTCAGAGTTTACCATCTCTTAGATTGGCTGCCAACCAAAGCTAATGAACTCAATCTGCACGCCCAGTTATACCGCCAAGAACTCGGTCGTGCCGCACAGCAGGCTGCTGGGGACACAATAATGTAGGAGAGGCCATTGGCATGAAAACTCCTGAACGGCAAATCGAACAGTGATTCCAGCGGCGATCTCTACACCTGGAACGGAGAGGCTATATCAGACGCCTCACTTTCCTTTAACGAGCGGGACTTCCAGCCCTGACCTCGCTACCCCCCAAACATAGGAGTGATGGAAAATGTACTTCTTTAGTAGACATTGCTGTCGGGAATGAAGTGTTGTAGTCTTACTGTATAAGGTCACAGCCTGCTATGAAGTGGGGTGGCTAGTTCCCCTTATCAATCCCCTAATAGATGAGTCGATGGCGCGTGTCGATAGAGGGAGTCGAACATGTTATCTTTACCATGAAAAGCAAGCGCTCTACCATGCGTTTATTACATTAAATGTCGTATATAATCTAGAAACACAGTACTGATTTGTGCAGACTTCCACGCACGAGAAGACAATGGAATGATTAATAACTTTCTGCTTACTTTTTCTTGAATCAATAGCTGAGACTGTATGTTTGAATCATTCTTCTATCTGACATAATCCCTCACACACACACAACCGCACAAACACATACACAGACATACATATATATGCAATGTCCATTTTGAACTTGGTGGCCTACTCGGGGTTTACTTGTCACAGCACAAGTAATGCATCTTCTGTTTTGATAGGAACAGTCATGCCATTCTTCTGCTTCTCTCCCAGAATCGATAGACACGGAGAACATGTCCTACAGTGTCGGTCCTCCTCTCACATAATCGAAAGACAGGGAGAACATGTCCTCCAGTGTCGGTCCTCCTCTCCCATAATCGATAGACACGGAGAACATGTCCTACAGTGTCGGTCCTCCTCTCACATAATCGAAAGACAGGGAGAACATGTCCTCCAGTGTCGGTCCTCCTCTCCCATAATCGATAGACACGGAGAACATGTCCTACAGTGTCGGTCCTCCTCTCACATAATCGAAAGACAGGGAGAACATGTCCTCCAGTGTCGGTCCTCCTCTCCCATAATCGATAGACACGGAGAACATGTCCTACAGTGTCGGTCCTCCTCTCACATAATCGAAAGACAGGGAGAACATGTCCTACAGTGTCGGTCCTCCTCTCACAGAATCGATAGACATGGAGAGCATGTTATCCAGTGTCGGCCCCCTTAAAATAGGCATGTGACACGTGTTAGCATTTGATGACAATATTTCCTGGAGTCGTCTTTCATGACAGCTACAAACTCCCTCAACTACAGCCGGTCACCTGACGACCTTAGTGCACTACCGACATTATGTTTGGTGGTTTTAACGTAAGCTACTGTGGTTGCTGCTGTAGAGAGAAATAATGGTAAATATGGCATCGTCTCTCTATATATTTTTGACAGTTCTCAATCTATGACAATCGCTCGTTAAACAAACGATAATTAAAGTCCATGCTACGCGGTTCATGAACAGCGTGGCCTAGATAGGAATTCTGAACAAACAACAGCCCGGCTGTTGTGTCTTTGCGTGTATGTATTCATCTGTGCATGTGTACATTATGTATTTTTACTTGTGCATGTACGTTATGATGTGTTTTTGTGTGTATGCATTTACTTGTGTTTATGTATATGTGCTTGTGTGTATGTATTTATGTGCTTGTGTGTATGTATGCATATGTGTTTGCATTAATGTGTGCTTGTATTTATTTGTGCTTGTAAAATGTGTGCCTATATGCAATTTTTGCGTGTGCGTTTGTGTATGTATTTATGTGTGCTTGTTTGAATGTATTTATGTGTGAATGAATTTATATGTATATGTATTTACTTCTGCTTGTATGTAATTTTACGTGTGCTTATGTGTATGTATTATATGTATACGTGTGTACGTATTTACATGTTGTTCTCGACCATAAATCAAGTATATACATTAAACCAATTCATGGTCACTGCAAATTCTCGGCTCCTGGTATTTTCCACTTGTGTGTGTGGACAGACAAGACGTTTCGTGATGTTGGTTCTACCAAGATGACAATTCCAATCTGTGTTCTTGTCCCATGGACTGGGCGGGTCGCTGGACTGACTTTCCTTCAATATTTTTCTTCAATGAAAATGTGACTGAAACTACACGAACTCTACTTGCGTGGAACTGGGTCACAGTGTTCCATTTGAACAGGGAGGACGGCAACTGTGTTTGTGACATGGTGCAGACTTTTATGTGTAATCTAAATTTCCGACACATCAAAGACACACGGGGCCACACCCAGTATGGAAAAACAATACGGGTGAGATCAGGATACATGAGTGAAGTGTGAAGAATACAGACCAGGAGCTAAATCAACCGTATAGATAGTTTGATCTTTTTCCTCGGTTGTGATGTAGAACAAAGCGGCGACTGTTTAGTTCGCTATTTTGTGTCAAGCGCTATTTTGTGTCAAACGCTATTTTGTACTATAAACAACAATATATGAGTTTTCTACCATGTCACGTGAGGCCTGATCTTGGCGGACTTTGAAGCCTCCAGCTGGCTCAACTGGTATACTGCTAATTCGTAGTAGAGAGGTATGGACCTCATAGGTCATTGCAAGATAGGGAAAAATCCGCAGCATGTTACATCTGCAATCGCGTTGATTATGTCTTGCCATTGGACTAAGGTAGCTCAAGACGAGAGAGTGAGGTGAATGAATTGCGCAAACCTCCTCACTTTAAATCAATCACCGAATAAGTCACTCTTTTACTCCTTCCAGCACAGGACACACAATAATTAAATATATAAAAAAGAACGATTTTCAACCTTAAATCTAGGCACATGGAATTTGAACCGTCTACTTAACAGACCCTAAAACCAATAGACTGGAGTGACGAACTGCCTTGATTGGGACAACGTATCAGATACGTAGATGTAGCAGCATTGTGTACAATACTGCTTGGAGGCGAAGGTCATCTCTGCGAAAAGGTGCCTACTACCGCAGAAATTGGACTAAGCCGTGAAGCAAGAGGTGAGTTTTTGCTATCAAAACAGAAATTCTTGGCAAGTCAACGGGGCCGTCAAAGGGAGTAAATGTTCGATTCATGTCTGACAAGAACCCGCAGCTTCTATGGAAAAAAGCATACCACGATCATTAGCGTGTATGTACTAGCTATGACAACCAGGATGCCATCAACGATAAATTCTACCAAGAACTGCATGCAGTCATAGCATCAGTTTCAAAAGTATATACACCCACGAGTCTTAGCCACTTTAAAGCGTAGGGTCAGATAACACCTCCTAAAAGAGCATCTTTGAAAAATAAGACGTTGGTAGTTGTAACAGCAATGAACTTCTTCTCTAGACTTACGCAGTGCATGACGTCTTTGTCGCAAACACAATGTTTGTTCTTCCTACCCAAAACATGACCTTCTAGATACACTATCTCTCAAGCAATGGCACCTAATCGACTATGCTATTGTCAGAAAAAAGGACAGGCAAGGTGTCCGGGTGATCAAGTCTATTTGTGGTGTCGAATGCTAGACCGACCATCGCCTAATTGCATAAATGTTCGTATCGAGCCACCAAGACGCCACCAGGTGAGAACAAAAAGGCTAAATGCGACCAAGTTAAAGAACATCAAACAGTCATTTTCTGATATAATAGAAAACAGTCTACAATCGATCTAGTTTGACGGTGATAATGTGACAACTAATTGGGCAGCCCTAAGTGAGCACATCTACAACACTGTCACAGAGATCATGGCTCGCACCATCAAAAGACAAAGAGACTGGTTCGGTGAGAACTCCGATATCGTAAACGATATGTTGGCAGACGAGCAGCCTTCACAGTGTATATCTAAATAATCAAATGTCTACATTCAAAACTGACGTTCAGCAAATATCGTACGACGAATCGTCTAATATAAAATACACCAGATGCGGGTCTCATTGTTGAGTAATAAAGCAGATGAGATCCATGGGTTTACTGACAATTCTGACATGACAATCTGTTACAACGTACGCAAGGCGGTCTACGGTCCAATAACGTTAAGTCCATTGTCCGTCCTTCATGTAATGAAAAACATTAATCAGGGCCAAAGGAAAGAAACAATTATGCAACGCTGGGTCAAAAATGTTATTGGTACTCTGAACCAGTCATTGTTCATGATGAAGCATTGTTTAACATAGAGATGCTTTTGTCTCTGATTTGTATCTAAAACGTATCATTATAACTTGCAACACAACTATTCATATAATTATATGTAGCTCTAATGAGCTTAGAATCAAGCAACTAAGTGTAAATAAATAAAGTAGACTAAAAATATGTCTTGATCTTCTTGATCTTGTTAGCCTCAGCTGCAGATGTATTGCCGCAGGTCCCAACTACGTATCCAATGGAAACATCAACCGCCTGCCTCGAGTTAATATAAACGAATCACTTGACTATCTACCATCAATGAACGAGACCCCCCAAAAAACGATTCGTCAACTATCTAATGAAGAAAATATTCCGGCACAGATTTACAACAAAAATTGCCGAGTGAAACCATCTAGAAAAATCTCAAAACAGCATCAATTATATATCTGTATGAATGCAACGGTAAATGCGAAGCCTATAACAACCACCGACACATTTCTTTACCACCAAAGGGAACATATTCTGAAAGCTAGGAAAAGATTCACGTATCTTGGTAGCAAACTGTCCCAGAACGTTGCATCTCTGTTAATGATGAAATGAATGCTAGGATCTTCAAGGCCAACAGTTCATTTATTAGACTATTCACATATTTGTTTGACATCAAAGTGACATTAGTCTACCGACGAAGCTGAAGGCTTACAGAGATGTGGCGCTGCCAGTGTTACTGTATGCTTGGGAAACATGAACTGTATATAGGCGCACCGTAAATAAAGTTGAACCACATCTATACGGTCTGCCTCAGATGGGTATTGAAGACCAAATTGCAGGAAATGATCACTGACACCGCCGTTCTTGAAAGAGCTAATATTTCTAGCATCAATGCAATTCTGTTGCAGTTACAGATTTGCTGGGCGAGTCATGTAGTCAGCATGCCAATCTATCAGTTGCCATACATACTCTTTGTTCGTGGGATGCAGAAAGGCAAACGTATCCCATGGTGGCCAGAAGAAGCGCTTCAAAGACACACTTGCTGCTTGAAAGCAATTTACTTACTGTACAACAGATGGGAAGCTACCGTACTAGACCGAACTGCCTGGCTCACATCTCTTCGTCAAAGTAAACCGTCGCGAGCCATGAGTGTCTAATATAGAGCATACGAGGTGTGTTCAAAAAGTATCCCACCTTTGGGCCGTAAAAATATAATTACTCACCTAGAAGTTTGAAATCCCAATCCCCTTCAAAGTACTCTTCATGGAACTCCACATACTTCTTCCAGCGGTCCTGCCATTGTTGGAAGCATTTCAGGAAGGCCTCTTTGAGAATGAAATACAGCTGGATCGAAGCTTTGCACATATTTACTTCTCGTGATTCAAATCAGGTCCGTCACTTTCAGTGGACTTTCGGCTGGAGAAACAGCCGAAAATAGCAGAAAGCCATGTTAGGAGAATAGGGGGACTGGTGAACCAGGGGAATGAAGTGTTTAGCCAAAAAGTCTTAATCAGATGCGAATAACGGGCGGTTGCGTTGTCATGATGAAGCTGCCAAGTTCCCGTTGTCCACAGGTCCCATCGTTTGCATCGAATAGCATCAGGAAGGTGACAGACGACCTCCAGGTGGTACTCTTTGGAAATCATTTGACCTTGTGGTGCGTATTTGTGATGCACAACACTACGGAGTAAAATAAAACGGTAAACGTGACTTTGACATTGCTGCCTACTTGCCTCGCTATTTATAGGACTAGGTGATGGTGAATGTCTTTATTGTGACGACTGCAGCTTGGTTTCCGGGTCGTACCATAATCCTGTGTCTCATTACCAGTGATCACAGTGTTCATGGGGTCGGGGTCGTCGTTTCGCAGTTCAGCATGTCCTGTGAGACTTCCAGTCGAAGTTGCTTCTGTTCCATCGTTAGAGGCTTCGATACGAATTTTGCGGTCACTATCCACATAACCATAATCCTTTCTCAAAATGAAATATACCGAACCAATGCTTATCCCCACTTCATCTCCAAGTTCTCGGATGGTGACATGTTGGTTCTGTAAGACCAAGGTCCGTACTTGGTCAATAACTTCATCATTTCGGCTTCTTGAGGGCCTACCGGAACGTTATCAGCTCTCCCGTTGTGCGGCCATATTTGAAGCGATTGTACCACTTCTTAATTTGTGTGATCCTCATGGCACCGTCACCGAAAGATTGTTGAATGTTCCAAATGGTTACCATTTGGGTATCACCTAGCTTTTGAGAAAATTTGATGCCGCATACCTGCTCAATTCTTTTCGTCATTTCATGGTGAATGAAAACCCCACGGATGCTCGTTACACTCAACACTGGGTGACTGTTAATAACTTACGCAAACTGCGGGCGGGAAATAATTCACGCTTGAGCATGACGGTCCCTATGAAACAGAGTTACAAGGGACCAACTAGCCAACGCCAGGGAAGCCCTGAAAATACCGTTCGTGGTACCCACACATAACTTGAAAACCCTGCCCGGGAGATTGAGTTCATTAAACGAGTCATTGTTCTTAATTCTCAAACAAAACAGTTTAAAACTGTCCAGCCAAATGGTTATCTTCCCATGATTTCTACTGGAACTTCTACGATCTTCTAGGTCACATGGTAGGTTAAAAAAAACAAGGTATCCTTTCTCAGGTAACACGGAAATGAACTCAAGACAAACAGAAGTAATTGACTAAAAAGGGCAGCTTACAACATACGCTGGAATATGAGTGTGCTAAAAGATCAGAAAGAGCAGAGAAGAGATGACTACTGTGCAGTTAGTAGGTAGGATATAGACCAGAGCAGAAGTTAGAATAGACTATAGAACATAGCCAGTGAGTTACAAGAATAGAGAGATAGAATTAGAAGCAGACCAACACTGAAAGGCAACTAGAGACCACACACGCGTAACAATCTGTCTGTGTGTGATGTTTTGTTTGAGTCGTCGTTAACACCTGTCAAGCGTGAAACAGACTTCCAACTCCCTGAGTTGCATTTGTCTGCATTCTCCTCATAGTGAGACGTGTTGCTTCAACACGAAACTGTCGCCCCAGACAATACGTTGTAACATATGTGTTACCCTTAGCCTGAAAACCACAGTAACAGAACCACTGTCTTCTGTCATATACAGGAGAACAGCTGCAATCGCCGAGTTCCTGACAACAGATGACGAAGAAGAATAACCAGCAGATCTGATCACTCTAGACATCTTCATGGCTTTGAGGCGAGACAAGAGGATCAGAAGGCATTTACGTTGTATAAGCTGAGAGGTGGGACATAAGGCCACCAGACCAGCGAGTTCAGAGAGATTAAGACTAAAAACAAATATCTAGACAGCATTGTATCAACGCAAATCGTATCTTCTTCTTCTTCTTCTTCTTCTTCTTCTTCTTCTTCTTCTTCTTCTTCTTCGTACGCTGTCAAACGTCAACTTGTATTTTTTCGAAAAAAGCAGCGGTCATCCTGAGGCTGTCGACACTGCCATAGAGCTTGTCTAGTGTTGCCACTGGTGATGGCCACATGTGCTTTCTCTGGTCCTCGAATGTCGGGCAGTTTTGCAGCAGATGTTCAGCGGTAATTTTCTCGGTACCACAAGTGCATTCGTCAGTGCCACCTATCTTCAGTTTATTGAATAGGTGGTACCTCAGTCTATTGTGGCCTGTGCGGAGTCTGAAGACCACGACCTGCTCTCTTCTGTTCAACTGGTAATAGGCATCATTTTTTGTGTAGCCAGTATGTTCTGTTTCCCATTTGGCCATGCATCTGGCTCTAATAAGCCTTTTAGACTCTTCGTAGGTCACACTAGAATCTGGTTGTGGTAGTCTTGCACCTTCTTTGGCCAGTCTGTCTGCCTCCTCGTTGCCTTGGGTGTTACAGTGGGATGGAACCCACTGTACCACTACTCTTTTTGGTGCGGATTGCTGGCATAGTTGACAGAGTACTGCTCTTAAATCATTAAGTTCAGTATTTTTCTGGCTTTTTAGGGCATCTGTAAACAGAACTATCTGACTTTCATTTCTTTTGCTTGTCAGCATTGCTTCTACTGCAGCCCTCAGTGCCTCTGCCTCCGCTCTGAAATTGCTTGAGTATTTTCCAGTTGCCACTGACAGTGTTATTTTTCTATCATTTGGTAGGCTCAGAAATACCACTGCCCCTCCGTTCTGTGTTGTGTTTGTTACAGAACCGTCGGTGTATGCATGGGTCCAGTCCATGATTGGGTAGTTTTTCGTTATGTACCTCAGGGTTTTGTCTCTTCTTCATTTTTCAGTCTGGCTGTTCTTGTTTCCAATACCTGGTATATTTTCTACCACCTCCGGAAATATATGCTGCTTCCAGGTAGGTTTGCGTGTAGTAGGAATGGGCTTTGGTGTTGTTAATGTGTTCATAGGGTCTTCGCTCACCTTTGCTTTGGCTATTTCTGCAAAGTTTCTCCCCTTTAGTTTCCCATTTCCAAATCTATTTAGTCTCTGATGCATTGGATGGTCTGTCAGTCTTCTGAGTTTCTCTGCTTACTGCTGGGCTCTGCAGTCTCTTATATCGGTCATGGATTGCAGATTTGTAATTTTTTCAAGTTCTACAATTGGCGTTGACTTCATGCCTCCTGTTATAACTATCATGGCTTAGTTTTGAAGTTTGCTAATTGCAAAGGGGTATAAACTGTGAATAGAACAATTTGCTAGATCTGACCACGTGATTAGACAAAGAGTATCAAATCCAGACTTCAGAAGTTTATCGTAAACTGTCTTCGTTGAAAAAATATCATAGTAGATCGTCGGATGATACTAGTATGACGTACGAAGAATCAATACGGCTAATCAAAGCCAGACACATAACCAA
Source organism: Ariolimax columbianus (assembly GCA_036924085.1). Classification (NCBI taxonomy): domain Eukaryota; kingdom Metazoa; phylum Mollusca; class Gastropoda; order Stylommatophora; family Arionidae; genus Ariolimax; species Ariolimax columbianus. Next base: position 23,991,237 of record JAVGWX010000002.1, read on the forward strand.
ATGGGAAACCGAACATACTGGTTACACCAAAAACGATGCCTATTACCAGTTGAACAGAAGAGAGCAGGTCGTTGTCTTCAGACTTCGCACTGGCCACAATAGACTGAGGTACCACCTATTCAACAAATTGAAGATAGGTGGTACCGACGAATGCCCGTGCGGTACCGGTAAAATGACCGCTGAACATCTGCTGCAGAACTGCCCGGCATACGAGGATCAGAGAGAGCAAATGTGGCCATCACCAGTGGAACTGCAAGACAAGCTCTATGGCAGTGTCGACAGCCTCAGGATGACCGCCGCTTTTTTCGAAAAAATAATGGTTACTGTCTGACTGCGTACGAAGAAGAAGAAGAAGAAGATCGTCGGATGGCAAACACAGATCAATTGGAAAGAATATAGCGAAAACTAATACAGCAGGAGATTGTAAAGTAAAAGGGAAAGGGATAGGACAAACTCCTTGAAAAAAAAATAGACATTCTGATCAGACATGCTCTAAATTAGAATCCATCGGGAAACTGGCCAGTGAAGAGACTAAGAAGGACCTGAAGAAGTCGAGGGGAAGAGGAGTCCAGTTGAGTTGAGGTCTCATTGACGCACTTCAAGAAAACATCACGAATTAGGATCAGAACGTATCTCTTGCGACCCAGTGTTTCAAGGTGAACCAGACGGATAAAAGATGATGAAAGAACACAGTACGAGTAGTTTAATCAACAACAAGAATAACAACAACAATTATATATCCAGTGCCCTGCTTTGTGTACTTTTTAAGTAAGGACATATTTTATGCAAATACGTCTTTGTGTGTGATTGGTGTATGCATCTTTAGCCAGCACGCATGTAGTCCGCAAAGATTTACCTAATGACCCGCGACATTGGCGGCATCGCAGTGAGCAATACGTGATCATGGGGGTTTAAGAATAAGGACATTAAAATGACAAATGTTTCAATGCGCGTGTTCAAAATAAGAAGCAGAAACAGTTACTTAGAGAAAATATATATTATGGCCGAATTTAGGTTGATGGATATATATTTGACCGTGTGCATTTCACATTTTAAAGTTGTAGAGCGCGCGCTTCTCGCGACAAAGATAAGGGTTGTCACAACGGTCGAGTCGATGAGTGCTTGACTTAAAGTAAAGTACAGTCAAGTAACCCATAGCATTACTGCCGTAGGGGTGTGAGGTGTTAGCGATCTCACATTTCAAAGGCTCGACTGTATGAGGGCGGTAGCCATCTCCTCTCCCTTGCCGCTTTACTTCCGGGACTGAACCGGTACCCATTTAAGGTTGGGTCGACCCGGGTGCCGTTGCGGTCGGAAAAATATTTCCGCCCCAACTGGGGAATGAACCCGAGACCCCTCAAATTCCAGCTCGCTAACCACTGCGCTTGGCGGCTCCCATGTGCTTGAATTAGTGGTAACAAATGGAACTCCATTAAAAGCACAAAGACATATTTAAAACGCAATGCCCAATAACATTGTCTGCCAAGGGTCTTACTTTCCTTACCTGCCTAAGCAGCACTTGTATATTGCACTCAAGAAGGTAACAAAAAATACAAACATTGGCTAAATGTTTCATTGGAAGTTCTTCATTTTGATGTTCGCTCTTGGTGTTCGTTCGCCTGGCTGAGCAGAAAATCTGCGATGCATAGATTGAGAAGCGAGTCGCTCGATAGGTCGCCATGCAGAAAGCGCCGGCCCTCAAGGTCTTCCATATTTGTCACTCGTGCGATAGGTTACGCCCATTAAAAATAGGACTGTAGAGCCACAAGCAGACCCATGCGAGGCCATGACTGCCCACACAAATCTGATGTTGTCGCCATCTTCTTGATGAGCAGCTACTACTACTACTATTACTTCTACTACTACTACTATTACTACTAATACTACTATTACTACCACTACTACAATTACTACTACTGTTATAATTACTACTTCTACTGCTACTACTACTACTACTACTACTACAGCTACTACTATCACCATCACTTCTCTTTTAGAGTTCAATCGTCATCTTCTCATTATTACATAATCGATCCTTCCACATTACATTACTCACTTTGCGGACCACATTATACGATTCTGCGTGTCTCGCGTATTCCACGTGTCGCGAGCTGGAGACCGTTGATCGAGACAGTTTAAAAAAAAAAGGATATTGTAATTTTAAAAAATACGACGTAAACGTACTTGACGAGCAGTTCACTGTTAGTGTGACTTAGCGATCTCATGTCGGGTCATGTGGGGACGATACATGTCATCCACGACTTTGTACCTGGACCTGTAACTGCTGTTGTGAGCTGTTAAGTCATTACTATAGTGACATGGCTAATAACTTCAATGTCATGTCATAGAAACCTGTGGTAACGGTCACTTCGTAGTCATCATTTATACATTTTTAGTCGCTAAAACTAATTGCTTAAAATGCAGTTTCACATTAATTCTTGTTGTTGCTATTTTAATTTTCCTGCATAACGAGTTTTTCCTCCTTCTGTCATGTAACATTTATTGCGTAATGTTTCTGGAGCCCTCTCTCTCTCTCTCTCTCTCTCTCTCTCTCTCTCTCAAACGTAGATAGCTATTCCACACTAGTCGTCATAGGCAGTGTCATGAGTTGGCATGCCTTCATCTATACAGAAGTGTCACCTGCTCATACTTTCCATCATGGGGAAAACGAGCTTTCTTTCCCTGCTCTTATCGTCATCACAATATCATTATTCGTCAGTCACTCGTCTCTATCTTTCTATCTTCTATCTCTTCCTTTCAGCCGCGCCTCTCCGATTTGTCTTCTTCTCCTCCCATTCTGACTCCCATATCTATTTGTCACTCTCCTTTTATATCTTTTCTTGTCTCGTATCTCTTTCTCCTTCTATCCTCTATTTCGCTTCTACCCTCTTTCCCCTTCAACTCTGTTTTTCTTTAACCCTTCCGTTCTGAAACCCATCTTTCCTTGCCCCCCTCACTTTGTCTTTATTCCTATCTCGCTTCTCTTCCTTCTATCGCCTGTTTCTCTCTTTTTCTCTTTCAGCTTACCGATCTAAGTTTATCCATAACCATTCCTTCCATCATCGCTTCCATCGTATTTCCCTTTCATCCATTCCCCACCTCATGTCTTTATTTCCTTCTTTAACTCTCTCTTCTCTTACATTATAAACTCTCTTTATCTCTTCCTCTTCTCTTATTCTATCTCTGTTTCTCCTCTTCTCGCGTTCTGTTTGTGCATCCCTTTCTTTCCGCATCTCTTTCTCCTCCCTCTCCATCCCCGTCCTTTAATGTTCACCTCTCACAATGCATTTCTTTATTTCGACTTCCTCCCTCACGATTTACTCCCCCTTTATTTCCCCCGCCTCTCTAACTAAATGTATTTTTGAGGGATAGCATATCGTAACTAATATTTTCATGTGTCTCTGTCTATATATCCACCTATAAAACAAGTCAGAACACCATATCCACTGGAAACATCCATAGAAAACTTCACAACCAATTTGCCACATCCAGAACCAACTCCCGCAAAGTCCTCAGATTAACCCTCAATGCTGCAGGACAGAGCACCTAACCGAGCTCCAAGCTTCATGTCCAAGTTCTGATTAATTAAGTTTGTGGTGGACAAATCGAAGACCTGCTTGTGAAACTTTCCAGGCGGAGCTTCTATCTCTATAGCTTACGGCGACTTTCTTTATAACTAGCATCCACTCTCTCTCTCTCTATCACTCACACACTCCCTCTCTCTGTCTCACTCTTTCTGTCCCTTTCTTAATTCCTCTTTTCCGTTCTCTTTCATTCCACTGCAGAATGAAATACTATCTGCTCAAGAAATGGTAAAATGGACAAATAGACGCATATTTCTGTAGAGACGACAAACAAACAATATAATAATTTCTCAAAGTATGTCGACTGTACGAGAGGAACAGAATGACAGAATAACCACCAGCGCTTACGCTACCAAATGAAATTATCAACTGCAATCTGACGATGGAAGCCTGAGACCGACAACCAAATTTGGAGGGAAATGGATATGACTATCTGAGAGCGAACGACACGCAGACGAATACAAAAGATGGACCTTTCTTGTTGCGTACTTCTCAACCACGAGCAATCTATTGGTTTTATTATAGGAATTTACCATTCAGTGGTCTGACAGCCTATGTTGAGCACTTATTAGGGCTGGTTGCATTGGCCTATTGGTTGCATGTAGTCTTGATAAAAATTAGACTATCATTAGCTTATCTTAGTGTGACCTTGTTCTTTTGAGGTGATGTTTGTTGAAATGAGTGATAGATTGGATTGATTCATTGATTGATTTGCTGGTTCATTCATCCGTTCGCTCCAAATAAAGCATACGACTAATGCAATTGGTTCATTTAACAGGAATTCTGTATCCAAACATTTTCCGTAGTATTTTCTACAGTAATAGTTTATATGGTGGGATTGGAAGTCCTATGCACAACCTTGTTTAGTTGTCTTTAGTTATACTTAAGGTTACAGTGTTCCTATTTTTTAAGCCCGGATACCGTTCGGGTGAGTTGCGAAGTGGGGCTCTAACATGAGAGGGGCAATTATCCAAGGCCAGTCTCCCAACTAATGTCTATTTATTGGCTAAGAGTGCTGCTCACTACACATAATTATAGCCTGAGACGCTAATGTGTGTCTGACACATCAATTATAGCATGAGACGCCAATGTGAGTCAAACACATCAATTATAGCCAGAGACGCCAATGTGTGTCTGACACATCAATTATAGCCGGAGACGCCAATGTGAGCCAGACACATCAATTATAGCTAGAGACATCAATGTGTGTCTGACACATCAATTATAGCCGGAGACGCCAATGTGAGCCAGACACATCAATTATAGCTAGAGACATCAATGTGTGTCTGACACATCAATTATAGCTAGAGACATCAATGTGTGTCTGACACATCAATTATAGCTAGAGACATCAATGTGTGTCTGACACATCAATTATAGCCGGAGACGCCAATGTGTGTCTGACACATCAATTATAGCTAGAGACATCAATGTGTGTCTGACACATCAATTATAGCCGGAGACGCCAATGTGTGTCTGACACATCAATTATAGCTAGAGACATCAATGTGTGTCTGACACATCAATTATAGCCGGAGACGCCAATGTGTGTCTGACACATCAATTATAGCTAGAGACATCAATGTGTGTCTGACACATCAATTATAGCCGGAGACGCCAATGTGTGTCTGACACATCAATTATAGCTAGAGACATCAATGTGTGTCTGACACATCAATTATAGCCGGAGACGCCAATGTGAGCCAGACACATCAATTATAGTAAGAACCGCCAATGTGAGTCAGACACATCGATTATAGCCAGAGACACCAATTTGAGTCTGACACTTCAATTATAGAAAGGTTCAACATTTTTCAACAGGCACAGCAGCTGTTTTCCGTCGCAACAGTTTAAGTCTGCACAACAGTTTAAGCCTGTCACAACAGTTTTAGCCTGGTCACAGCAGTTTTATCGTATCACAACAGTTTTAGCCGGTCACAGCAGTTTTATCTTATCACAACAGTTTTAGCCACGCCCAATAATATTAGAGTTTGAGAGGGATTTCTGTCTGTGCCCGACGTGCCCTGATAGAAGTCACCATGTGTTTGAAAGAACTATCAACCAAAAAAGTATTGTTATGTTCAACATGACAGGTCAGCCAAGCTTCTTCTCAGATGTATCTATACTTGGGCATTGGAAACCTTCAACCATAGGGACTGTTATCATGTTTCGTGTGACAAGTAATCTACGGACGGGAGTAAACAAGTACCCTTCATTTGTATTGTTATCGCGATATGCCATATAACATTTATTGTATAACTCATCGTTTGTCTAGTTGTCTTTACTTTCTCTTCCCACTTCCCGGATATGTTGGGCTTCTTTGTGACTTATCTGTGTTTGCTATCCCCCCCAGGCCCACTCTTTGTGCACGTACATGCAGGTTGAGTAATGGAAAGGGTAAAAGCAGCGAGGTGGTCGAAACGTGCTGTAGTTGAGGTTATTAAGTCTTCAAGTATGATTAGCGCTGACATCTGGTTGGCTGTTGTTGGTGAGAGGGAAGGGAGCAGTGACGGAGGAAGACAATTTGATACACGTCAACTCAATCTCACACACATACAATTAAATGCACACACGAGAGCAAGCTAATATTCACATATACATGCGTCTACACTTACACACTGATATATAAATACACACTCAAAGATACACTAATAAAATACACACGCACACACACATAAACACACTTAAACACACATATTTAAATACGTACTCAAAGACACAGACACACATATACACACTCAAACATTCACACACACACTCACACACACATACATATTTAAACGCATGCACATTCTTACGCCGACATAAATACTTAACCACATGCACGGAAAAACACACACATAAACACACTAAAGTAAACACTAAAAAACATCTACATATACTCATACGCAAACGAACACACACAATAACACACATATTAATAAACATATGCTCAAATAAACAAACACAATAACACAAAGACATACACTTAAATACATACACACGTACACATATACAAACAAACACAAACACATCCTTAAAACAGATACGCTCTACCACAAACACACACTTAGACACACATACATTCCCACTATTATTAGAGCGCAGTTGTCAGCAAATACAAGTTCCCTGATTATGTCTCCAGCCACTTTGGTTTAGGCCTTCATTCTTCTGGAATTTAGTAATTTGCCATCTGTGCGGTACTTTATGGATATTCCAAGCTCCAATGATCTGAAGGCGTCTGTCATTGTGGCCGCGAACATCATGCTGAACAAAGTCGGGGCGAGTACACATTATTGTTTTACTCCGTTTGATACTAGAAACGTTTTAGAGATTGCACCGCTGTCCAGTACACGAGCACACATGCCTTCGTGTCGCGGTTTCACCATTGTTATGAACTTGTCGGGGCAGCCAAACTTAGACATTATCATCCACAGCCCTCCTCTGTTAACTGTATCAAATGCCTTTGTCAAATCAATAAATGCGGTGTACAAGGCTTGATTTTAGCATTCACTAAAACGCACAAAAACACACACTCATATACACAAACATTAAAACGCGAATACACATTTAAACGGAAACACACACACACAGATAAATACATATACACTCAAATGCAAACACACACTCAAACACACAATCAAATGTAACATACACCCTAACATAACATACACTCAAACACAGTCACATACTCATTCAAACATAACATACATGAACTCAAACAAAACACATGCACTAATATGTGATATAAATAAACGCAAATACACTCACACATTATACATAATCAAATACACATACTAAAATATAACAAACACTAAAACATAACACACTCAGATACACATTCATTCTCAAATATTACACACACTCAGATACACACTCAAACATAACACACTCAAATACAAACAAACAATAAAACATACACGCAAGTAAAGATAACAAACACTCAAATTCAAACGCACACCTAAATACACACACTGAAACACATACACTCAAACACACACACTCAACCACACAGAATCAAACACACGCACTCAAACACACACACTAAAATTTACACTCAAACACACCCACTAAAACACATACACTCAAACACATACAATAAAACATACACACATACTCAAATATATACACTCAAAAACACACACACACTGAAACACATACACTAAAACAGACACATTATAACACATACATTCAAACACACACATTCAAATACATACACTCAAACACACAACATATACACACACTCAAATATACACTCAAATACACACACTCAAATATACACACTCAAATATACACTCACACACACACTGAAACACATACACTCAAACAGACACATTGAAACACATACACTCAAACACACACACTCAAATGCATACACGCAAACACACACATACTCAAACATACACACACTCAAACATACACACACTCAAACATACGCGTACACTCAAACATAATCACTCAAATACCGACAAACTCAAACACACTCAAACACACACGCCCATACAAATACACACACACTAAAACACAATCACTCAAACACACACACAAAAACTCAAACACACACTGAAACACACCCACTCAAACACACACAGAAACTCAAACACACACACAAACTCAAAAATACCCACTCAAATACACACACAAACTCAAACTCAAACATAACTCAAACATACCCACTCAAACACACACACACTCTCAAACATACACCATTCGCACGGCAGCAAAGAAGTTACAAAAACGCTTAACAAAGAAGTTACTAAAACGCCTCACAAAGAAGTTACTAAAACGCCTAACAAAGAAGTTACTAAAACGCCTAACAAAGAAGTTACTAAAACGCCTAACAAAACTAAAACGCCTAACAAAGAAGTTACTAAAACGCCTAACAAAGAAGTTACTAAAACTCCTAAAAAAGAAGTTACTAAAACGCCTAACAAAGAAGTTACTAAAACGCCTAACAAAGAAGTTACTAAAACGCCTAACAAAGAATGTACTAAAACGCCTAACAAAGAAGTTACTAAAACGCATAACAAAGAAGTTACTAAAACGCCTAACAAAGATGTTACTATAACGCTTAACAAAGAAGTTACTAAAACGCCTAACAAAGAAGTTACTAAAACGCCTAACAAAGAAGTTACTAATACGCCTAACAAAGACTGAGGTCACAGAAAGGACACTCTACTATGGATCCATGGCCTATGAACGCTGTCAGTAACTACTCAGTTCTGGCCAGAATCTGCCGCCCTGTAGAACCGGAGATGAATGGATGGATGGGGATGGACAAAGAGATTGTAATTAATATAATTAGTGGTAACACGATAAGTTGGGAGTTAGAGGAAGTCATATTTGTAGTGTACAAATAAATGTCATTGCGGTCCCATAATAAATGCTGGTAGGGGAATGATTTAATCACGTTTTCTTTGTACTAACTAGCTTGTTTATGAGGTAAGGTGACGAGTTTCCATCCTCACAGCGTTTTCTTTCCCTAACCGAAAGCCAGGTTACAATTTATAGCAATGTCGACTGGAGCGTACCAGTAATGGGAGTTGAACCGCGTGCCTGTGTCGTAAAGTTCGAGTGTTCTACCACTACATTTATCAGACTATATGGTCGTGTATGGAAGTTAAAATGACAGTTGTGAAACGGATACTGTGAATAGGTGGAGAAAGATACTTACAGAGCGAGCCAATTATAACATTTCAAGAAAAGGCGTCTTTAGAGCGGAGTGGTAGAGTTTAGGATTGAATGTCAGCTATTTTTAAGGCTCACACAATATGATTACGCAGTCCCGTAAAACACAGAGACTCTTACGGTGTCCCGTGCGCCGCCGTCAGGCTTAACCCTCAGAGCCGATGTGATTTTCGTATCTGCAGCAGTTCTCAGAGCTGCACAACCTCTAGTCAATTAAACAATATAGGCAACGGCCTCAGAAAATTGAATCCGTAACTTAGGGAATGGAATTTGATCTGAGGGCTAGGTCTGTCGGGTTGGAACACGAATGGGAGTTGGTATAGGCAACTAATCGACGTATCTGTCGAGTTCGAAACGTGACGCACCTCACTTGAACCTGCGACGGGCCCTTCCCTAGAAACTCAGGACAAGTAGGGACTTGACGAATCCGATTGTATAATTTAAACATAACACTGCACATTTCTTTTCCTCTAAAGGTATCTGCGGACTGTTGTGACTCGGCCTGGACTGTGAGATGTGTTACGAATCAGACGATCAACACCTCAACGCCCGCTCGCCGCAATGGTCGTGCCTCAAGGGTCTCGCACGAACGCCAGAGTGCTTCCATGGTCATGTATAATGGGGCTACTATTTCCTTCCGGACAAAGTTTGCAGATGGACTGGAAACCTCACAATGTAAAAACCACTAATTTTTTATAGTAATGAACCGCCAGTAACAAAAGGGTTCCTGAACCCATTAAAACTGGTTAGAGAAGATCAAATGTAATATTGTATCAAAACTCCGACATCTGGAGTGACGTGCACATGAATGATGGATTAGAGTGAAGGATAATTAAATGATGAATGGGAGTTATATGTAAATGAATAATAAATTGGAGCGAGCGGTACATGAATGATGAATTTGAGTTATGGATAAATGAATGATGAATTTGAGTTATGAATAGACGAATGCTGAGTTTGGGTTATGGGTAAATGAATGATGAATTGGAGCGAGCGGTAAATGAATGATGAATTTGAGTTATGAATAGACGAATGCTGAGTTTGAGTTATGGGTAAATGAATGATGAATTGGAGCGAGCGGTAAATGTATGATGAATTGGTGTGAAGGGTAAATGAATGATGAATTGGTGTGAAGGGTAAATGAATGATGAATTGGTGTGAAGGGTAAATGTATGATGAATTGGTGTGAAGGGTAAATGAATGATGAATTGGTGTGAAGGGTAAATGAATGATGAATTGGTGTGAAGGGTAAATTAATGATGAATTGGTGTGAAGGGTAAATGAATGATGAATTGGAGTGAGTGGTAAATGAATATTGAATTGGAGTGAAGGGTAAATGAATAATGAATTGGGGAGAGTGGTAAATGAATAATGAATTGGGGAGAGTGGTAAATGAATAACGAAATGGAGCGAGCGGTAAATGAATGATGAATGAGGACACATGATATAAACAACGGAAATATATGTTTTAAAGAAAGTATACCTTTGCGAAAATAAGGTTTAGCTTTGCAGAATAACCACTAGATAGAGTGACAGATTATAGGCGAGAGCGAGAGAAAGAGTGAGGCAGAAAGTGGGAAGTGAGTAAGTGAAGGAGAATGACACTGCGATAGATAAATAAGCAACTCGCAGATTGCAGAGTTTTGTAAATGATGGAGGTTCTAGCGAAGTCTACCAGGAGGAATGTATAAGTTGTATACGCGTTTACGTGTGGTATAAGCGTAACAAAGATGGTCGTAAATGTGTTGATAATGGCGAACGGTCTGTGTGGCCAGCAAGCATCCAAAGTGATAACAATGTCAAATATGTGCACGCAGTTGTGTTGGGATATCTCCGAAACACAGTTCGTGAGTTGTCTGAAGACTTGCACAATAGTTTCGGTTCAATTCAGTCAAGTTTTGAAATAAGGGATTCGCTTCGCCAGAAAAACCTCGTAAGAGTGATGAGTGACAACTCCTTGATGACACCGCACTTGTCCGTGTAGTGGAACTTATGCCGAAGTTTCTCGCTAAAAGCCATAGTTCACATGTCCACAAACCACCCCGTAGTCTGTCTGCAATTTTATCTATGTTCCGCCAGGTTTTTGAAAAAAGAGATCTGATACAAATTCGTTGATCGATTTTTGCCGCCATGACGAATGTGGTTCACACACGTACAGACAAATCACTGCAGCAGTCAAACCAGACTTGCACGGCACACGTGACTCGGGCTTGTATATTGCTGTAGGCTGGAATTCAGTGAATTTTTTCTCTGATGAATGTAAAGCTAGTATTTACCAGCGCTACTGACAGGCTGTCCTTTGAATAGGACTAGGCAATCATATTTGCATCAAAAATGTACATTGAAAAGTGTCAACAACAAAACATTAAACGGTAAATGACTTCAGCTGCAAATTTTAAGTGGGATAAATTCTTATATAGACAACTAAAAACTGACATTTTTGTACACAGCAAATGTTAAACTGACATTAAAATATGAAATGTCAGACTAGACAACATATTCATTATAAAGTTTCGAAAAATGTAGACAAAATTGCACGAGCAAATGAATTTAAGACTGATAAAGTGTGAGGATTAACATTGAATTCGACATCTTTCAAGAATAGGAGCCACAAACATATTACATCTGAACAAATAATGATATGAGTATAACACTGGAAGGGAATGGTGGAGGCCGACTAAACATTAGATTCTTTGCACTACAATACAAGAACTAGCCCCTTAATGCCAGACGACGCACATATAAAGTCAGTGGCCCTAAGGGCAAACATCACATTTCCACCATTGTAAATCTTTAATAGACAATAACATACAACTCGCTGATGAAATGCAGAGAGAGAGAGAGAGAGAGAGAGAGAGAGAAAGAGCGAGTGAGAGAAAGAGCGAGAGAGAAAGAGCGAGAGAGAAAGAGAGAGAGAAACGAGATAGGCGAGAGAGAGAGAGAGAAAAAGAGACGAGAGAGAGAGAGAGAGAGAGAAAGAGCAAGAGAAAGGGAGGGTGAATGGCGCGCTGAGTCGAGTCCTAAAAAGAAACCTAGTTTCATGTTTTTCTTCAAATGCCAGTGAGTTTCGATCGAATACGAAAGAGCGGAGGCCATTCGCACGTCAAAGTGGTACTGTTCTGTGTGGGTGGCTTAAACGTATTTCTGTGAGAAATGTTACTGGACTGGATCATGCTTGCAGGCAAGAGTCTACATGATGGAGCTAACTACTGCGGGGGTGCTGCCAACGCGACAATAATACATAATATACAGATTAACAATGACACTTAGGAAAAATAGAACAGGACGCAAAGTAGAGCGGTTAAAACGCTTGTCACGTGAATCAAAGGGATCTGGTGCCACACCAATCACACCACCGCACTAGCTTACCCAACTGTACATGGCAGCTGGACTAACAATTATGGTAAACAAGGTAACTCGGAAGGGAAAAGGTCCCTTTTATAGATTATTCGACATCAGAGAAGTTCAGACACCGACGAAAAGCGAATATTGTCGAAGCCGAGCGTAACCTTTTTCTCTTATGAATGCAAATAAATGCATACCAACACGTTGGCATTGTAATACACTTTGTGAACAATAGTATTCACTTGTGTATTTTAATCGTGTTTTGTTTTTCTCTTTAACACTTTCTGGCTACTCTTCACAACATACACTTTTCCATTTCTCGGACAACTGAAGAGCGCATCAGGTATAATTCGCCTGAATGGTGGGACAAGAGCCGGAATAGCGGGACAATGGTGGGACAAGAGCCGGAATAGCGGGACAATGGTGGGACAAGAACCAGAACAGCGGGACAATGGTGCGACAATAACTGGCAGTGACAAACATAGGCGGTACTGACAAACACTGTATTAGTATAATGACGATATGAAGTAAATGGGAAAAAAGGAACGAATGAAAACTGGGAAATGTTGTTATCCCATAGCTGCTGAGCAAGCCTGCTCTTGGCAGCCCAATGCCATTCTTATATAGAGACATGTCTTCTTCAGTTGTTTCACTGCTCCGTACAGTGTGTTGACAATTGTTGGCAGTGCTTGTGAGAATCTTTTCTTCATGTCCGCAAGCGTCTTGCACTCAATGAGCAGATGTCGAACTGTTTCATGAAGATGAGAGCAATGTCTACACAAGGGCAGATGCTTGAGATTGATGCGGTTCAAGTGGCTATTGACTCTGGTATGTCCTGTTCGGAACTGAAAGATGAGGCTTTGATGTCTTCTATGTAGTTTATTTATGTCATCGTTACTTTTTGGATGTGACATTTCGCTAAATACACTGCGACCTGTTGTTCCCGTCGCCCACTTGTTTATCCAGATTCCCAGAGTATTATTCTTAATAATTCGTTTTACTGTGTGGTTACTGCAGGGTCTACCCATTTGTTGTTTTGAGGCTCCTGTTTTTAACAATCTGTCGGCCATCTCGTTCCCTAGTAGCCCACTATGTCCAAGGATCCATTGCAAGGTGACATTTATCCCGTGGGCAGTGATGATGTTGTTGATCACCCTCCCCATCAGGAATATCTCATTTTCTTTGTATGGCTTTTTTCTTTAGCGCCTGTAGAACCGACTGGGAATCACTAAAAATCCCAGAGTCCATCGGCAACAATTTGCCTAAGTCAAGCTGTTGGTGCAAAATTTCAACTGCTGTTTTCATAGCCTCGGCTCCGCTTCATCGTTTGAACGGTTTTACGCCGCATGAATCACAAAACTCGTATATGGACTCGGCCCGGGTATTTCATGTGGATACCATACGCTGGAAAAGAGGTAGATTTGAATGCTGATCCATCCATAAAGATCAGGACTGCCGCTTTTGGGCAAATAGAGACAGTCTCAAAGGCAGATGTGTTCAGGATAGTAGGTGTAGTCTCCTTGGTGGCTGCCTTTTCTGTCTGGTGTGTTTTTATGACTGCAAGGCAAAGATTTTTCCTAGGGGGTGGTCCAAAAAAACATATTTTCCGTTTCTCTCTCTTCTCGTAGATGGTGAAAATGGATTTCCTCTTCTGCTACATCCATTGGGGACAATTGCTTCAGTCTTCTCTTTTGCTCCCAAGTGTCTATTTGTACCCTATTTGTATCCTATGGAAATTTTAATGTCTCTTGTATTTCTCTACCGCTTCAGTCAGTGCCCCTTTCTCCGGATATATAGCGGTTCTATGTTGGCCTCTATCTCGCACGTCGCTGTAGGTGTTGATCTCATCCACCCACAAATTAGTCTGAGAGCTTGATTCTGCATCCGGTCAATAGATGTGATGTTATTTGTACTTTCACTGATCGTACATATCCAAGGTAAAATGCCGAAGGGTTTGTTTATCAGTTCCCCAATTTGTACTAGACAATTTCTTGATTAAGTTTAATCGCTTGGTTTCTTTAAATTTCAACATTGCAGATGTGGATGCCAAATTTAAAGTGTTTGTCCAACTGGGAAGTGTAAACAGTGGGAAGTTTATGTGGAAGGTATGAAAACTGGGAAGTATGAAAACTGGGAAGTATGAATAAAATACTGTAAGGATTTAATATGCGTAGTTATTCTCGACCGTTTATAGGAGTTCCTATGAGTGATTTAGTCATTGCGTGATAAAATAGTAACATTTGTACATGAGTGCGAATATGAAGACGGGTATGATCGAGTACTTCCCACATGCAAGAACTGCCATTTAAGGATGCCCTGGTAATGACACTGCTATTGACGAGTAAGCTGCAGGAAACATTACTAAGAATAATCGAAGCCTAAATAAACATCATGAATCAGAGCTAAGCCACGAAGGATTAATGTAGACCGAGTGAAGGGAAATTGTTTTGATCTTTCGAAGAATGACGTTATCTGGTGCGACGGTAACTTTCTGCTTTGTCAGTCATTGACCAGGAGATGAGCACGACGATTTCATCTATGTCAAACTAGGGTAGAGAGGGGCGTGTTACTTGAGAGGTCGAATCAGATATGTGCACATTTCGAGAACTACAAGAACCAGCAGTATCCATTCGTAACTGCCATTTTCTGGTAGAGACTACGCCCAGGTACGTCCCAAGAATGCAGTGTCATCGGAATTATACAACTTACACTAATAATACAGGATGTAATGTGCATATGTGTTTGACCTACGATTATATACTTGACCGCCTCCCCGTACTGGCCAAGGATCGGTCAACTTAGTATGTTAATTTACAATAGGCCCATTGTAATACACGTTTAAGTACGACATAAATTGTGACTAATTAGAGCTGCGCATTAGAAAAGCAACTTTTTTATATAACAAAAATTGAAACTGGCACTTTTCAAGGAATGTGATTGAGCATACTTCCTGTAAAGATAAATGTACATTCACCTTCCCTGACCTTCCCAATGAATGAAATTGTGAAGAAAAAGGAAATAAAGTAGAGGGAGAGGAAGAAGAAGAGGAAGAAGAAGAGGAAGATTAGTAGAAGAAAAATGAAAATAAATTGATTGAAAAAGAAAAGTGGGACACAACGAATTAAGAAGAAGAAGAAGAAAAAGAAGAAGACGAAGAAGAAGAAGAAGAACATATAGAAGAAGAAAAAGAAGAAGACATAACGAAAGAAAGAAAACCTGGGCTCAGCGAATTAAGAAGAAGAAGAGGAAAAAGAAGAGAAGAAGAAGAAGATGAAGCCGTATTTGTGTTATCCTCTTTATATCAGCTTATCGAAAGGTCAAAGTTGCAGCATAGAGAGTGGCCGAGTGGCACGTGCTATGACCTCTTGACCATAGGGAGCTCAAAACCTTTGTGTGGCTTTCTAATGGAGGTCAAATACAATCTTAGCCAGCAGACTGGACAATTTACTCATTTCCTCAGACTTGCAGAACCTCCATATAGCAAGGGACAAGTGGATTTATTCCCTCAAACCTGCAAACCCTCCATATAGCAAGGGACAAGTGGATTTATTTCCTCAAACCTGCAAACCCTCCATAAAGCAAGGGACAAGTGGATTTATTCCCTCAAACCTGCAAACCCTCCATATAGCAAGGGACAAGTGGATTTTTTCCCTTAAACCTGCAAACCCTCCATATAGCAAGGGACAAGTGGATTTATTCCCTCAAACCTGCAAATCCTCCATATAGCAAGGGACAAGTGGATTTTTTCCCTCAAACCTGCAAACCCTCCCTGAAGCAGGTATAAGTGAATTTATACCCTAAAACTGGCAAACCTTCCATATAGCGGGGACAAGTGGATTTATTCCCTCAAACCTGCAAATCCTCCATATAGCAAGGGACAAGTGGATTTTTTCCCTCAAACCTGCAAACCCTCCCTGAAGCAGGTACAAGTGAATTTATACCCTAAAACTGGCAAACCTTCCATATAGCGGGGACAAGTGGATTTATTCCCTCAAACCTGCAAACCCTCCCTAAAGCAGGTACAAGTGGATTTATTCCCTCAAACCTGCAAACCGTCCCTGTAGCAGGGACACGTGGATTTATTCCTTCAGAACTTCATACCTCGCCTATAGCAGGGAAAAGTGGATTTATTCCCTCAAACCTTCCCTGAAGCAGGGGCAAGTGGATTTATTCCCTCAAACCTGCAACCCCTCCCTAAAGCAAGCACACGTAGATTTACTCCCTCGGAACTGCAAACCATGCCTATAGCAGCCGCTGCAAACCCTCCCTATAGCAGCCGCTGCAAACCCTCCCTATAGCAGCCGCTGCAAACCCTCCCTATAGCAGCCGCTGCAAACCCTCCCTATAGCAGCCGCTGCAAACCCTCCCTATAGCAGCCGCTGCAAACCCTCCCTATAGCAGCCGCTGCAACTAAGGATGACATATTGAAGACCGAGGTTTCCTTTCTTGACTCCATTCCTTTGCTAACTGTATTCCATGTATCAATATACAGCTAGGTTTGTGGGAGTGTGCCACGAAATTTGCTATCAGTAGTAAACGCCGAAACCGTAGTGTCCTTCGGCCATATTTTACTTTAGTAGCGCTGAGAAATAGTGGCAGAGTGAATGACTGTCTCTCGAGGTAAATAAGTTCAATCCTGAGCCTGAGTTTACTTAGCTTGTAAATGCGTCCAGTAGGGGAAGAAAAGGCGGAGAGGAAGGGAGCTTTTCCCTTCAGTTCAGAAAGAGGTAGGAGAAAGTATACTAAAGTTTCTAACACTTCCTCCCCTACGACAGTTTTTGTATGGGTCTACCTGCATATTTGTAACAGTTAAACAGCCAAGTCATGCTTAGTTCGAGAATTTTCCCTGCACAGGTGACACAGTACCTTGAAAATGTTACTCTTAAATGTCATGGCTTGTCAAGTATTTCTGAACAGATAATGTTGGGTTTGAAGACAATGTCAACAATAAGGGAGATAGATATTAGTCCGTTTTCCTGAGCACAAGGACACAAAAAAAAACAACAATCTAATGTTACGACCAAAAAGGCTGCGTCATGAGAAAATGAGAAAATAACAACACAACAGTTTTCTGGAGTATAAGACAGATCAGATCATTTCGGCTTGTCACACAACCATACTATTGGAGTTTGGCACGCTGTTGTATGTCTCTAGTGCTTTTATATAGAATATTAGCTGCACTACCCGGGGTTACCATGGATAGTTTTATAAGTTTTAAATTTCTGTGGTTACCTTCCTCACCCTCACACTCCCACTGCACACCCCACCCCCTCCCACGTTCTTTCAAAATGTGAAATTACACGAAATATTTCCAGCTTTTTCATGTCATTTTTCAAATTCTCCTCTCTTAAACTATCTCACCTCTTAAACTATCTCACCTCTAAAACTATTCCACCTTTTAAACTATGTCACCTCTTAAATTCTCCTCTCTTAAACTCTCCCCTCTTAAACTATCTCACCTCTTAAACTAGTCCACCTCTTAAACTATCTCACCTCTTCAACTAGTCCACCTCTTAAACTATCTCACCTCTTAAACTAGTCCACCTCTTAAACTATCTCACCTCTTAAACTAGTCCACCTCTTAAACTATCTCACCTCTTAAACTATCCCACCTCTTAAACTATCTCACCTCTTAAACTAGTCCACCTCTTAAACTATCCCACCTCTTAAACTATCTCACCTCTTAAACTAGTCCACCTCTTAAACTATCTCACCTCTTAAACTAGTCCACCTCTTAAACTATCTCACATCTTAAACTAGTCCACCTCTTAAACTATCTCACCTCTTAAACTATCCCACCTCTTAATATATCCCACCTCTTAAACTCTCCCCTCTTAAACTCTTCCCTCTTAAACTCTCCTCTCCTAAACCATCCCATCTCTTAAACTCCTCCCTCTTAAACTCTCCCCTCTTAAACTCTCCTCTCCTAAACTAGCCCACCTCTTAAACTACCCCACCTCTTAAACTATCCTACCTCTTAAACTCTTCCCTCTTAAACTCTCCTCTCTTAAACTATCCCATCTCTTAAACTATCCCATCTCTTAAACTATCCCATCTCTTAAACTCTTCCCTCTTAAACTCTCCTCTCCTAAACTAGCCCACCTCTTAAACTACCCCACCTCTTAAACTCTTCCCTCTTAAACTCTCCTCTCTTAAACTATCCCATCTCTTAAACTCTCCCCTCTTAAACTCTCCCCTCTTAAACTCTCCTCTCCTAAACTAGCCCACCTCTTAAACTACCCCACCTCTTAAACTATCCTACCTCTTAAACTCTTCCCTCTTAAACTCTCCTCTCTTAAACTATCCCATCTCTTAAACTATCCCATCTCTTAAACTATCCCATCTCTTAAACTCTTCCCTCTTAAACTCTCCTCTCCTAAACTAGCCCACCTCTTAAACTACCCCACCTCTTAAACTATCCCACCTCTTAAACTCTTCCCTCTTAAACTCTCCTCTCTTAAACTATCCCATCTCTTAAACTATCCCATCTCTTATCCTTAGCACGCAGATGTACTGTGCATTACACCTTACACCTTCAGCAAATTTATTTATGAGGTCATAGTTGATATTCATCTGAGCCGTCTTTATTTAAAAAAAAAATTAAGTCGTATATAATTTTCTTATATTATCTGGGCATAGGGTGGGACGTCCAAATGTCATGTAGCGAGGAATGTTCTAGTGGTCCTACATTTTAGCTTGGAAAATTTGATTAGGATCTGGGGAGCAAGGATTTGTACAGGTCTCCCTAACAAAATGAAAAATGCCTATGCTGACGTACAGCCTCTGTCAATCAAGCCAACCGTACCTTCTCGAGTCATCCAGATATATGAAAAAAGAGCCTATTAAAACTCAATGTGGCAACTCAAATAACATAGAAAAGATAAAGGCTTTTGTGTCCTCTTCGGATTAAACAGAAATAAACTATAAAATAATGTTCTAAATTAATCAATTTGTATTGAAGGATAAATGTTTTTTGTTTCATCATTTCGTTTTCATGTTATTTTCCTGCACTTAATACCGTACATTGTTATATAACTGTTATACATTCTCAGATTGATGCTAGCTGTTCACACTTATTATTTATGCATTTATTACTATTAAGACCTTGTGGATACAAATAGGAACATGGAGCAGGAACAATATCTTCTAAAATAAGAAATACAAACACGTTAGTTCTCATTTTACTTCTATATTGATTTCACAAATGTTATGGGGACGGTGTGGGCTAGTGGTTAAGTGACACAGCTCACAAACCGAAAGTGCTGGATTCGATCCCAATCACAGCGCCGGCCGTTACCTCGGAGAAGCAAACTCTTAGAACATGCAGGAGGAGGCAGACCCTTACATAAAATGAATGCTGAAGTCGGATGCACTGGGCCGACAGGCGCAAAATAAAAACCATAATGCAACGCACACCGCCTTGAGGAATAGAGAAATAAGGCGATCGCAAAATAAAACAAAACAAAAACAAAATCATTAATTTTGTGTCAGTCTACTCACAGACGACGATCTTCAATGTCTTCCTCCTCTTCCTATTCTTTTTTTCCCACTCTCTCCACCAACCCCACCCCAATCCAGCTTTCCAAACCACCCCACCAACCCCCCCCCCCCCCCCCCCCCCTCTTAAATGTCTGTGATATGCTACCCTCAAATTGAACTGGCTTCATGAGTCGTTATTATTAGAATCAGCAATTTGCTTCGACAGCCTTTTAGGAGAGGGTTTTGAAGAGTCCATCATTGCTAACGGAATCAAATGCCGTTGTAATGTCAATGAAGGCGATATAAAAAGGCTGATTCTACTAGCGCGACTTCTGAAATTACAGTAGAGAAACAAATAATCATGTCGATAGTTGATTTCCAAGACCTATATCCACACTGCAACTCAGGATACACACACACACTGTTTCTGTAGCCATAGTAAGACTACTTTGACGAATACTTTGTCGACAACACTGAGAAGATTTTCGCCTCGATAGCTATTACAGCCACATTCTTCACACTAATTGTTATATAATGTTACAATCTGTGTATTTCTCATATCTTGATGTGAAATGACCTTTTCGCAGCACTGACTTAATATCATACACAGTGGTTACAAGAGTGCACCTTGGCAGCTTGATTTAATCAGGTGGAATTCAGTCGCTGTGCGACGCTCTGCCCGTCGTCAAGATATCAATGTTTTTATTAAGATCTTGTAGAGATGATTCGATGTCCAGCTTCTCCATACTGGGCAAGTTTTTGACAACATCAAAGGCTGTGAGAGTGACTATACTGTCACACGCGCAGAGCTTTGAAAAGTGCTCGGCCAATCGTGTCACCAAATTTTCTATGTCTGTTATTTCTCGCAGTGAAGGTAATGAGTGTGCAATTTTTCTACTTACAGGATCAATAAAGTTCTTTATACCATCAAACAATTTTTGTATGTTCCCTGGATGCTTTCAGTGAACTGTAAAGTAAAGTAAAGAAACAGATAGCATTACTGCCGTAGGGGTGTGAGGTGTTAGCGATCTAACATTTCAAACGCTCGGCTATATGAGACGGTAACCATCTCCTCTCCCTCGCCGCTTTTACTTTCCGGACTGAACCGGTACCCATTTAAGGCTGGGTCGACCCGGGGGCCATTGCGATTTGAATAAACATTACCACCTCAACTGGGAAATGAACTCAGGACCACTCAGATGCGAAGCCAGCACGTTAACCACTGCGCTACGCGACTCCACAACTGTAGCGAGTACTTATTTCCGAGTTGTTTGTTAAACGTGGTTCCTGAAAGCCTTTAGTCGTGCAGGGTATCTGCATTTGACTGCTTCTTGTATTTAACCAGAGTAGCACGCTTGGACTGAATGCGGATGTTATATTTTTCACTTTTACTTCAAACCAGTCATCTGATTTAACATAGTGTCTTTCCATGGTAGCAGTGCAGTGCTTTGGAGGGGCTTCGGAGATGTTCCCAGGTCTCTGTAACAAAAAGTGCTCCGATACGAAATGTTGTGAGTTTTCTCGAAAACATTGTTAATTCTCTTGATAAGAGCAGGGCCCGACATTATAATTGCATTAATGCGTGGCTTGTCTTTGTTTCTTGTATGGTAGCACTTCTTTGACAGCAATCTGATTTTACATCAAACCAATGTCCTGTCCTCGACATTGCTCGGAATCTTCTTTGCTCTGCTGCCTATGTTATTGATGCATTCATTTGTTATTGCAGATGAAAGATATCTGCCTTCATAATACGTCGGATGTTCGGCTGTTTAACCTTGCAAGACTCAAGGCCGAAATGAAGATCATGGAAGTCATCACCAAGAACTTGCTTTTCGCTGATGACAGTGCAATTGCCCCCCCCCCCCTCCCCATGGTCTTGGTATGTCATTAGATTGCCTTCGTTAGTTATTTTGTCCATCTATATGTGGAATAGCAAGGATGGAAACACACATTACCTGTCCTCCTCCAGTGATTATTTAAAATTATCTATAATTTCATGTTATTTTCATTATATATGTATTTATGTGATAACTCTACGCTTACATTATCTAATGGTTGTCCTTGTACTCCATAACCCTTTGATGCTGTCTTCTTGTTTTAAAGTGTTTCTTTAAAATGGGTATTTAGTTTACATATTGAAATTATAGTTGCTAGATTGATCTAATTGATCAATTTACTTTATTTTGATCATGATGTCCCTTCTGTCTTTATTGTAGTCATCCACTCCTGCCCCAGGCTAGAACAAAACGTGTTTGTACACACACGCCGATCTTTCCTTATCCAACAGGTCTCAACATCAAAGTAAAACACGGAGCGACTTACCGGTCACGTTCAGCGTAGCTTTCATGGCAAACGGAAGGAAACTGGGCTTTCGCTCCTATTTACACAAAATAAATTAGAAGCAACACCGATCCTTAAAATAAGTATCTGCAGGCTTGGAAAACATAAACGTGAAACAACAGAAGAGAGAGTGAAGAAATGGACATGGAACTCCTGTTGTCCAGGTGACAAAATAGATCTCTACAAGAAACAGACGAGTTACAGAATTCAGCCAGCCTTAAACACCAGAAACACAATATTAACGTTGGCTACACATTTGTACGTGTTCAATTTGCACTTTAGGGGAATATAATCCTACACTAATTGATAGACTATTACTTATTAACTGCCCTATGATCCTTACATGTACTGCATTTATCAAAATCCATTGATGTATAAACACTTTCCAGACAGCGATCAATGCTATCTGTACACGTATACAGGACACTTCTTAACCAACAGGACTCAACAACAAAGTCAAACACTACTAACATAGCACGAATCTGGTCACTCTTGAACGTGCTATCCCGACAAACTGCAGAAAATGATGCCTATTCTAGATAGTATATTCAACTTTACTCATCTAATATATATTAAAACATTGTACAACATATCTAACAATAATTACTTCAATCATTTATAACAAAAGTGCCCTCTAAGTTACATTTTACGAAACGAAGTCCTTTCGTTTATATTTGCTCTAAATAATTGTGCCCTTATCCCTGACTAAGATCTTTAAATAGTAACGTAGTTTGTTGGGTTTTTTATTTAGCGTTTATGTCGAACTTATTCATACTTGTTCACGTTAATATCGACATGAATACATAATGTCTCTCGACTCAACAAGCACTATTCGCATGTCAGATTTAGTGTAGCTTACTTGATTATACGATGATGGACGAGCTTCTTCTTTCACGAGAAACAAGCTCACCTAAATATATGGAAAAACTAAAAGTTGAGAAATGTCAAAAAAGTTAATCAATATTCTTGTTTGATTGTATTATGTTTTTCTTTTTCACTCTTCTTCTTCACCTCCTCTGACTTTCTTTTTCAACTGCAAGGCATCTTTTTTTTTCATAATTTAAAAACAAAAAAGAATGAGAAAAATCTATTACTGATCATGTGGACAGGGGCGTATCCCCGTGATTTCAGTATGGAAGAGCATTGCAAACATATTCATTTTGTTTTTGCTCAAAATAATTATTAAGTAAGTTGTACATGATTCATATATACTTGTCCAACTATAGTTGGTGAGCCAGTCATTGCAGGTTTTATAAGTGAGCCTAAACTTAATGCAAATCATGTCACCCTTCAAATAGTAATTTCGCCCATGCGATCCACGCCCCACAAAAGCAATAACCTAAAAAAAGACAGATTTTATTTGTCAGCTTAATGATGTTCTTGTTTTTAAAAATGTTTCTTTGCTCTTTAATTTGAGCCTCTTGTGGTCATGCTAAGGAGAAGTCACTTAATGGATAGTCCTCGGAAGCAGATTCACTGTGCTATACAGTCGCCTTTTGTCTCTTGAACATGTACGTGGTCCGCCTTGACGAGGACATCCGAGGACATACCCACGAACCTTTTGGTTGAGTAAAGTTTCACGGTCTAGCACTCGCAGCCGTACACGAAACGTTTGGTTGAGTAAAGTGTCATGGTCTAGCCCTCGCGGCCGTCCACGAACCTTTTGGTTGAGTAAAGTGTCATGGTCTAGTCCTCACGGCCGTCCACGAAATTTGTGGTTGAGTAAAATGTCATGGTCTAGTCCTAGCGGCTGTCCACGAAACTATTGGTTGAGTAAAATGTCATGGTCTAGTCCTCGCGGCCGTCTACGAACCTTTTGGTTGAGTAAAGTGTCATGGTCTAGCCCTCGCGGCGTCCACGAATCTTTTGGTTGAGTAAAGTTTCACGGTCTAGCACTCGCAGCCGTACACGAAACGTTTGGTTGAGTAAAGTGTCATGGTCTAGCCCTCGCGGCCGTCTACGAACCTTTTGGTTGAGTAAAGTGTCATGGTCTAGTCCTCGCGGCCGTCCACGAAACTTTTGGTTGAGTAAAATGTCATGGTCTAGTCCTCGCGGCCGTCTACGAACCTTTTGGTTGAGTAAAGTGTCATGGTCTAGCCCTCGCGGCCGTCCACGAACCTTTTGGTTGAGTAAAGTGTCATGGTCTAGTCCTCACGGCCGTCCACGAAATTTGTGGTTGAGTAAAATGTCATGGTCTAGTTCTAGCGGCCGTCCACGAAACTTTTGGTTGAGTAAAGTGTCATGGTCTAGCCCTCGCGGCCGTCTACGAACCTTTTGGTTGAGTAAAGTGTCATGGTCTAGTCCTCGCGGCCGTCCACGACATTTTTGGTTGAGTAAAATGTCATGGTCTAGTCCTAGCGGCTGTCCACGAAACTATTGGTTGAGTAAAATGTCATGGTCTAGTCCTCGCGGCCGTCTACGAACCTTTTGGTTGAGTAAAGTGTCATGGTCTAGCCCTCGCGGCGTCCACGAATCTTTTGGTTGAGTAAAGTTTCACGGTCTAGCACTCGCAGCCGTACACGAAACGTTTGGTTGAGTAAAGTGTCATGGTCTAGCCCTCGCGGCCGTCTACGAACCTTTTGGTTGAGTAAAGTGTCATGGTCTAGTCCTCGCGGCCGTCCACGAAACTTTTGGTTGAGTAAAATGTCATGGTCTAGTCCTCGCGGCCGTCTACGAACCTTTTGGTTGAGTAAAGTGTCATGGTCTAGCCCTCGCGGCCGTCCACGAACCTTTTGGTTGAGTAAAGTGTCATGGTCTAGTCCTCACGGCCGTCCACGAAATTTGTGGTTGAGTAAAATGTCATGGTCTAGTTCTAGCGGCCGTCCACGAAACTTTTGGTTGAGTAAAGTGTCATGGTCTAGCCCTCGCGGCCGTCTACGAACCTTTTGGTTGAGTAAAGTGTCATGGTCTAGTCCTCGCGGCCGTCCACGACATTTTTGGTTGAGTAAAATGTCATGGTCTAGTCCTAGCGGCTGTCCACGAAACTATTGGTTGAGTAAAATGTCATGGTCTAGTCCTCGCGGCCGTCTACGAACCTTTTGGTTGAGTAAAGTGTCATGGTCTAGCCCTCGCGGCGTCCCCGAATCTTTTGGATGAGTAAAGTGTCATGGTCTAGTCCTTGCGGCCGTCCACGAATCTTTTGGTTGAGTAAAGTGGAAAAGCGTCATCCGCATTGCATGCAGTCTAGATCTCAGCCACTCATCGTGTTCATGGACGCTTGGTACGACAGGACTTTGTCGCTTAAGCATCTGGCTAAGCTGTTTAGATGTCAGGTTTGACCACGAGGGCATGCGTCAAAGTGTTGGTAAATCACAGGTTATATTTATGTCGAAGGTCAAATAAGAACGTAGACTGTACAGCTCGTTTTCAGCTGCAGGAACAAACGGCCTTTATTTCTCATCCTTATAAATCATTCAAGTCGAAATAAACATCTTATTGATAGTTTAGTACAAGTAGTTGGTATATTTTTAAAATTAACTAATCGACCCCTGAGTTTCCTCGAAGTACAGTCCAGGCAATCTAAGAGTTACAACGTTCCTTCTTACAGCGTTTCGCATTTACGACACATTACGCATTGACACAAATGCCAGATTTGCGACAGTCGTTTTGAAGAAACGATATCTTAGCAACGTGACGAGCCTTTCAGTTTTTATTTATGCAAAATTAGTCTTCTTTTTGTTGGGTAGTCCGTATAACTGGTTAACCTTAACTCAGTACATTACCGTACAATACCGTACACTTTCGTAAAATGCCGCACAATACTGTACAGTGTCGTACATTAACGTAGAGTGTCGTTCATTATTGTACAATGCCATGCATTACTATACATTACATTACTGTAAAGGGACGTATATCCCTGCATATGCTTACCTTATTTTAAAAGTACTGACTCATGATGTCAGTTCTCACAATATTTTCTCCAAAAAAAAATCACTACGGAGTTACCTTGATCTAAAATTCTTTATTTATATTATTTGTGTACGTATTTAACGATTGTAGTGTAATCATTGTGTGACATCTTTCACGTTAGTGACAGTAACACATGTAACAATGTCAGATTGTGGCATTCCGTGGTAGTAGTCCTAGGGGCCGGGTTTCTGCAGAGACCTCGACACGACCCACTTGACTACTGTAGGCTAGCGGTAACTTGGATAGGTGGAAGGTCATTTTTAGCTGGACACTGAGCAAGCAGGTGAGAGGGTTCAGTCAAAGTTTACGTTTAGCTGAACACTGAGCAAGCAGGTGAGAGGGTTCAGTCAAAGTTTACGTTTAGCTGGACACTGAACAAGCAGTTGAGAGGGTTCAGTCAAAGTCTTCGTACATCGGGCATTCTGTGAAAAAAGCCGCCAGAGTTTTTCATTGTCTCACTTTCATGTCGTGGGAATGCTAGACGGTCAGTTTCACTTTAGTTAGTATCCCTACCACGAACCAAACGTCACTGTACAGGTACTTCGCCTAAAAGCGGTTGATAGCGTTACCTACCGTGGTAGTACCCTCACCAGATAAGGAAATATTGACTCTGAGGTTCATAACAGGATTTCCAAGGCGAGTGCTGCTTTCCGCAGACTGCGAGACAATGTTTGGGACAGGCAGGGAAGCAGTTTTGCCACAAAGATTAGTGTACGCATGGGAAACATGGAGAGTCTGTAATAGGCATGTCAGGAAACGTAATAATTTCTACGTAAACTGTCTCTGCAGACTGCTCAGGATCGGTTGACAGGATAGCGTGCCCAACTCTGTAGTCCTTAAAATCGGTTGACAGGATAGAGTGCCCAACTCTGTAGTCCTTAAAATCGGTTGACAGGATAGAGTGCCCAACTCTGTAGTCTTTAAAATCGGTTGACAGGATAGAGTGCCCAACTCTGTAGTCCTTATAATCGGTTGACAGGATAGAGTGCCCAACTCTGTAGTCATCAGCAGGGCGAGACCTTGTGGTATCCATACACTGCTTCACAGAGAGTCCAGATCAAAGGGGCAGGGCATGCTTTTTGCATGTCAGATGAGTGGTTTCCTAAACAACTGTTGTTCGGTGAGCTCGGGACAGCTCTCACAAAGGGGACAAAAGAAACGATACAAAGACATCTACAAGCTTTGACTAGTTTCTCCATTGATGTTGCTGTCTGGGAGCTGCTAGCTCCGAACCGCTCAGCCTGGCGCACTGGCATCATCCATGGTGCTTGCTCCGCTGAGCAGAATATCATTACGGCGACGCTGGAAATACGAGCTGCACGAAAGGAAAGAACGCACGACTGCCCAACTACAAATGCTGTTCACATGTGCGGTAGAGTTTGTCACGCTCAGATCGGACGATAGTCATTTGTAGTCACATCTGAATAAGTACGTCTGATACTGTCGCCAACTTCGCTAGCGATGGGCAACTAACTAACTGACTAGTTATTATCCAATTTGGTGAGTGTAGGGTTCTTCTTTTATTTTTCTGGCGACTTAGAGTTTCTGTAAGGAAAATATTTTTGTTCAAACTGTCAAAATGCCATTTATTTTTCGATATAATCTCTTGCAACGTTTATGCATTTATCTGAGCGTTTAAGTAATGCTTGAAAGATTTCAGTGAAGAAAGATTTGTCAGCATGTCTGAACCAATCCCTAACTAATGATAGTAGTTCCAGCTATAATCCATTTAGGTAGAACTAGAACAAAAAGTCCTGGTTTGATTTGAACGCCCCTCGTAATTAACGAAACAGGGATACGTCGACTATACGACACGATAATACAAACTGATATAAGAAAAAACGGAACCTGTAACACACGAATCATTACACGAAAAACAGCGGTGTTTCGAGTAACAACAGTTCTGAAATTTCGACTTGTGATCTGAAACCGCATCTGTCGTAAATTGGAAGATCGCTTTAAGTTTTCTGTTGCTTTTTAACAACCTGTCAACAAACTTCATTTTCCAACCAACTTGCAGATTATATTTCTCACCTGTCTGTCCACATTCTGTGGGTAGGTTGATAGCCATCATGTTTTTTGCTAAATCTAGAATTATTCTAAGATTAAGTATTTCCCAGAAATCAGTGTCAAACTGAAACAAGACAAAAGAGGAAAATACCTGGACACTCGCAGATGAAATATGAAACTATGAAATAAATCACAAGACCGGGTTGGCAATAAAAAACATTCATGAAAATGAACAACAATTAGCATAATTCAGTGTCAAACTGAAACAAGTCCACAGATGAAAATACAGGAACATTCGCAAAAGATTAGCATTCCTGTCTTTGCTGTTTTTCCTTCCCTAGCCGCGCCATATACCTGGTACTCGTTTATAACTACATCCACTGAAGCGTGCCGAAACAAAGGAATAGAGCCTTGTACCATTGCCGGGCAAAGAGCGAGCACCCTATCGGTATGCAGCTCAGACGTTCACAGCTGTAATCATGTCTCTGTTTGGCTCCTCATGGAATATAGGACCATAAGACATGCTTTCAAATGTTCAACATCTCTCATCTTGAGTTCAGCCCACGAGACTTCTACTGAACTGAATATACAGGCGTAAGGAATGGACTCATTTATACACAGATGGATCTGCGTTGGACGCAGTTAAGGATAGCTGAGGAGGCATGTTTGTAAGATGCAACAATGGGAAAATAACCCACAGGGTTTTCCCTACTGGGAAAATTTCATTCAGCCTTTGATCAGAGCCAATGGCGCTTTTATAGGCAATAAGAATATTCACCAGATCAGACGAACACCCGCCAACTCAGACAGTATTCTTTACAGATTGCAAATCACTGCTAGATGCAATACAAAACACCAGAGATGAACAAATGCTGCGCGAAATCAGATCAGAGCTCAACAAAATCCAAAAAAATTCAACAGCTGCTCCAGTAGCTACTATCTCATTGTGAAAATACAATGAACAAGAGCTGGAACCCTGATCAAAACACAGTGTCTTACCGAGAGACAAAATCTATTATCCCTAATAAGTACAGCTTAAAATAGAAGAAAGACATTAATGTGAGCAAGAGCCAATCCACCAGCTCCACAGACACAAACAAACCACCATCTTTCGCCTGAAAACATGCCACTGCAAACTATTTGGCCACTTACATCGGTTCAAGATATCACACACAAGTGACTATCCATGTGGAAACGGATTCCAGACCACTGAACACATCCTACAGGACTCCCCAATATACAGAGACCTAGAATGTCAAATCTGGCCAGAGGAAGCCGAATTGACGCAGAAGCTGTTGGGTTGCCACCCAGATCTGGAGAGGACTGTGGACGTCGTCCTAGCGACGAGACAACAGCTCTAACATGACCGAAAAGCCTGAACGTGGAAGAAGACTGAACTGAATTATCTTGGAACGAATTTCGCAAGATTTATTTTGTTCTTCCCATTTCTCTCTATCCCCGTGGGTCCAATTCAGCTCATATCTGGCTATACTGCTTTTTTCCTAGCTATCTCCCTTTTCTTGCTACAATAGTTATTGTTATTTCCCACATACATGTCTTTCCTCTTATCTCTTACCATCTAACACGAAGTATGCGACGACGATACTTGATGAAGGAGTACCTTTATTCATGTTATACTAATAGTTAGCGACATACCATGGGTCGTAGCCATATATCAGCATGTACCGTGTTAAACAGCCTGCTATTATTTCCTAGGGCAAATGCTATTGATTCCATATTAGACGAAGAGATCTGAAAGGCACGCGGGTCCAAAGACGAAGTGAACGTGATAACAGTACTCCGATAGTCTTAGCTGACTGTTGCAGTAAGGTCATCAAACTAGAGGTCTCGACGATCCTGTTCCGCCTCCAAGTGGCAGGTCTAGACACAAGCTAAGATAATAGAGATGGAGGAGGGACGGTAAACCTGGTCTCAGAAATGTGTGTGTGCTGACACCGGACATTCGCGTCAAATGGGGCTAATATCGCAGCCTCGCTGCAAACTGCGACACAAAACCTCCGTTTCAAAACGAACAAAGAAGTAGAAAGTCAATATAACAGTTTAATTGTGTGTACGCAATAGAAGGAAGCAATGTTACTAGAACAGCTGATGCGGATCACACCTTCACTGCTTATCTCCCTTTCGCTGCTATAGAAACAAATGGCCACCATTGCAGCCGGCTTCAATACGGGAACCGTACATGAAAGTACATTGCGTGCTATATAGTTTCTGGCAAACTCTGCTTTACGCGAATAAATTCCTACCCGTATGAACAACCTTATTTAGTCGCCTTTCACGATATATTTGGAAGGTTACAGTGGTGTAGCTGCCAGTAATCCACACGCGTCATCGCATTGTCAGGACATCAATATTTTCTGGGAAAGTAACAGAGGACGACAATAATAAAAAATGTTTGATAGTTTTACGTCATGGTATGGAATTGAAGACGGTCGACATGAGCATTAATCTTACGATTGATCACTTTCGATTGAACACGCAGATTCAATCGGCATGGGGTCACCATGGTTTATTTGTCTGCAATTGTAATTCTCTGTGGCAGTTTCATCCTGCCTGACTAAAACACGGACACATGAAACATATATACTACCCGGATTTCCTTAATATTCTTCTAATCATAGCGTAAACAACGTATTCAAACTTTTATTCCTTTATCATACATTGGATATTGTTTTTATAGCTATATGTCAAACTCTTTTATCCATGTATCATGCATATGGTATTGTGTCTATAGTTATCTATTAAACTCTTTTTTCCATGTATCATGCATGTGTTATTGTTTCTCAGAGCTTGATTTCAAACTCGTGTATGTCTTTATCACATATTTGCTATTTTTTCTTCGAGCTTTTCTTTCAAGCTCTTTTATCCACGTGTCCCACATGAGCAGCTGTTAATATAGTATTCTACCAGACTCGGATGGCTACATTAGATTTAGCAGACTTTTGACATACGAGAACAACTGGGCAAGGAGCTGTATGAACAACAGATCAAGGAGTGGGTGTCGTGCCAGAATAATGGGACTAGCATTGGATGACACGTGAGAGCAATGAGACGTTGAGCGGGTGGCCTAGCAGGCTCCTGAGCAAGGAGGCACGGACTCAAATCCAAGGTGCGGCATAGAGTTTTGTTTTAAGCGTAAATAATATCTTAATGTGTACACTCCCTCGTGACTGCACGGGCAAGCTTTCTTTATTCCTCATGGTTGACCCGAGGAAGGAGAAAGAAAATAGTTTCTTTTATATAATTACAGGGTGTGTATAAATAACCATGAGTTGTCAAGTCTGCTACCCGATATGAGTTAGACCACTCTGTTAGTCACTTCTTGCCAAGTATTCTCAGCGTGGCAGTAGACCTATTATTATATATGTTGCATACAAAATAGCACCTCGGCACGACATTCATGCAATACAAGTAATAGAAGAATAACGGAAATCGGAAACAAGGAAAGGAAGATAGAAATCATGAGGACAGAAGAAGACTAAGAGAAAACTGGGTCACTAACTCAATAATTGTATTACAATTTTTTTCTGGAGTAAAAAAATACAATTAAAAACTGAAGTAAAAGAAGAAAAAGACAAAGAAAGAAAATACGGACACACATATTTAGGACGAAGGAGGTCAAGTCGGTTTTATTGGTTTCCACTTTGACATCAGTTTGTGTATAAAATAAATGTAATCCCATATCATCCACTTGCAGATGAGTGTGAAGTATTAGAGACTTTATTGCATAATGTAAAGTCGTAGCTTTAGAAGAGTGTGGTGAAACAATTCTTGAAACTATCTTAATTAGCTGCTGAAGCAAGCAAAACAAAAACAAAATTAAACGGAAGAACAAGTTAGACTTATTTCATAAAGACTTAGTATCATTTGTTTTTCTCGGACACTCCCTTGACCTATGGCTATTTAAAACCGCCAATCAGAGACAGTACTGCTGATCATGTATAGCAAATTACTATTTAAACATGACAAGAAGAGCCCAAGCGGTAGTGCACCGGTACAGGCTTCATGTTAACGTGGAAATCTGTTTAGTGGGTCTGTGCTTTAGAGGTAGTGAATATGAGACAATATGTCACAAATACCCTACTGACCTCAAGAAGGGCGCGATGGTTTGTTTTTCTTCTTAATGCTTCCGTTCGAAAACTCCATTTGCATTATTCTAGATTGCAAATACAAGAGTTCTCACGTTGTATGTAGAACCAGTCTTATCATAAACCGTAGAAGAAAATACTGGATAATCACGAACAAACAAGTAGATCGGTGACCGCATCATTATCATCATTATTATCATCATCGTTATCATCATCATCATCACCACCACCATGTTTCGCACACATTAGAACAAAAGTCAACCTTTTTTAACATAATGGGGAGAAATGGGATGGAGCAGGCTGTAATAATGAGCACAATTGTTCTGAAAGGAACAGAGGACGACAAAGAAAGAAAATGATAGACATGACATGGAAGCCATTAACGGCATAATAGATTAAAGGACAGGTTCCATCAGCATCACTGAGGATTAGCCGTGAGTAAGTCATTGCACAGAACAAAAGTTTATGCTAATCTTTACTTTCTACTAGAAAAGAGAGACATACGTTCATTCATAAGTTAGTGATTGCACAGAGCAGATGAGTTGGAATTGTCTAATGTTAACTAAACGTAAATATGTTTGCATAAAGGAAAGCAAACCAAAAAAAAAAGACTGACAATAGTGATGAGACGTCTGACATGTTCGATAGGGCACACATGAAGTAAACCAGCTGATAGCATTACAAGGCAGTCTCTATTCTGGAATCGTCTGGGTATGAGAAATAGAAGGAGGCTAGAGCACACCTGGAGAAGATAGCTTGAAGTAAACTTACAGTGAATAACATAGACCCGGAGATGGCTGTAACATTGTCCTAACAGAACATGAAAGGAGGACTTAATGTGCTTGTTAATGACATGTGCTCCGCATGGAGTGTAATACTTCTGATTGACTGATTAAGAGTGTTAGTAGGCAATGCAGTTCTTCAATTATTCACATAACTTTAGCAATACAACAGTTCTGGCGGAATTCTTTCAAAAACAATCGATATACAATCTAACAGTACCTTCATGATTCGCTCATGCATGTTAAGGTGCGTTCGATCAAGTTATTAATAATAAAGTCAGTTTGTCAATAGGAAAGTCTGTCACTTCCTAACTACCCGCAATGGACGGACATTCCCTTTTTGCGATATCGGGAACATTGTTAGTTTGCTATTACGTGTGTATATTTGATTATTCTATTTGTGTCACTTCGATCTGTTTTCTTCTGTGCAGCTTTTGTTTGTTCTAATCTGTGTTCATCTATTTTCAACTGATAGTTCCAATCATGTGACTGGACGTCATGGAAGGTGTAATCTTCTACCACGGTGCATCTATGTAATTACTGTTAACTTCATGCAATCTAAGCTGATTCTTTCAACACTAATCCATCGTTTTCTTGATCTTCATATTACACTGGTGTTCTAAGTTCATGCAATGAGCACACACGCACGCACGAATGCACATACAAACATAGATACATACACACACATTCCCATACACATACAAACATTTACATACACACACGCACACATACAAACATTTACATACACACACGCACACATACATACATACATGCCTGCACGCACACACACACACACAAACATACATACATACAAACACGCACTAACGCACTCATACACGCACTTACGCACGCACAGACAGACAGAATATCACACACAGACACACACACACACACATACATACATACATACATACACACACACACCCACACACACACACACACATAAACACATAGACACATACATACATACATACATACATACATACGACTTTATGTCTTATGTCTTCTATTTTCTAAATTTATCTTTTGATCATCCTGACCTGTTTTTTGCAACCGTACCATTTGTGGGACGTTGTAATCCTCTCAACTTTTACGTGTGTCGTGGTATATTTCTGATAGTTCATGTCAAAATGCAGTCCATCATTGACCTTTTATACAGGCTGTTATACAAATACAAACAATGTTACACGTTTGATACTCTTCCACCGATAACACCCTCTAAGTAAAGGTACAAGGTAATGCTTTGGCAAGCTTCGACATTCTTCTTTATTGTGGAACTTTTTTGACGTGTCTGGCCAGTTTACAATACATCCGTCCTGCGTTCAGTTCCCTAAATGTAATTCAGGACAATTTTACATCTGGGTAGACTTTAACGTGTCAAATTGTGCAACGAAACACATAAGCTCCAATCATTCGGCCAATCAGATATTATTATTGCCAGAGCATTGGTTGGAATTATGTTTTCTTCTTCTTCGTTTTCTTCTTCTGCTTCTTCTTTTTCTTAATCAGAAATATATTATATACCTGGATATACTGCACCTGCAACACGCAACAGCAATATGATGAGGCATCAAAGTATGAGGAGATAGAAACAGTTGTAGAATCAGGATCAAAATAGGAAATAAAGAAATGATGCTTGGCAGTAACTGCCACGGCGATACCACGTAATTATCTCCAGACTACGTACAAGGCACAAGATATTGCAGGTCCATCACTATCATAAATTCTAGATTGGCACTTCGGATGAGTAAATCTGCATCACTAAATAAAAGCTGAACTCTTGTTATTATGGATCTACCTATCACACAACGCTGTCAGAAATGATACTTGACAGCAGGCTGCTTCCTAGAACGAGAAATAGTATGTAAATATTCTGAACCTGGAACTTCCTTTGGTAAAGTAAAACATTTGAAAGTGTAAAGTGAAACCCCCCCAAAAATAAGAATAAAAAGTACTATAACAGAGCAATCTGTCATTTATCCCTTCCAGACCCTTCCCCTCGTCCTTCCCCATTCCATCACAACCCTCCCCTTTCTGCCCCCCCCCCCAATCCACCCGCATATAGTCGTAATTACATCTTAAGAAACATTGCAAACGTTCAAATTGACGAGAACTTTAGTATCCACGAGAACAGGAACAAAATAGTACTCACGTGTCTCGTACTCTGCAAGATCGTATTCACACAACCTTCGCACTCTGTGAAGGCCAGGAATCTGGAGCGATTCTCGCGACACACTCAAACCACCTGGCTACGTTCTGTCAACTATGGATGTTCATGTTAGCATTTGCTGTTAGGATACGTTTTGTGGTTGCCAATTCCTTCTTTATTTAGCAACGGCTACTTCTGAATGTCTCGTGTCTGGTAGAGAAGCGTGTGTTTCCATATGGC
Source organism: Ariolimax columbianus (assembly GCA_036924085.1). Taxonomy (NCBI): domain Eukaryota; kingdom Metazoa; phylum Mollusca; class Gastropoda; order Stylommatophora; family Arionidae; genus Ariolimax; species Ariolimax columbianus. Next base: position 24,026,848 of record JAVGWX010000002.1, read on the forward strand.
CGAAGGAGAACTATGTCGCGGCAGTATAAGTACCAACAGGGTCTCCCAAGCTGGGCAGCTTAAAAGGTAGGGGACAAACTAAGATAGAGACAGACATTGTTGCCCTTCAGACAGACGGGAAACTGTCACGGGCAAATGGAGATAGTCTTGGAAAAAAACAAACTGTTGTTGAAATCAGATGCACTGACAAAACAGTCAAGCGTAATTAGGTTTCATAGCAATAGGCAAACAGAGAATTGGCTTCAATAATAGCTATTATGTACTTCGCTGTGTCGCCATCAAGAGTTTTCCTGCCATCGTTTCGAGACTTCACTTAGGGGCTGCTGGCATCAAGTAGGCTCCGGAAACGTGTTTCACTAATAGTAAATATTAAATAGATACTCCATAGATTACCTAACATACACTGACGCATTTACCTCGTGGTTTGGCAGCTGTGTACCCTGACAACTCTCAGATCTATGCCAGCAGGAGTTTCACTCTAGGAACGTTTTGACAGGCTAAACAGGTCTGCGGGGATAGCGGGATAGATGAACGTCTGCATCAAGGTTCAATAGACTCAGGGGTTTTAAGGACAGGGTCTCTACCCATGTCTATGTACAAAGAAAACAGATTGTTATACAAACATGATCAGATTAACTAACTTTCCCGCGGGATGGGCAGCCCGGGAAAAAATCTCGCATGAACACCAGTGGTGAAAGCCGAAGGAAGCCATTGGCATGACATCGGATATACTGAAAGCAAACGGAGACGGTAACAAATGGATTCTGAAACGGCAAGACAATGAATGTGGCGGGCAAAATCAAATAGATTATAGCGAAAATGTAAAACTGCAGATAACAAATGAATAGGTAAACATGAATAGGAAAGACTATTTTCTATTCTGGAAGACATTACGAACAAGACAGTGAGGGAGTGACAATTATACAAGAAACAATAAACATGCAGATAACTAGATAGCGAGGGAGATTTACCAACATCTATCATTCTTCCACTAAACTGCAGGTGAAGACGATATTAAACAACAATTATATCTCCAGAATGAAATTAAAATTTCTTCTTCCTCTTCGTCTTCTTCTTCCTCTTCTTCTGCTTCAGCGTTCGTCCCGAAAAAGACGTTATATTACGTTATATCGTAGCTCACAGAGAGGATGCGATATCTGTGCCTTTCGGATCTTCACATCCGGTTATAGCACAGCATTTTTTCGACCATGTATGCCTTCCCTCTTCGATCCCTATACTCACAGACAACAAACGCGGGAAGAGTCTGTTTCTAAGGCTTGGACTTGAAGACAGAATATAGTCTTGGTCAGATCTTTATAAAAATGTAAGCTGCCAATTGTATGATACATCGACAGACATTGTTTGTGAAACAGTTTAAAACTGAACTGACGGCTGCCTTGAACGACATAATCAGGATAGTCCCTGCTTCCAAAGGCCATGCACTAAACTCTCGGCTTAATCGGAATTTATGGGATGATGTGAAACCTGAGTATTTGTACACAAGTGAAGCGCTATTCACACGAAAGTGTTCAGAATCGAGTATAGGCTCTCAAAACTGAAATATAAATCTCTTTTTGTGAATCAAACACATGCCCATGCAGGTAAGTTGAGAATATACAATTAGCTCGTATATCTTGCTTACTTAGCTGGCATATTTTGGGTACGTGAATTCTTTGGGGATCACGATGCTGAGTAGTCCATGACTGAATGCTAGCGTCAAGGCCAGCGAACAATAGCTGCCAAGACCCTTCTCCACCTCCACGTGGTCATCCTGAATAACAAGCTGTAACAGAGCAGACTGGCTAAGAGGAAGGGATCGAAGAAGGAAGGTTAACCCGGTACCAAAAAATGTTCCCTTAAGTCGGATGTGTCGGACCGAAAGGTGGAACTATCGCAGTCAAATTGTAAACTACGATACAACGCATTCCGTTCTCTGGATAACATCCTGCTACTTGCAAAACCATTTTACAGGGCTTGGCAACGGGAGTTTGAGAGCGGGAGTTTAAGAGCGGGAGTTTGAGAGTGGGAGCTTGACAGCGGGAGTTTGACAGCGGGAGTTTGAGAGCGGAAGTTTGACAGCGGGAGTTTGACAGCTGGAGTTTGAGAGCGGGAGTTTGACAGCGGGAGTTTGACAGCGGGAGTTTGACAGCGGGAGTTTGACAGCGGGAATTTGACAGCGGGAGTTTGAGAGTGGAAGTTTGACAGCGGGAGTTTGACAGCGGGAGTTTGAGAGTGGAAGTTTGACAGCGGGAGTTTGACAGCGGGAGTTTGACAGCGGGAGTTTGACAGCGGGAGTTTGAGAGTGGAAGTTTGACAGCGGGAGTTTGACAGCGGGAGTTTGAGAGTGGAAGTTTGACAGCGGGAGTTTAAGAGCGGGAGTTTGACATCGGGAGTTTGAGAGTGGAAGTTTGACAGCGGGAGTTTGAGAGTGGAAGTTTGACAGCGGGAGTTTGAGAGTGGAAGTTTGACAGCGGGAGTTTGAGAGTGGAAGTTTGACAGCGGGAATTTGAGAGTGGAAGTTTGACAGCGGGAGTTTGAGAGTGGAAGTTTGAGAGTGGAAGTTTGACAGCGGGAGTTTGAGAGCGGGAGTTTGAGAGCGGGAGTTTGAGAGCGGGAGTTTGAGAGCGGGAGTTTGACAGCGGGAGTTTGACAGCGGGAGTTTGACAGCGGGAGTTTGAGAGCGGGAGTTTGAGAGCGGGAGTTTGACAGCGGGAGTTTGACAGCGGGAGTTTGACAGCGGGAGTTTGACAGCGGGAGTTTTAGAGTGGAAGTTTGAGAGTGGAAGTTTGACAGCGGGAGTTTGAGAGCGGGAGTTTGAGAGCGGGAGTTTGACAGCGGGAGTTTGACAGCGGGAGTTTGACAGCGGGAGTTTGAGAGTGGAAGTTTGACAGCGGGAGTTTGAGAGCGGGAGTTTGAGAGTGGAAGTCTCACAGCGGGAGTTTGAGAGCGGGAGTTTGACAGCGAGAGTTTGAGAGTGGAAGTTTGAGAGCAGGAGTTTGACAGCGAGAGTTTGACAGCGGGAGTTTGACAGCGAGAGTTTGACAGCGGGAGTTTGACAGCGAGAGTTTGACAGCGAGAGTTTGAGAGCGAGAGTTTGACAGCGGGAGTTTGACAGCGAGAGTTTGACAGCGAGAGTTTGAGAGCGAGAGTTTGACAGCGGGAGTTTGACAGCGAGAGTTTGACAGCGGGAGTTTGACAGCGAGAGTTTGAGAGCGAGAGTTTGAGAGTGGACGACGAATAAGTAGAAGAAGAACTCATTGAAAAAGAAATTGCCAAAGACAATAAGAACGATGTCCATTAAACTAGAGAAATATATTTCAGCATGTGAAACTAGAAGATAGACGATAGTCGCCCTTACAAAGAAACCTTAGATTTGAAGGATTGAGAAGATATCAGTAGTTGTGGCAACAAGGAGTCAGTTACCAAGTATCTGAAGAATCTAAAAAAAACACAGTCCCCTGATTACTTTTCAAGCTAGGTCGATTTTTATGTTGTCTGTTTGATTGTCATTCAGTTCAACTGTCAACTTATTGCCTAAACGATTGACAAGGGGATTTCTTGAAGCAGCAGTGAAGCACGCTTGTTATTTCAGAACAAGACAGATCTCTGATCTTCTTGAATGTTGAAAACTGCAAAGGATTTTAAAATTGCACATGCGGTAGCTAACGAATGTGATATTCCCTTTCACAACAAGTTTCCTTTGTGGAGAAGGATTGTCTACACTTATAAATTTGAAGAAAGGTACATACATAGTTTGGTCTCCGAAGGCAGCATTCAAAGCAACATCTGACATGTTTTTTTAAAAGTTATGACATGGATGTTCTTTCAACTAGAATGGCTTGGCTTCATTCGTTCTCAATCTCCCGCTACCAAGCCCTGAAAGGGCTTAAGTAGCAGAATTTAGTCCAGAGAACGGAATGCGTTGTGTCGTAGTTTACAGCTTGGCTGCGATATTTGCACCTTTCGGTCCAACACATCCGACTTCAGCAAGTATTTTTTGAGTACTGAGTTAGCATTCCCCCTTCGATCCCTTCTCTTTATCCAGTCTGTCCTGCTGCAGTCTGTTATCCAGGATCACCACGTGGAGGTGTAGAAGGGTCTTGGCAGCTCTAGTTCGCTGGCCCTGATGCTAGCAGTCAGATATGGGTCGCTGACCACTGCAACTCATGCGCTGCTCAGCATCTTGATCCTAACTAGAATGAAGCATCACTATTTTCCCAAAGTTGTTAAGTCTACGGAGTGGGGAAAATATCATTGAACAGAAATATATTTTGGTGAGTAGTCAACACAGTTTCCTGACACTGTCATAATGGAATACTTGAACGTGAAGGTTGGAAAAGGGGAATCTATGAAGCGATAACGTCATTAAGAGATGAAGTATAGCACACTGTACCAGAATGGTGACAAACCTACAATAGTCAGGATCAATAGCTAACAAAGCAAACTAGAAAGATCGCTCTCTCTATCTCTTTCTCTCTCTCTCTCTCTCTATCTCTCATATATATATATATATATATATATATATATATATATCATCATCATGTAGCATGTCCTTTATAGAACATCGCTCCCATCACATCCTTCTGGAAGAAACTCTTTCCCTGCCATAACAACAGCCTCCACCACAGTCATACCCAGGCATTCCTAAATATCTTGGTACCATCGTCTTCTTTTGCCTGGCACCATACCTTCCATCACTGTTCTCTCAAGACCGTTGTGTCTCTTGATGTGACCAAAGTATTTACATTTTCTGGCCAAAATGGAATTGAAAAACCAGTTCTGCTCTAAGCTCAACTCTTGCAGAATGTCTAGACAATTTGTCTTTTTCTCCGTCCAGGATATTCTGAGGATCTTTCTGTAACATTTTGACTCGAAGGATTCGATTCTTTGTCTAGAAGTTTTGGTTATCGTCCATGATTCGCAGCCATAAGCTGCCACAGGAAAAACACAGGCTCTCAAGACTTTTACACTTATCTTTGTGGTGGTGCTCTGACATAATTTCTTCAGGCTGTTCAGTCTCTGCATTGTCATGGCTATTCTTCTTCTGATTTCTATCGAACAGTCCCCATTTTTGTCAATTCTGGAGCCAAGATATTGAAAATACGTGACTTGATCTATTTCCTCACTATCTACTGTAAATGTATATGGACATTTTGTTTTGTCGGTGGTCATCATCTTTGTTCTGTTTCTGTTTATATGTGTCCATTTACAGCTGAATTTAGCTGTTCTATCCCTTCTGCACTTCTTGATAGTATCACTGCGTATCGTAACTCTGGAATCTCGTACACGCCAATCGTAAATGTATCAAAAGTGTCAATGTTCTCGGTTCTCTAATATTTCACATTATACATTCCGCATAGATGTTATATAGATAAGGTTAGAGGATACATCCCTGTCTTACTCCCTTTTGTACTGCGAACCAATCTGTTATTTGCCCAGATACTCGGACAGCGGCTCGTTGATCTTTATATAATGTTTCAATGAGAGGTATTATGTGCACAGGAAACCCCATTTCCTTCATAATGTTCCACAGATGTTGGTGTTTTACCGTATCGAAGGCATTGGTTTAATCAATAAAACATGTGTACAGTTCTACATTAAACTCTCTACATTTTCATAGATATTCCTCATATTGTTTATGTGGTCCCTGATCCCTCTGTCTTTTCTAAAACCTGCTTGGACCACGTGAATTTCAGATTCAAATCTTTGCTCTATACTTCTTAATAGGATCCGCAAGAGTATCTTGCTAGCGTGGCTGATTAGAATATATATATATATATATATATATATATATATATATATATATATATATATTTTTATATATATATATAAATATATATATATATATATATATATATATATATATATATATATATACACACGTATAAATTATTGCCTAGGTCTGGTTCAATGGAAAAAAAAAAACAAGCTATATATCATTGTTAATCGAAAAATGTCCAAAATGCTATCAATTGTTGTCTGTTTCTCACATCTTATTTGTGTTAAGTTGGGTTGTACTGGCGTCCCTTTATAACGTGTAGTCACTCTACGTAGGACATTTGAAACGTCACTTGCAGTCAACTCAGCTGATTCAAGTGACCTTTAATAACGTTCTTGAAACCTCAACATGTAAACTGAGCTTCCTTCTTTGCACCATTATCATTTGAGCGTTAAAATTAAAATGCCTGTTTTCAATCGGAACTTCGATGTAAGTGTTTGATTTGTTATTTAGGTTAAAATTAAACTTACAATTATGGAGGCACGGGTTGACGGACGCAGCATGTCTGAGGGGAGGAGAAGTTATAAGATGAGAAAGTAATGCGAGACAGACGAGGGGTGCGGGAAGGGGTAGATCCTGTAATGTACAGTAAGAATCAAATAAAGATAATTATAAAACATTGAGTTTGAGAAAAACAGATGGTAACACTGAAAGTTAAAGAGAGCGAGAGGTACGTATGTAACAACACGTACTGAATAAGACAATCTCAATGCGTTAGAGGAAGAGGATCCGCATCGGATAAACAAGGAGCCAGATACGCTGAATGGATAGCGACACTGTATCTATTTAAAGACATGATTCGCAACAAAAATCAGCAACGCCCGGTCACAAGGTTCTGTTGTCTCAGCACAAACATCAGCTTCAAATACCTGCAGGCTTAAACTGATTCACAAGGCGACGCGACCTGCCCTTTGAAGAACAGTGGGAGCAAGCTGCGAGCAGGTTGACATACAACTGGGACCAGTGGTTCCCCGAAATTATTGGCCAGTTCGGATACACTTTACAAACGTGTGACATAAATAACATACAACTGAAACTAGTGGTTCTCGGAATGTGTTTGACAGGCAGATACACTTTACAAACATGTAACATAAATAACATACAACTGAAACTAGTGGTTCTCGGAATGTGTTTGGCAGATGGGCATACTTTACAAACATGAAATATAAATTTATATACAATTTAATTGAAACTACTGACTGGATTTGCAAACTAATAATGTGTTTGCATCCAACGAAGATATATATTGGTGTCGTGAATAACAGTAATGCACAACGGAAACTATTTGATGTGTATACACTAATAGTTATAATAGCAGTCCATCGCAAGCGATGATGACCTCAGCAATCATACATGTTGTCTTGCAATTTACCAATGAGTCCGGAGGTGGATGTATAGTCCAATGTTGACACAGAAACCCCTTATACATATGTAGCATTTAAAATCAGAGTTTGACATGTTCGTCTCTGTTTTGTTTTTTCGCAAAGTGCGTTTTTTTCTGTGCATCGAAGGTCCGGCGTTTCTCAGCAACGGAGGCTCATCTGATGGTGGTTCCACGCATGCCCTATGGTCCTGTGCGAGGCATTCTCATGAGTTGGCATTGACGTTAAATGTTTAAGAGATATTTTGAGGGAGTCTTTGAAGCGCTTCTCTTGGCCACCAACTAGACGCAGGCCCACTTTAAGCTCACCATACATTAGTTGTTTTGGGACGTGGCCGGTCTATCTGATCTGGGTCTTCTACAACAGTGTGTTGATGCTCGGCATTTTTGCCATCATGAGGATCTCGGTGTCTGGTACCTTATCATGCTACTGTATTCTCAACAATCTACTGAGACAGATTGTATGGATGTGGCTTATTTTCCTAGCATGCCTTCTGTACACAGTCCACGTCTCACTTGTATACAGAAGAGTGGGGAGCACTACGGCTGGGTAGACTTTGAGTTTTGTATCAAGACTAAAACCTCTCCGATTTCAAACGCTGTTGCGCAACTTCCCAAAAGGCAGCACTGGCCTTGGATATTCTGTTACTGACCTCAGAGTCAGTAGTAGTTTCTATGGAAAGAGTGCTGCCAAGGTAAGTGAAGGTGTCTACTGGTTGGAGGTTATGGGGGTAGAATACACTAGTGCAATGTGTGTGCATAACAGATAAGCAGGTCCTTCATAATGTTACCTGAAAAAATTCATTTACGAAATCAATATAAGACATTCAAATATTTTGATAAGATAAAGAAGATTACTGAAAACCATAACAGAAGTAAATCGAACGTTTATTTGTAAAATGTCTTGCTACGCAAAAACAAATGGCGAGAAGGCATGGACCGGATGGGTCCGATTTGCCTAGCTGCGGCCTTGCAATAGAGAATACATTCCCCGCCGTAGTTGACAGCAGATAAAAGGGACAAATCGTCCCTAGCAGGAATGCAACACAGACCAAAGCCAGCAAACGTTCAAATATAACTAAAGCATACCAACAAGGGTTAAACAAAACGTGAATAAAAGGCAACGAAACAACATACACATGGCAAGCACAATATCTGTAGTTGAACAGGACGCACCTGCGGGACAGAAGAAAAGTGGGTCTTTAAAATAAACACACACACACACTATATATATAATCTGTCACGCTGCTCTTGATTCAGTATGGATAGCAAAGATTGCACAAGAGTTTCCAACCTCCCTGCTTGTGTATTAGTGACAAGTAAGACGTTCTACCTTGGAACAACATCATCATGTTGCATGTCCATGACAGAACGTCGCTCTAACGACAACCAATCTGGTGTGTGTCTGTGTGAGTATGTGTGTGTGTGTGTGTGTGTGTGCGCGCGCTCTCAAACTGGCTCAGCACTATTGTGGAGGGTGTTAGGAGGCTTGATGTAACACGAATAGATTTCGCTATTCAGAACCGATCGCTTTGCAAGTCAGCTCAAAGGAAAACATCCTTGACCCAGATAGAAGGCGGTGTCCTATATACTTGTACTAATTGCAGCAGATAATTCAAGGCTGGGATTGGCTTATAAAGCCATCTTTGAACTCATTTCAATAGCCAAATTAGCTAAAATGGTCGTCATTGATTACAATGGACTAAGAAAAATTATACTATACTATACTATGTTATACTATACTATACAATACTATACTATACTATACTATACTATACTATACTATACTATACTATACTATACTATACTATACTATACTATACTATACTATACTACACTACACTACACTATACTATGTTATACTATACTATACAATACTATACTATATTAAACTATACTATACTATACTACACTACACTACACTACACTACACTAAAGGTTTATCCCATAGCAGTTACATTTCTGTCGGGAAAGGTCATTTTTAGAAACTTGAGTATACTAAGCCACAGCTGCACTAAACTATACTATATTATACTCTGCTATGCGAGGAGGAAGACTAACGTCTGGTCAAGCAAAATATACTGATCATACATGTTAGTCAAGGTCAGGTAAAACATACTGGTCAAGACCCTCACCTCGGCTTCCTAGTAGACCTACCTAGCAACGGGCTGTTCTTATGGAAGCCTGGCTAACGAGGTGAGGGATCAACGTGATCTACGCAGTAGTTAGTGACACGCAGATGAAGCCAAGCATATCACAACCGCCTGGAGGACCCCGCTTCACCTTCATCAGCCCGCTCGGGATGCGAGGAAAGCTACTGTAATCCGCCAATTAACGTCCTTGTTAGGACCCACAAAAAGAGCAACCGACTCATTGTGGGCATTCGGAAATAACAACTCTGCTATGCTACGCTACATTATATTATATTTAATTATATTATATTATATTATATTATATTATATTATATTATATTATATTATATTATATTATATTATATTATATTATATTATATTATATTATATTATATTATATTGCTTGGTTTCGTTCGTTCTCAATCTCCCGCGACCAAACCTTGACACGGGCCTAAGTAGCAGAATGTAGTACTGAGAACGGAATGCATTGTGTCGTGATTTACAGCTTGACTGCGATATTTGCACCTTTCAATCCAACACATCCGACTTCAGAAAGCATTTTTTGAGTACCGGGTTAGCATTCCCTCTTCCATCCCTTCTCCTTAGCCAGTCTGCACTGCTGCATCCTGTTATCCAGGATCACCGCGTGGAGGTGTAAAAGGGTCTTAGCAGCTCTGATCGGCAGGCCCTGACACAAACAGTCATCTATGGATCGCTGACTACTGCAGCTCATGCGCTGCTCAGCATCTTGATCCCTTATATTATATTATATTATATTATATTATATTATTGAAAAATTGGATTGACATATGGTTACTGTCCTTGTCGAAACGATGTAGTTGTTATGAATTAGCAATCGTTACACAATACATAGCCATATTGTGCTATTCAAGAATGCAAAGTATTTTTTATGTCTGACAAACTTCTTTAAAAAAATGATCCTTAGGAACAATTGATGGGTTTCTGTGAAGATGGATAAACGGTCTCCTGGATTAGGAACAATTGATGGGTTTCTGTGACGATGGATAAACGTTATCCTGGATTAGGAACAATTGATGGGTTTCTGTGACGATGGATAAACGGTCTCCTGGATTAGGAACAATTGATGGGTTTCTGTGACGATGGATAAACGGTCTCCTGGATTAGGAACAATTGATGGGTTTCTGTGACGATGGATAAACGGTCTCCTGGATTATTACGCCGATATTCGGAAAATACTCCAACATATTGTTCTCCTGTTTGTATGGGGCCCATTCTGCCATTGAAATCCCCCATGATGATCTTATAAACGTGTTGAAGTTGTAGCTACCCGAGGTCTTAGTAGAACAATTCCTTATCGTCGTTTTCATAACCCATAGAAGGTGCATACTGTTAAATGATGAGAAGTATTGTTTTTTTCTGGTCTGGAACACGCATTTCTTAAGTTGCAAGGCGTGAGGAAATTATGTGGGATTTTTTACATGCGTATCTCCTCTCATGCCTCAATTTGGATTTCGTCGACATTTTCACAAGAAGTTTAATGCGAATCGATTATATATATATATATATATATATATATATATATATATATATATATATATATATATATATATATATATATATATACACACACACACACACACACAACACACACACACACACACATATTGCTCTGCGTTGGGGGTCTTAAATGGTTAAGTAATTCAGGAACGGAAAGGGTGCAGAGATCTGAAAATAGTCGCTTTGATCTGGGAATTCCAGAGAGAATTATCTGTGAAAATCACAACCGCTATAGCAAAACTGTCACCGAGTTTGCAGCAGGACGGACAAATAAATCCATGTATTTTGATTCAAATTATATATATATATATATGTATATCGACAGGTAATCACGTACAGGTATGGCATGTGTTAATGTCCACACGCTTCAGGCACCCTATGAAGAAGTTGTGTGGTTTTTGAGTTGAAACTAGTGCCTCTTCTCCGTGTAGCGAGAGATGGTATAAACGATTCGAATATCTGCTTTGTCTCTTTGGTTATTGCTGCTAAAGTAGCCCGTAACTGTAGTTGGTTTAAATTTTCATCCGGTCTATCTAGGAAAGCGTCTTCGAACTGCATTACAGCTGCTTCACCGATTTGCAGTTTGATTTCCAGAGAAACAATGTGTTTACATGCATCGTTGTATTTAAGACACTAGAAGATATATGTTGGTGACATGAATAATAATAGGCCCAACTGAAACTATTGTATGTGTAAACACTAGTGGGCGTTCAGTTAGCATTTCGTAAATATGTGATGTGTATGTGGCATGACATTCTCATTTAACCGTGTGAAACATGCGGACTGTTGTGGAAGGAGCAAAGTCGTTTAATTAGTTACTCGAGCTGGTAAGCAGCGGAGTCAAGCAATATAACGACAGAGACACGTCTGACTAACTCTTGCTGCTGTTAAATTTTCGATTCGGTACCGAATAGTGTATTTTATAGACAACATTTTCTGTTGAACAGTGTACTACAACCGTATACGAAAATGTCAAATGGTGGGGTTATAATTTTAGATCAAAGGAGTTGGAATAATTTCAGTTATAAATCGTTCTGTGATATTACTGAACGTTTCTTCAACAGCTCGTTCGTTAGAGTAGCAGTGCAAATGTGTTTGACAACTGTGTTGCCAGCCATTCGAGCTATCCTGCTGTATCCATAGAAAGACATGTGACGATGGAAATAAAAAGACGGCTGCAGAAATAATGTCAGCTTTGCAACGCAAGCTCTACGGTCTGTTTTATAATCCAATGTACCGGATACGAATCCCGCCGTGTCCAATATTAGCGATATATGATAAGTGTATCAATCAAAGGTGTTCAAGGTGTTTGTTGAGCCTGTTTAGCAGTAACCTTGAACAAAGCCACCACCTCCCAGAAAGCCATTGTGGATTCAGAGCCGGAAGAGGAACAGTGCACATGATTTTTGCCGCTCGCCAAGTACATGAGAAGTGTCGAGAGCAAAATCAGGCCTTGTACACCACATTTATTGATTTGACAAAGGCATTTGATACAGTAAACAGAGGAGGGCTGTGGATGATAATGTCTAAGTTTGGCTGCCCCAACAAGTTCATAACATTGGTGAAACAGCTACACGAAGGCATGTGTGCTCGTGTGCTGGACAGCGGTGCAATCTCTTAAACGTTTCTAGTATCAAACGGAGTAAAACAAAGATATGTACTCGCCCCGACTTTGTTCAGCATGATGTTCGCGGCCACGATGACAGACGCCTTCAGATCATTGGAGCTTGGAATATCCATAAAGTACCACACAGATGGCAAGTTACTCAATTCCAGAAGAATGAAGGCCAAAACCAAAGTGTCTGGCCACATAATCAGGGAACTTGTATTTGCTGACGACTGCGCTCTAATGAGCAGCTCAGAACTGAACATGCAGGTTGGAATGGACCAGTTCTCTGCCGCATGCGAAAATTTTGGCCTGACCATAAATGCCAAAAAAACAGAGGTCATGTACCAACCAGCACCAGGCATGCCGTACACAAAACCAGAGACTACAGTCAGCGGGCAGACGTTAAATGCCGTAGACAAATTCACATATCTGGGCAGCACGCTGTCGAGATATGTCAGCCTAGACGATGAGGTGGCAAGCAGAATAGCAAAGGCCAGCACAGCCTTTTGTAGAATGCGCTCGATGGTCTGGGCACGTCGTGGCATCAGCGTCAAGACCAAACTCAAAGTCTACCGTGCAACCATCATTCCAACCCTACTATACGCTTGCGAAAGCTGGACTGTATATTCTGGACATACGAGGAGGTTAAACCACTTCCACACAGGTTGCCTGAGGCGAATATTCCACAACCGATGGCAAGATCGTGTCACTGACATCGAGGTTCTCTCGAGGGCTAACATGCCCAGCATCCATGCACTGCTAGAAAAAGCACGACTAGGATGGGCCGGACACCTCGTCCGTATGTCAGACGAGCGGCTCCCAAAGAAGCTTCTCTACGGCGAGCTGAGAGAGGGATGGCGCGAGAGAGGGCGCCCAAAGAAACGTTTTAAAGACGGTCTGAAGGACTCACAGATAGACATCGACACCTGGGAATGTCTTGCGAAAAACAGATCTGACTGGAGAAGCGCAGTCAAATCGGGTGTAGCTGCCGGTGAAGATGACCGTGTTGTGAACGCCCAGAACAGACGCGAGACGCGGAAATCCCGAGCAGCGGGAACACCATCCCCTTCTACAAACCTCGTGTGCCCGATATGTAGCAGATGTTTTCGTGCTCGCATTGGCCTGTTCAGCCACATGCGCACCCACACCCAACAGGGATATCTGTGACAAGGATGACGTCGGCGGTCCTCGTCGACAACGATGGACAGCTATTATTATTATCAATCAAAAGACATCATGGCTGTCTTTTACAACATTATACAAATGTCAATGACAACAGTAAAAAAAGATAAGGTCAACAGAAAATAAATGAAATACGGAAATCCCCACAGTATAAAGACGAAGATCACATCCGAAAATGGTTGGCCAGCATGCGGATCTCCGTAAAAATGAAAGAATATATCAGAAACCAGAATCTCCGTAAACATGCAAGAATATATCGGAAACCAGAATTTCCGTAAACATGCAAGAATAAATCGGAAACCAGAATCTCCAACCTTATTGAAGAACAACTGAACATTTTTTGTCTGAATGCACCGAGTGACTTCTTCTTTACCCTTTTTCACTCCAGTCGAAGTATGGGGACATGATCTTGTGTGAACGTCTGTTCAGCACTGCGGTCAACACATTTTCAGACGGCAGATGTGTTTTGGTAGAGAATGTTGATAATGCGGTTTTCACCCTGGAATGACTTTAGAACTGATTTTGTGTAAATATTTAGAGGTTAAGTCGTGAAATTAAATACTTTTAAGATATTTCCCCCATTTGTGTAACAATGTAACGCTTTTAGACGCCGTATCTTATTATTGATTACTTTTTATTTTCAGGAGATGTCGGTAAACGCACTGAGCACACATTTTGCATCTCAAATGTTCACTTACTATTTGCAACTGTATTTGTATTTGGTCGAAAAGTAAAAACATATATTCGGTGCATTCCCTGTGAAATCTCCGTCCCTGGTTGCAGTATCCCGTTACTTTGCGGAATATCTGCTCCAATGAAAGCTCTCGACGGTAAACGCTAGAAGAAAAAAACGCAGCTGGAGTCCCCAAGGCAGTCTTATGTTGGTCTCTTCACTATTTTAGCAACTCCTTCAACGTTACTAATGCTAAACAGTATCTGCTGCTGTCGTTTCTCTGGTCTAATTAGCTTAGTGGATATGGATAACCTGCTTCACAAGCAAGAGTTTATTCTCTATAAAAAGGGGCCCAAACTTGCGTCCTGGAGATCCCACTCCAACTTATTCCTGCAGTGTCCATACAACACAAAAGGCAGCCGACAATGCATTGCAACACGCAGCAGTGAAAAGTGAACATCTCATTAAAAATAAAAAATCTAAGATAAATTCTGCAGAAAGCTACGAATCAAAAGAGAAGTTCGACGGCTAAAAGGTTGGGAGCTTAGTTTACAATCCTAAAGTACTAGGTTAAAATCATGTCGTGCTCAGTATGATAGTCGGGACATGTCGTTGGTGTTTTCATGGTATTACCGCTTCTTTCAGGCAACTCAGCTGTAAATGTTGTATACGCCACTGAAGCTACTTAGTTCGTGTTATGTCGTTGGAACTTTAAGTAAGGAAGTGTCTGAGCACATATAGGGGCACCCAGGTGCAATTAAGTCGGTTCTATTAACAATTTTCCATTACTACTCAAAAGGCGTGTTATCGTATTGCCAGTCACGACTAAAAACATCTTCTGAGTCACCCCAGATTTTGGTATGTGCCTTTCTCGACAACTTTAACCTCCGATACTTCAAGTTCAAACTAAACAGTTCAGATCGCTCATCGTGTATTCGATTCAACGTGTCTTCTCGTATTTATTTGCACACGAGTAGTACCGGGAAATGAATAGAATAGAACCACTGCCATCTTTCTTAAACATAGGAGCAAGGAAGTGATAGTCAAACTGTATAAAGCTTTAGTTAGACCTAGATTGGAGTAATGTGTACAGGTGTGGAGTCCTTATCATAGAGGGGATATAAACATGCTGGAAAGAATACAAAAAAGAGTGACAAAGCTGATAGTGGGATTCCAGAATTACAGTTATGAAGAAAGACTCAGAAAAACCGACCTACAGTGTCTCGAAGAGAGAAGAATTCGTGGTGACTTAATACAGGTTTATAAGATGATCAGAGGAATGGATAAATTAGACTATAACTATTTTTTTTAAAATACAGCTACTCACAATAACAAGAGGGCATAGCTACAAGCTGACTAAAGAGAGGTCCAGATTAGATATTAGGAAATATTTTTTAATCAGAGAGTGGTGTCTCCTTGGAATGCATTGCCAGGGGAGGTAGTGGAGGCAGGGACAGTTAATGCATTCAAGAATAAACTGGATACGCATAGCTTTTAGAGCAAGGTGATATAAATGTAACTGGTTGTATACAGACTCTGCAGGGTCTTCTAAACTAGTATAAAGACGTTACGTTAAGTTAAATTAAGTTCCTAGTATGTCGCAAAAGGAGACTATGGACATATGGCTAGCAGCATCATTCAGAAAAACCTTTGCTATGAACCAGACTCTGTCAATGCTTGTATACAAGCTAACAGTAGGGGCCATGGGAAGTATTCGTAATATTGTTTTATTGGAATCGTAAAAGCGAAGTTCTCAATTATTTTGCATTTATTATTGGTGATCGGGCTCTTCTATCGCTTCTATTGTGACCGTACAATGGTCTTCTACCCATCATGTTGTGAACGTACAATGCTCTTCTACACCTCATGTTGTGAACGTACAATGCTCTTCTACACCTCATGTTGTGAACGTACAATTCTCTGCTACCCTCATGTTGTGACTGTGCAATGTTCCTCTACCACTCATGGTGTGACCGTGCAATGCTCTTCTACCCCTCATGTTGTGACTGTGCACTGTTCCTGTACCACTCATGGTGTGACCGTGCAATACTCCTCTACCACTCATGTTGTGACCGTACAATGCTCTTATACCACTTACATTGAGATTGTGTAATACTAATCTCCACTGATATTGCAGCATTTGATACCATGATAGTTAGCATATTATATTCCTGAAGTATTAGATACATGTATCTGATCAATTCGTCTATAGCTATTTCACGTTCCGTAGCTGTTAGTGATGTATAATTGAAGTAGGTGTTAGTGATGAATTACTGAAGTAACTGTTAGTGTTTTTGCACGACGTCATCGAAAGCTGAATAAAGTAACATGTGGCAATTATTAACTTCCCCTTCCTCATTTTTCATCTTCTCTGATTGTTTCATATAAAGATTACGTGGGCATATGGATGTTCTGGGTTTGCTCGTAAACATACTTACATAGAGCTATCCTTGTAATCCACATTCGTAGCACTGTGTTGATTTATTTTTGTTGTTGATTTTTGTTGTTTTTCTTTTCATATTTCACCATTCGCATCTACACAGTTGTATTGTTGCAATACCTTAATAAACAAACGATTTTTTTCAAAGCCGCGGAAAGTAACATTAGAGAAGCATTTGGGAGTCAGAATGTAATAATATAAATCTCATATTTATGGAGTCATTTTTAAATAAAGTCTCTATAACGCATATTCTAAATGATGATGGGCGAGTTATGGGAAGTTGTATTAGGGGTGTCAAAATTAATTGTACGAAAGTTCATGCCATCATATTTACCGTTGACCAAGCGATAGTGAGATGATCAGTTGCAAATGCTGCTTGAAAAAAAAAAATAGCACAGCCAAAGGGTTTTTCATGAAAATAAACACACAGAAGACAAAAACTTTGGTAATATTCAAGCAAAATGGACAAATAGATATATCCATTAATGGATAAATAATCGAACAAGTACATAAGTTTACATATTTAGGGCAAACCATAACAGAAGATGCTCGCAATGAGACAGAAGATGCTCGCAATGAGACAGAAGATGCTCGCAATGAGACAGACATTAAGATAAGGATTGCAACGACAAAATAGGGCTTCACAGAAAAAACGGAAATTGTTAAATCTCAAAGAATTTCACGATTGAACTAAAAAGAATAATCGCCACTCATGTACTACCAATTGCATTGTATGGGACTGAAACATGGACTTTAACGACGAAGGATGAAAAAAGCATGGAAGCGTTTGAGATGTGGTGGTCTTCTAGAATGGAAAGCGTGAGCTGGACAGAAAAAAGATCCAATAACAATGTACTCACTGAAGTGGGGCAGACAAAGACAAATATTGCATAGGATACAAACACGTCGGTTGATTTGGCTGGGTCACAATATGAGACATAAAAGTCTTCTACAGAAGATACTAGAAGGCAACATTCAAAAGAATTGAGGAATGAACGACGAAGGTTCACCTTTAAATCTCAGGCACTCAGGGACATTAAAGTACGAAATTATATTGAAATGAAGAGAAGTGCAGATGATAGGTTCAAATGGAGAGACATGCTCAGACAACTTTACCACCAGTCTCAGGACGGATCAACCAGATGATAGGGTCAAATGGAGAGACATGCTCAGACAACCTTACCACCAGTCTCAGGACAGATCAACCAGATGATAGGGTCAAATGGAGAGACATGCTCAGACAACCTTACCACCAGTCTCAGGACGGATCAACCAGATGATAGGGTCAAATAGAGAGACATGTTCAGATAACCTTACAACCAGTCTCAGGACGGATCAACCCGATGATGATGATTTAGGGCTAAACATGGAATATCAGATCTAAGACCCGAGGGAGGTTGAATGTGATATGGAAACCATAATAGCTCTCTCATTTATAGCTGACTACTTGTTGCTGTTATTACTGTTTGTCGTGTTTGTGTTTCTTTCCCTCACATTGATTACACTTCGCCAAGCATTCTAATATTTGTCCTCATTAAGACTTCCCTTAAATAAACATTATCTCTTTTCCTTCGGTTCAAGTCACATCGAAGATCACAAATTTGTGAGGCAAATTTGCTTGATCCTTCAGAAACTAAAGGTGTAACAGTAAGGTTGGAATCCCACAAGTTTCAAGCGCCTTCCGTTCTCAAGGGAAGTGAGATCAGCTTTTAGTCATATTGGAGACTTACAACAATTCAGAGAACCTATGCACACACTGTGCATGTAAAAGAACCATTAGCAGCGAACATCGATAAGATTAGTCTGTTAGTCGCTGTCCGGCAAAATTCGAGGAAAAAAACATGTATACTCAATAAGCAACCTTACACTTCCCCGGGGCAAATAACCAGCATTAAGTAACCATTTGCTAAATCTTCTTCGTTCATCCTCAGATCAAGGTTCAGTTTTTTCTTACAAAGGACACCGTTGTTTGTAAGGCTGATTCATCTCCATACAGCTTCTGTCTCATATATGTCTCACGAGGCCAGCATAGTTCTCTCTTTTCCTGCGTAAGCATGCAGCTTTGTAGGATGTGTTCCACGGTCATAATATTCTCCCCACATGGGTACCTGTCAATCTGTCCCAATCCTCATTTTGTTGTAAAGATGACTCTTGAGTCTGTTATGCCCAGTTCTCAGTCTGAAGATGATGACTTGCTCTTCTCTAGTTAAGTTATAGAAGCTGTCTTCTTTCCGAAAGTCGGGGTGTTGATCAGGCCATTTTACCCTGAAGTTGGCTTTAATTATGGTCTTGGCCTCATTATATGTGATACTCAGGTCTGTTTGTGGGGATGCTCCTCCACTCTTTGCTAGTTTGTCTGCATCTTCATTGCCTTCAATATTGCAGTTGGATGGGATCCACTGTATGACCAACCTTGGGTGTTCTGCTGAGAGCTGTGTCAGGGAAAACATACATTGCTCGAGATCTTCATCATTGTGTTATTTTAGCTCTGCTATTACTGACGCGGCATCAGTCAGGAATACTATGTTTTCTTGGTGGATATCTTTATCTTGGATTACAAGCTCAGCTGCAGCCTTCAGTACATCTGGTTCTGCACATAAATTACTGGAATATGTTCATTTGCTAAATAAAGAACGTGCAAGGGATATCCTTGGACTATCTGGAAGCGGGCATAACGTGTCAGTTTGAAAACCTGGATACCAAGTATGTTACGTCACATCAACAACTTTCTTCGTCCCATCACACATCAACATGTTATTTTGCTCCTCGTCCTGTGAACAATTTCCATCAATCCAAAATACACCAGCT
Source organism: Ariolimax columbianus (assembly GCA_036924085.1). Classification (NCBI taxonomy): domain Eukaryota; kingdom Metazoa; phylum Mollusca; class Gastropoda; order Stylommatophora; family Arionidae; genus Ariolimax; species Ariolimax columbianus. Next base: position 24,046,391 of record JAVGWX010000002.1, read on the forward strand.
TTTTTCGATTGATCATACTTCAATAATTCCTTTCGCTCCACTTCAAATCAATAATTCCTATCGCTCCACTACAAATCAACAACTTCTTTCGCTCCACTACAAATCAAAAACTTCCTTCACTCCAAGGGACATCAACAACTTCTTTCACTCCAAGTTATATCAACAACTTCTTTCACTCCAAGTCATATCAACAACTTCTTTCACTCCAAGTCATATCAACAACTTCCTTCACCCCAAGTCATATCAACAACTTCCTTCACCCCAAGTCATATCAACAACTTCCTTCACTCCAAGTCATATCAACAACTTCCTTCACTCCAAGTCATATCAACAACTTCTATCACTCCAAACCACATAAACAACTTCCTTCACTTCAAGTCACATTAATAGCTTCTTTCACTCCAACTCATATCAATGTCAACAATCTCTTTCTAATCTTACTCTCTAACATAATTCGATTTATTTAAGCCGCTTCTATCGCAATTGTTTAGATGTGTTGTTAGATGTTGAATGCTCATTTGTGTAGTGTTTGTTGTTAGGTCATCTGTGTAGTTTTTGTTATTAGGTCATCTGTGTAGTATTTGTTGTTAGGTCATCTGTGTAGTATTTGTTGTATGATCATCTGTGCAGTATTTGTTATATGATCATATGTGTAGTATTTGCTGTATGATCATCTATGTAGTATTTGTTGTATGATCATATGTGTGGTATTTGTTATATGATCATATGTGTACTATTTGTTGTATGATCATCTGCGTAGTGTTTGTTGTATGATCCTCTGTGTAGTGTTTGTTGTATGATCATCTGTGTAGTGTTTGTTGTACGATCATATGTGTAGTATTTGTTGTATGATTATCTGTGTAGTGTTTGTTGTAATATTATCTGTGTAGTGTATTGAGCCTGATGAACTCGTTTTCGTGATCTAGGGGGCTGCAGTTTTTGTTTGAAGTGTTGTCCGCGTAATATTGGCTCATACTTGCTTGTTATTGATCAACATGCTTTAAAAGAAACCCAACACACAAACAACACGCAGTCTTACGGTTTATCAATCCACATCTTAGAAGATAAATTCATCGCGGACAAAACATTATCGAAAATCGACATGTGGAAATCGACAAACCGTAATGAGCTAGACATATTGAACGAGTATCAAATGTTAACAGACATGTGTTACGGGATCCAAAACTTGAGCAAAGAATGGTAACACTGTAACCTACTAGACATATCGTAAGATTTGACTACATAGGGTTGAATACGTCGCTAGCTACCCCATTATGTAGTAACTATACATTACAAAAACAAGAAAATAAGTATACTCCACCCTCCGTAGGGAGACGAGTGACTCAGTTGTTAGCGAGCTGGCTTTCTGGTCGTGGGTTCATTTCCCAGTTGAGGCGGACATGTTTTTTTCAGACCGCAATGGCGCTCGGGTCGACCCAGCCTTAAATGGGTACCGGTTCAGTCAAAAGATGTAAAAGGGACGAGGGAGAGGAGATGGCTACCGTCCTCATATAACCGAGCTTTTGAAATGTGAGATCGCTAACACCTCATACCCCTACGGCAGTAATGCTATGGGTTACTTAACTTTTACACCCTCCGTATAGGACGAGGATCGAATAAGTCACGTCTGGTCATTGAATGTTTAGAGGCATTCAGGAACACTACCTTAATAAAGTCAAATTGAATATTTAGAGGGATACTGGAACAATACCTTACTAAAGTCAAGTCACTGAATATTTAGAGGAATACTTGAACAATACCTTACTAAAGTCAAGTCACTGAATATTTAGAGGGATACTGGAACAATACTTTACTAAAGTCAAGTCACTGAATACTTAAAGGCATAATGGAACACTATCTGACCAAAGTTATATCATTTAATATTTAGAGGCATGCAGGAACACTATCTGACCAAAGTCAAGTCATTGAATGTTTAGAGGCATTCAGGAACACTACCTTGCTAAAGTCAAGTCATTGAATGTTTAGAGGCATTCAGGAACACTACCTTACTAAAGTCAAGTCATTGAATGTTTAGAGGCATTCAGGAACACTATCTTACTAAAGTCAAGTCATTGAATGTTTAGAGGCATTCAGGAACACTATCTGACTAAAGTCAAGTCATTGAATGTTTAGAGGCATGCACGAATACTATTTTATCCATGACGAGGTACGGATAATGGAAAGGCTTTCATGAAGTCTTTGAAAGCGCTAATGAAGAGAACAATATATTTGAGTGAGATAAACAGCCTCGATTATCCACACTAAATTGTTGATTGAGATACCTTCACATTTCCGAGAAATGTAGGTGTGACCTGATATAACGTATCAAGTGTGCGTGTCAGTGTGTGTGTGTGCGTGCGTGTGTGTGTGTGTGTGTGTGTGCGCGCGCTGGCGTTTGTACCTGCAATCATGAACATCAAAGTAGCACCATGTCCTGTCAGTAAGAATTCATCATGAGTACATCAACTTAACACCATGTCCTGTCAGTAGGAATTCATCATGAGAACATCAACTTAACACCATGTCGTGTCAGTAAGAATTCATCATGAGAACATCAACTTAACACCATGTCGTGTCAGTAGGAATTCATCATGAGAACATCAGCTTTACACCATGTCCTGTCAGTAGGAATTCATCATGAGAACATCAGCTTAACACCATGTCCTGTCAGTAGGAAATCATCATGAGAACATCAACTTAACACAGTGTCCTGTCAGTAGGAATTCATCATGAGAAACACCAATTTAACACCATATCCTGTCAGTAGGAATTCATCATGAGAACATCAGCTTAACACCATGTCCTGTCAGTAGGAATTCATCATGAGAACATCAGCTTAACACCATGTCCTGTCAGTAGGAAATCATCATGAGAACATCAACTTAACACCGTGTCCTGTCAGTAGGAATTCATCATGAGAACATCAGCTTAACAACATGTCTTATTTCAACACATTTCAGAGATAAACTATACGACGATACGACAGAAGTGGGACTTTTGTGAGGGAACTAGTTGTGACTGTTAGAGATCAAGCGGTGACGACGACGACGGTAAAAGAAGTTTAAAAGGAAAATTCGAATGCCACACACTCTTATAACAAAAGATTTAGAGATAAAATTAACGAGCATCAGAGTTATACATCATTAAAATATCATAGGGGTTAGGGGCGATGGCCAAAAATGATATCTGACAGTGTTAAAAGAACAACGGGAATGAGAAATGTTGGTAACAAAGGATTGTGAGGAGAACAGGCAAATTATGTGGGAGGAGAGAAGAAGTTCGTTGTGGAAACCACAAATATCAAACACGGGAATACTCTCAAAAGAGAAGGTTTTGTGTCTCCACTGACAACAGTTTTGTGAAAGTCATATAACATTGTACTGTTGTCCACTGTACTACAATGGATGAAAATGTTGTTCCTAGTCTAAACAGTAAATCAATATTGCATTAACCCAGTGGTTTCATATCTGTTATTTGCGTGAGTGCTCTGATTTATCTGATGGAGTTAGAAGGGCAATACATATTCTAATTGCGTTTCTCCCTGACCATTTCTTCTTCAAACGATTTCATCAAACGGGTTTATATTGCAATTGTTTCGTTAAACTGCGACCCAGTACATTCAATTTCAAAAGGTGTTTCTGTTAAGTTTGCCTTCTTCGGCCATAATCTGTTTTAATCCTGTCTGCAGAGCAACAGGTGTGTGTCTCAATTTGACTGGCCTTGTACTTCAAACTGTTGGGTATCACGGGGGCCTTGCTGGTAATTACAGTCGCTGGCATCACGTGTGTGGTATGAGGATTATACAGGCAGTTCTCCGCTGACAAGATGATGGAATGGATTCATTGGATAGATATCTTCATGGAGATTTTTATTTCTGATGCATTTCTTGTTTAATTGTTCCTTTTGTTCGTCGGCATCTTGAATGTTCCATGTACGGTTACCTGGACTACATTCTATAGAGGAAATAACGGTTCTACTACACCTTAGAGTATATTGTGAAAGGCGACCTAAGAAAATAGCGCATCGGGTTAGCAATCTAATAATCTAAAACACATTACAACACAATCCACCTCTGCTTCCTGGTACGAGCCATCTACAGTCGGTGGTCTATGCTTCAAAAATGAACCATCTAAACTGGTTACTCTATGATCCATAAGGACTTCAAATGTTCTGTTTATGTACACACACAGGGGAGGAAGACTTATGTCTGGTCAGGCAAAATATACTGATCAGACATGTTACTCAGGGTCAGACAAAACACACTGGCCAAGATCCTCACCTCGGCTACCTAGTAGCCCTCCCTGGAAACGGGCTGTTTTGATGGCAGCCTGGCTAACGAGGTGAGGGATCGACGTGTTCCCTGTAGTAGTGAGTGGCACACAGATGAACGCAAGCATTTTACAACCGCTTGGAGGACCACGGTATACCTTCATCAGTACGCTCGAAATGTGAGGGAAGCTACTGTAACCCGCCACTTAACATCCTTTTCAGGGTGCACAAAAGAGTAACCTACTCATTGTGAGCTTTCGCAAACAACAACATATGTACACACACAACACATTACAAACAGATACACACACGCATCCATTCACTGATCAATACGTCGTGTTTTAATCTAAAATACTACGGTTTGGTGTTGAAAGAGGTGTGCCTGTGCCAGTAGAGTCCAGAAAAGCAAATCTTTAAACAACAAAACAGAAGACAATACAACTGTTTGCACCTAACATTGTATTCACATTTGTGAAGCTAGATACATATTGTATCTAATTTGTAACTAACCCCTAACGCACTTCACATTTGTAACCCCACTCCAAACACACACTTCTTATTTGTAACTTTACTCTTGGTACTCATATTTCACATTTGTAACCCCACTCCAAACACACACTTCATATTTGTAACTTTACTCTTGGTACTCATATTTCACATTTGTAACCCCACTCCAAACACACACTTCCTATTTGTAACTTTACTCTTGGTACTCATATTTCACATTTGTAACCCCACTCCAAACACACACTTCCTATTTGTAACTTTACTCTTGGTACACATATTTCACATTTGTAACCCCACTCCAAACACACACATCATATTTGTAGCTTTATTCCATTAATAATACGTGTTTTACATTTGAAACTTCACTTCTAACACGTGTATTATATGTATATCTCCACTCTTAACAGAGATTTCAAATGTGCAATTAAGATATGTATCCTCTTTAACACACTACTCTTAACACATGTGGAGCCGCGAAGCGCAGTGGTTAGCGCTCTGGCTTCGCACCTAAGTGGTCCTGGATTCATTCCCCAGTTGAGGCGGTAATGGGTCGACCCAGCCTTAAATGGGTACCGGTTCATTCCGGGCAGTAAAAGCGGCGAGGGAAGGAGATGGCTACCGCTCTCATATAGCCGAGCCTTTGAAATGTGAGATCGCTAACACCTCACACCCCTACGGAAGTAATGCTATGGGTTACCTTACTTTACTTTACTTTACTTAACACTTAATCAGCATTTGTAATTTCACTTCTAGCACTTTTGAAACACGTATCTCCAAACACATTTTAAATAGCCAGCAATTGTTTTGTCTTTGTAATTACTTGTTTGTTATTTGAGTGTGTCTATCAGCTACGTATGTCTCCCATTTCCAGCTCTCATATGTCTTAGCTTTAACTAACTAGAGCAATCACCAACAATTGCTTCATCGACTGATTATCCTTGTAAGCCTCAGAATTCTTGATCTTTCCTAATTGACTGAACTTCTACTCCACAATCATAAACAACCTATGATCTTTACTCATTGACCTAATTGGCTGATTCTACAATCTATGATCTCTCCACGTGGACTCACATCTGCACTATAATCATCAACACTTTTTTAATCTCTCAACTTGACTCACATCTGAACTATCATTATCAATAGTAATAGATCTCTCCACATTGACTCACCTCTGTAATACAAATATCAACAGTATTTGATCTCTCCACATCGACTCACATCTGTACTACAATCAACAGTATTTGATCTCTCCTCATTGACTTACAACTGTACTACAATCAACAGTATTTGATCTCTCCTCATTGACTCACAACTGTACTACAATCAACAGTATTTGATCTCTCCTCATTGACTCACCTCTGTACTATAATCGTCAACAGTATTTGATCTCTCCTCTTCGGTTTATCTGCATACTTCATTCATACATTATATGTGACCTCTTCTCACCTACTGATCTCTTAGTCCTAGAATCCCAAATAATCTTTAATCTCGCCTAATTAACTTTCAGACCCGTGAGTACAATCCTCGAACACTTTCGGTCTCTCCTTACCTGTACTTATACAATCTTTGACTATCATATTGACTAACAAGCACGCGACTGCAAATAACCACAATCTTTGACCTGTCAGTTTCAGAATGACCCAGGTAGACGTACAATCATGAGCAATACATCACCTCTCCACATAAAATGGTCTTTGTGAGCTCTCAATTACCAACATCATTTTATCTATCTCCAGCAACATGTTTTTCTAGATCCTCCACAACTCCCATTCATTAACCTATCTATATAAACATGTACCCAGATCCGCAATAACTCACAACCATTGATCTGCCTACATTAATATGTATATCCACACTCTCATCACTTGATATCATTAAAATGTCTGCATTAAATTATAATGAGATGTGCCATTTAAATAGTTCTTTCCGTGCCTTAGAAAAAACTGATCTGCTTGGTGTATATTCCCATTGTTGGGGTACTCAAGGAGAGTAATATGGCTTAGTAATGAAGGCCATATGCCCATACCTTTGCCACGGAATGTGCAGGCTACATTTTTATTTTACTTCCTATATAAAATAACGTGAAAGGTTTTGAACGCGTATTTTGGGGGCCAGAAGACAAACATTTAATGATCTCGGTAAGCTGGGCAGCTTCCGTACACTAAATTACTTAAACTTCGAACTTGCTTTTCACGCATTGGCTTCCCAGCCCAGCGATCGGAGTTCGATCTCCAGTTGGTGTGAGATTTTTCTGATCGCAAAACGGTACCTGTGGTCGAGTCGGCCGAAAAAAAGTAGGTACCAGAATAATGCGGGAAAGTCAAGTAGCCAACCTAACGTTGACCCCTTCACCGCTAGTGTGCTGTTGGTCAAGATAAATATGGCCCGTAAACCATATTCCCAAAATGTCATATTAGCGTGTTGTTGTTGTTCTTATTGATCCAGCAGCATCCGGTCTCTCGTCCTTCGACCCAATGCCATGTAATGGTTTCTGCATGTTTTTATCAGTTGTTGTCTAGTGCCATACAAAATGTTCCATTTATCAGGCTTCGAAGGAAGAAGCACTTTCTTAACATCGTTAAACGCTGAGCACTGAAAGAGATGATGATAAACGGTTTCATATGGTGTGTACACATCTAGCACTCAGAAGTATGTTGTGGTTGAATTCTGTTCAGATGCTTGTCAAGTGGGATGTGTTGGGTTCTCAGATGGAAAATGGTGATCTGATCCTTTCTTGTGAGTTGAATTATACTGAATATATATGTCTGTAGGCTTTCCTCCTTGTGTTTCCCATGGCCCATCTGTTCAGCGAAGTTTCTTTGTTTGCTGTACTTATGGGCTGTTTGGCTGTTTGTAAAGTTGTTGCTGAGTGTGCCTGTTCTTGTATTTATCCCTTCTTTGCTAGCGGGATTTTTACTTTGACTTCTTTACATCGACACTGGTATAAATGTATATTTAATACACACGTCCGGTATCAAGGAGAGAAGAATTGATCTAGCGTAGACTTCCTAGCCTATCATAAAAGACGATTAAAGAGCATTTCGTTTGCGGCTAGCAATACAATGACATGTTACAGAAACCACAATTGACAGAGCGAACAGGTGTGACGTTGTACAGGTAGTCTGTAATATGTTCAGCTTTAGTGGTCATCCCATGGTTTGTAAGACGGGGCAATGAAGTCAATAGAAGAATTCGAATAAAAATACTCAAGAGCTTTTCAGACAACACACATATATGTGACCCTAAGGTGAGCCACGACCACTAGAGTCAGGCAACAACAACATCCGTGACCTGTAATAAATCACTTAACTCAGGTGAGCAACGTCCACTAGAGAAGGTTGTGCCTTTTTTCACATTTTGATTCCGCAATACTTTCTTCTTACTGTAGCCATTCTCCATTCGATTTTGAACCGCCTTCATGATCTCATCCCTTGAAACTTCAGTTGCACTATCTTTATCGGAAGATTTTGTTGGCGATCTACATGTCATTAACTGACTTCCATCGGGTCGCCGTGGACCCCAGTTGCACTTCCTTATCCAGCGTACATCTGTCTCGAGTTCTTCTTGACACCTTTCGTTATTTCGTACCACTTATATTTCTCTTACCTTGTCGATTCCAGTATAAAGATTGCCTTACCAATACAATCACCCGAGTCACTAATGTGTGTTCCTATCCAACGCCAGCATCTTCTTTTAACCTCCCTCTGGTGTTGTACTGGTTCGTTCCAACAATTATACTGTAGTGACCATAACTTCTTCTCGCATGCAACAGCTTTGATTTCATAAAACTATCAAGACAAGAAATAATGCTTCGATAGCTAGGCTAGTTTGGACACAGTGTTGGTGGTTTCAGTAATCGCTGTAGTTTCATGAATATTTTGTTGTGTACGGCTTGTTAGCCCAAACTAAATCCACAAACTAAGAGGAACAATGCACTCAATAGATCTAATGTCTTCAGCAAAGTGCTGTTCTGGAGAATATACAAGGACATCAAGAAAAAAGTCCGAGTCGGCAAATTAATTAACAAATTAGCGACTACCGACGCAAAAACAACTAAACATTACACACACAGACAACATATGTATTACACACCATGAGCATAAGTCAACTGAGTAGCATATTTATGTCTTTATATTGCTGTCACAAAATTATGTTTTAGGAATGGTAGGTTTCTTTTGTTTTCTTTCATCTGGTCACTCCATTCTCTTTCTGGTATGTTTAGCCAAACCCTAGTCCCCCACATATTCCTACCTCAACATAACATCAATACCTGACACACAGACAACAACCGGACAATCAGAACGTGTAATCTATTGATCAAATCGATTTCACTTCTTTCCTCGTTCACAATTTGTCATTATTTCCCCCACACGCCTTCCCAACCCACGCCCACCCCAATCAAACTATTTCTACATTCTGAGCTGGAAACCATTTGCCGCTTCCTGCGTAAAAGGTCACGAAGTGGCGAGACAAAATGAAGCTTCTTCATAATAAGACAAATAAATATTGACTAGAACAAGGCCAGTGAAGTCCCGGCTCATATTGAAATACTGGGAAGAATAGAGTGAGTTGATTCTGTCTGGCGTTACGTTTCGTTA